>RCWM02000713.1:0-464001 GCA_003667255.2 Euschistus heros
AATATAATTAAAGACAACGTATTAAGTCATCTTAATTAGAATTTCGGTTGGATGTGTACAATGTCATTATTGTTTTATTATATTTCATCCTTTCTAATTTACAAAAACAATAATTTATTGTTTGATAATTGTGAACATAGAATTTCAAGACAACCATGGTAATTACCAATTGGCTCTTTAGTTAAATAAATATGCTGGAAATTCAACAGTTAAATGCATCATAAAACTTTTTCATAACAAATAATGCATCATAAGCATACACGCAAGCAAGAGTACGATTTTATTATTTATTTTGGAGCAGATCTCATGAGGACAAGAAAATAGCCAATAGTTTGAGAATCTGCCATATATGTGTGTGCGTGCGTGCGTGTGTGTGTGTGTGTGTGTGTGTGTGTGTTTTTTTTTTTTTTTTTTTTTTTTTTTTTTTTTTTTTTTTTTTTTTTTTTTTTTTTTTTTTTTTTTTTTTTTACGAGGGTAGGGGAAATCTTCAAAAGACATTGTTAGGCCCGTACCTAACCATGTGTGGGATTCCTACCCACTAAAACCACCTCCCTACACCTGTTTTCCCTCTCCACGGAACCGCCGTTAGGCATTACATCATGGAGAGGAATGGCTGGGTGCCGCCTCATGGTAGTAGGCTACATCCTGCTGCGCCTATCTCTCTCTTCTTGCCAGAGCCGCTTGATAGTCTCAACCGCTAACCTCTGACCCGCCATCCAGTACTCCTCAGAAGCCAGCATCAATTGCACCAGACCATCAACAGTCGGCAAAACTCCACAGACCTGTCGGAACTATTCTCTTTCTTGCTGAAAGCGAGGGCATATGAAAAACACGTGCTCTGCACTCTCATCCACCGCCGGGCAGGCTGGGCATTTCCCTGTCACATGAGAATGTTCTTCTCGCCGTGTTTTGAAGACTCCCTCACAGGCCAGTTCTTTCTGCAATGTTGATCCCTTGATCTACTGTCCCATTCACACAAAAAACATGGAAATTTAGTAAAACTGCCTTGCTGACCAAGAAGCATGCATGTTACTTTCAAGTCACCACATATCATCCACCCATGAGCCGAATAGCCAATTTTATTCAACACTATTTCTAGGTTTTCATAGCTCTGTTTCATATGTACAGAATGGCCAACAGGTATAGATGCATAAGTGTTACTATTGTGTAATAAAACAGCTTTTAAACTAGTTTTGGAAGAATCGATAAACAGCCTCCAGTCTTCTATTTTGTATTCAACACCAAACTCTTTGATCGGACCTGGAATGTCTGAGCTGTACACTAAATCACCTTCTTGTTCAAACAATTTCGAAAAATGCTGCTCTCTCTTCCTATACACATATATGCTAGTTCCAACTGCCAAATCCTTTTCTTTTAGTCTAGAACCAGGCAATTCAGCTTTTTCTTTTGTCAACCCAAGATCCCTAACTAAGACAAGCTCAACCTGAGTAAACAGTTTAGGCTCTCTCTATATTTGCTGTAGCACATTGGGACACTTCATCATCTTGCTCATCTATATCTATATCTGTTTCAGCAGTGCTGCCAACTCTTCTACATCCAGCACAAATTATTTTACAATGTTATTTGTAGTATATAAAAGCTGTTAAATTCTGTAATAAATCAAAAAATTTAATATATTGATGTGCAAATGTGAAAAAATGGTATGTGATATGGCTTAATAAGTGTCATATTTGGATTTAGTACCCTAAAAAAACGGAATAATAAGGTGTTTAAGTAAAAAAAATTTTTCATCGTTGGCCGGTGTAATCCATCGAATATAGAGATTAGATCTAATGCAAGTCAATGTAAAGTCGATTAGTGACAGGAAAACAGTCACTGTTCAGTTCATCAGTTAAATCAGGAAGTTTGAATTCTCAAACTAAGGGCAACTTTTAGGAGGCGAATTTCCATAAAATCACCAGATCCAAAAATTCATGAAAAAATTCTGTCCCTTTGATGATCGAATTGCTGAAAACGTGTTTTGCCTAAATCGAGCTGATTTTTATGCCCAAAGTCACAAACTATCTCGGTGATCGCTAATCTCTTAATACAATATCCAATTTAATATCAATAAAGAATTCAAACTTTATGTTCAGAGTTATATGAATATGATTGATTACCTAAGATAAAAGCGTCCATGGTAATTGCATTATAAAAGTACGCACCTGTTAACCGCCTTCCCATGTTGAAAATACAATTGCTACTGATATCTGCCATCTTGAAGAAGTTGGTTATCATATTAGTATGGCTGCCACTCGCCAAACACTATTAAGATGAGCTTCTCTCACTTAACTTTCACGATGTAGTGGTTATAACTTTTACCCACGGTAATTGCAATATAATTAAAGACAACGTATTAAGTCATCTTAATTAGAATTTCGGTTGGATGTGTACAATGTCATTATTGTTTTATTATATTTCATCCTTTCTAATTTACAAAAAAACAATAATTTATTGTTTGATAATTGTGAACATAGAATTTCAAGACAACCATGGTAATTACCAATTGGCTCTTTAGTTAAATAAATATGCTGGAAATTCAACAGTTAAATGCATCATAAAACTTTTTCATAACAAATAATGCATCATAAGCATACACGCAAGCAAGAGTACGATTTTAATATTTATTTTGGAGCAGATCTCATGAGGACACGAAAATATGCTTTAGTTTGAGAATCTCTCATGTGTGTGTGTGTGTGTGTGTGTGTGTGTGTGTGTGTGCGTGTGTGTGTGTGCGTGCGTGCGTGCGTGTGTGTGTGTGTGTGTGTGTGTGTGTGTGTGTGTGTGTGTGTGTGTGTGTGTGTGTGTGTGTGTGTGTGTGTGTGTGTGTGTGTGTGTGTGTGTGTGTGTGTGTGTGGTGTGTGTGTGTGTGTGTGTGTGTGTGTGTGTGTGTGCGTGTGTGTGTGTGTGAGTGTGAGTGTAGGTTCGTAACATTTTATCAATAATACAAATGGTACACCGCATAGGCAATGTGACCTTATTGCTTTTAATGGAAATTTACCGAGTTGCTCTGAACAATAGCTACATAAATATACTCAGAGATAAATTCTATCGGCTTCCACTAACAATGTCTCTCTCAGTCCCTTCATCAGGTAGCAATCGCATCTAGTAATCAGCATTTTATTACGAGGTAGTGTATACATTTTTAGCTCCTTAAATTAAAAAAAAAAAAAAAAAAAAAAATGAACTTAGTAATACGTTTATCAATGATATATTTGAACTATTCATTTATTACAAATTTTTCAATATATTTGGCATCTGAAAGATGTGCATGAAGCTTAATTTAAAATACGATTTTATTTAAAACACAACACACTATCAAGTTCTAGTTAGAATCGTGTTTGGAAACTAGTGAGATAGTAAGTACCCTTTCAGATACATTACTTCTTGAATCACATTATGTTGTTGTTTTTTAATTACCCTATTCTTTTTAATTTACCAAAATTTAAAATTGTATTTTCAAGAGGGCAATTTTGCTCTTAATATATTTCAGAAGCCAGTTTCATTTTACCTCGTTAGGTGTTTATCAATTTTTTTATTTATTGTTTTATATTTTTAAAAATATTAATATGTATGTTTACATAAAAATATAATCTATCTAATGCAAATAGATTGATTGTAAATATTATAAACAAGGGGAGAGGGTCATTCCATCTAACATAAGGCTTAGAAAAAGAATTGGTTGCTTCACCATTTTTAAAAAAAGTATGTAACTTAACAACTTGTTAACAATATCTCAAGACTTGAAAACCATCTTTAGTTTTAAAATTTTAAATCATCCTACTCACCAAAAAGATATAGAAGCAGAACTAAATATTCCTCTCCTAATGTCTCCTCCCCCTAAAGCATTCCATCCTTCAGAAGTATCAAACATCATTCACAGATTACCTTCAAACAAAGGCCCTGGACACGACCTAATTACATCCCATATCCTAAAACTCCTTCCTCAGAAAGCCATCCTATTCCTAACATACATATACAATGCTGTCCTTCGTACCACATAGTTTCCTGACTCCTGGAAATTATCCATAGTTAAGATGATTCCAAAACCCAAAAAGCCACCTCAGCTCCCATCCTCGTACCGTCCCATGCCAATCATGGGTAAAATCCTTGAAAAACCAATCTTAAAACGCTTGTATCCTATCCTACACTCCCACCATGTAATCCCAGATCACCAGTTCGGATTCCGAACATCCCACTCCACAATCAAGCAATGTCATCGTGTGGTGGATGTTGTCTCCTCCGCATTGGAGCGCGGAATGTACTGCACGGAAGCCTTTCTCGACGTGGAACAGGCTTTTGACCGAGTCTGGCACCCAGGACTACTTTACAAGCTCCGCAAATTCCTTCCTTCAACGTACTACCTAATTATCCGTTCATATCTTAGTGATAGAACTTTCCAAGTAAACCATAAATTTTCCTATTCTCCCCTCTTCACCCAATCTGCCGGTGTTCCTCAAGGTAGTATCCTAGGCCCCATCCTCTACACGGTGTATACAGCTGACATCCTAACTCATCCTACCACTGTCCTCACCACTTATGCTAATGACACATGTGTATTATCAGTAAATAATGATCTCTTCATTGCCTCCTAAACACTCCAATCCCATATCCTAACCCTTCAAGAATGGTGTCAAAAATGGAGAATCAAAATAAATCCAAAAAAATCTCACCAAATAACCTTTACCCTTCGTCGTAAACCCACGACTTCCTGTCCTACAGTATCCTTTAATGATATTCCACTAATCCCAGTTGAACAGATCCGCTACCTAGGACTCCACTTGGACAAACGTATTATTGGTATCCACATACAAGACTAAAGCGACAAGAAACTGCTCGTCGTTACAGAATACTTCAACATTTACTAGACAAACGATCAAACCTCCCAATTCATTACAAAAGACTTATTTACATGACTGTTATTAGACCTATTTGGACGTACCGTCCAATCCCCATCACTTGTTGAGCTTTGGGGCTCTACTAAACCATCCAATTCATCTCGTATCCAATCCTTACAATCCAAAATCCTTCGAAAAATCCTAAATGCCCCTTAGTTTGTCACCAATAAGCTTATCCATAAAGTTCTTAATGTCCCATATGTTGCTGAGTTAGCCCAAACCAGATACCTATCCTTCCATGGTAAGCTCCATAACCACTCCAATCCACTCCCTGTGTCTTGCTTTAAGTCTCCCAACTTGCTTCCTCCTCCATCCCTGATAATCCCCTGAGGCGTCTGAAAGATTTTATTGAAGTGCTACTAGTGAGTAGTACTTCACAAGTTATTTACATGCCATTGTATTGCACTGTCAACACATTTACTTGTTGTATATTATTCTGTACAGTTAAAAAAAAATAAATAAAAAAATAAAAGAAAAAAAAACTAAATCCAACAGTTTATTTATTTATTTGGCTGTACACGCCTAATTTTGCGATTGTATTGGTTTACAAGAACATTCATAAATTCAACAGTATTTGTCTTTGAACAATGCAACAAAAACTATCTTGTTTACGATTTTGCATAGAAAATTAAAAGTTCAGTAGTTTATCTTTATTTATTCTAAATGAAAATCACAGTGCCACTCGAATGTAAAATCCATCGAAATTTCGCTTTTTTGTAATTTTTTTTTTCAAGCAGAGTCAATTTTAATTAAGCATAATTTTTCATTTGTTGATATATGTTGGTAGTATATAATCCTAGTATTTTTATGAAATTAAAAATAAACATTTACGAATACCCTGTGTTTATATTTATTCACAACGTAGATAAGATATAAATACATGTTTTGCTGGTAAGATCATAAACTAAGGCAATGGCATTTAAATGCTCTCTGATATTGTTTTTAATATGCATTTATTAACTTCACCTGTATGTAACGGAATCTTTCATCGTAATTTTCGCTAATTTCCAGCAATCTGATTAACTTTAAAATTTGCACAAATTTCAAGGCCCAATGCCAATACCGTGATTGCACAACTTTCTTCTAGTGTTCTCACTTACAAGGGGAGGACACACTCAGTCTCTCACGGATCTTGTTGGCAATTTTTTTGGAGGTTCCTGGTCAAAAAATATTAGACACGTATTTTGCCGTTCCGACCAATGGGCCCTAGAAGCCGAGAAAAAAAATAAAATAGCATTAAACTAATTTATTTTTTATCTCGAGTTTAAAAAATGAAATCGACATGATTCTTGCACCAAGATTTTTAGTTTTGATTGCGAATTAAAAGAAAAATACAGTCGCTCCATAGATTTTGGTTTAGGTTAATTAAATTCTAAAAAAATGATTAGTTTTTCAAGCAAACTACCTCTATAGATTTTTTCACACAAAAATTGAGGTCAGGTTCTAATTCAGCACCCTCAAAAACATTAAAAAACGGTTATTCAACAAAATCAAAAAATATCATTTTTTCACCCTCTTCCAGGAAAATGAAATTTTAAAACCGATTATTGGTTACATACCTTTAAATCGTCATTACTTTGTCATGCAATTCACTGGTTGGTATCGCTGGAAAGAGGAGGGTCTCAGCTTTCTTTTGAGGTATATAAATGTAAAATTCGATGAACAAAAACCTATTAAAAAAAATTGGAAAATCCGAAAAACATTTTGATTTTTAACTTGAGTTTGAAACCAGATAGAATGATGAAACCAAATACATTTCAAGCGTATTACCACCCTATATTTTGTTTAGAAAACTAAAGTTGATACGTTAAACCGTCTAAGCGTAATTCATGTATTTATCAATTTAAACAAAAGTTGTCTACCATTTATTTGGTCAGGAAAACTTTGAAGCTTACAAACTTTTATTTTTCTATTTGGATGAAATTTCGTATTTAAGGGTTCTCTTGAATGCTAAATTCGAATCCGATATCGGTTCTTGTGAAAAAATTATATTGAATATACTTCACTTGAAAAATTTTAGCTTTTACACTGTAAAATGTGATAGAAAATTCTTTTAGCCCTAGAATTCCATCTCAGCACCCTCAAAACTCAGGAAACGTATGTATATATATAGATATCAATAAAAAAAAAAATAATAAATTGACTCCCCTTGTTAGTCAAGTTAAATTACCCCCAAAATGGCGATCTGCCTTGCAAAAGGTGAAGTAGTAGGTTTATGTTTTTATATGGACCAGATTGGGTCTTGAGAATAAAATATCACAAAATGAAACTAAATTTGACAAAGGGAAAATGTTTGGGGGGGAGGGGGTACAAGAAAACCCAAACGTTTTGAACTTTTTTCGGATTTTTGATAAAAACATCTAGAAAAATGCTTTGAATCGAAAAATGATATATTTACAAAACAAAAGTTTTTTTAAATTATGTGTCTAAAGACATCATTTAAGCTGAATTTGATTCCGGCGTTTAGCCACAATCGATTGTCAAATATCGACGAATTTTGCACACTTAAAAAAAAAAAAATGTTAGTTTTGGTCATGCTTAAGAGTCCATACTTAAACTTGTAGATCATTACATTTTGTGCAAGATAGGATTTTCAAAGTAAAAATTTGCCCATTTCTACTCTTAAAATATGTGAAAAAAAAATTGTTGGTTGATTTTGGATAATTTGTGTTAAAATTGTAAACAAATCACGGATTGTACAGTGAAATCAGCTTCGAACCTTGAACTCTAAAAATTAAAAGGTCTGACTGCTGCAAATTGTTCACCACACTTTTTAGTTAGGTTTGCTATAAAAGTGCGTTTTCCTAGTTTTTTTTATTTATATGGAATAAGTCTGAAATAATAGGTTGGTTACGTATTGTTTTAGAGATTTTAAAATATTTCAACATTATCTATATGTGTTTCAAGGAAATGAGAAATTCTAAAATAAAATATGAAACCTCTAATAACATTTTTGAAGTGAAAAAAAATATTGCTCTGAACTGATATATCATATTTTTTATAATGTATTTACATTGTAATAAACAGGGGGTTTCTGAACACAAGCTTTATTAACAAAGAAATATTACAGGATAACAATTACGCACACACAGAATAGAATAACTAACACTGGAACTAACTAGATCACATACTACACTATTTTATTACTACACACGCAAAACGACTTTTCGTTATTTCACACTGTCTAATAAACACAACACCAAAAACAAACCGCTAATAACCTTCCATCTTGATATTATTATATCACCTAGCAACGAGTAAATACTGCTTGGCTAGTCTAGGTCACTTAGCAACGGGAGTAGTTCTCCTTTATTTCGTTACAATATGTAATGATGTGAAAAAAAAAAAAAAAAAAATCATCTACTTAAATTTAAAAATAAAGTAGTATTAATTATCAGTTTACCATTAGTAAAGGTTAATATTATAAGTATATTGGAACAAACTGGGCTGAGTATAGTTCTAAGACCAGACTAGCCTTGGCCCCAGACCATTACTGCCCCCGCATCTCTTGCATACCAATAGCCTACACTTCTCTTCTAGTCCTAGCCCTCCTCTGTATTACTAATGCATAACTGAGCTGAGTAATTTTTAGAAGGAATAATATTACCATTTACCTTTTATGATATTGGCTTTTATTGAATTTAAATATCATTTCTAATGGACGTAAATCACAAATACTTAAATATCTGCATTTATTTCAATCCATTATATTCTACATTTATGTATTCAAAATCTTATTCCATAAAATTACATCCTACGGATAAACCTCAAACCTTTGTGGTTTCCTAAAACGTATTCCCAGCAGATTTAAGAATCCCCCCCAGTCATCCTCTTCTACCACATACTTATTCCCAACTGCTAGTCTCTTCTTATCTCTATTGTTTTATTTTTTTTTTTTATTATTATTGTAATTTGACTATGGTAACATAATGTTATCATTATTGTTTTTAAATTTTTATTATTTTTAAAAAAATAGTAATTTTATTTTATATTATTACTTTTTTCATATTTTATTGTTTGACTTGACACTACCATTCAGGATCATTGGCATTTCTATTTCAATTTATATTCTTAGATTCGTCCATAAAACCTGTTGGCCTTTAGAAATTCGAATATAATATAATTTATAATGAGAAAAATATAGTTGATTGTTTAGTATGATATAAAAATAAGATCGTCAGAGATGGAATCAGGAAGAAATAAACACGTCCTAGTGAAATAATAAAATATATTATTTTATTGTTGTTTTGTTACTTATTGGAGGCGCGGTAGCTCAGTGGGTAAGGCACTTGACTACCACGCTCCCGGGCCCGAGTTCGAGTCCGACTGAAGGCAGAAAATTTATTTTCTGTTATTTCGACCGTGGATCGAATTCGAGGTCGGGAGGCCCTCCTGGGGCACACCCAGCCTCCTAAAAAGTGGGTACCCTTAATTGGGGGAAAAACTTGGCGGTTGAGCGTGAATTCTGGCCAAATCACCTCCTTTCACAACCGTTGGCTTAGAAACAGTACAGCCTACCTAAGTACTGAACCCGAGACCCTTCATGGGTTGTAAGTGCTACAGGTTTGTTACTTATTGGGGCGTAACGTACTCAAACTAGGGCAGGAAGGGCGGGTTATCTACAGGTTATCAACCTATTCTAGCCATGGTGGGAAGGTCTAGATCAGTACCCACGACCATCAGTACCGAGCGCGCTGAGACCCTCGCCCCAACTCTTGACCATCGATTCCCCATATATACATTTTATTTTTACAGGTTTTCATTTCATTATTTTACTGTCCAATTTTGTTTTTAAAATTCCATTAAAAACCTAAGTAACTTTTGACCTACATCTTTTTTGGAATAATCATATTTCCTATGTCACGAGGAAATCTATTTCTATTCTTAAACAACGTTTTTATTACCGTGATTCATTATCATTATGTACTAGACAATTTTTGGTGTCATCTATCATTTTTTCCTAATTTGATTACAGATGTATAGTATATGAGGGGCTGTCTAGTGAGCCCGAAATGAGATGTAGAAGACTAATGAGGTGTTTTATTAGATTTATTTTTGGGATCCACAAACGCTCTCACATATCTCACAGGTATTCTGAAATCCGATGGCTTTACCCCAATTTCCGACGTCAATATTTCCTAGGTGCATTCACATGTCAATCCATGAAATCCAAAAATTCCACCTATATTCATGACTTATTCTGCGCTCGTCCATCCACCTCTTAAATACTACAACCCAGCCCATCAATCTGTACACTCCTGCGCATTGAACTGCATCCTTCAAAATATCCTTTATTATCCGCACTTCCTATTTATGGAATTCCTTGCCCATCTCAATTCGAAAATATTCCTCTATAACTTTCTTTGAACATCATCCATAGTCCAGTCAATGAGTGCTGAAATAAGGGGCGTAGAGTGCATCAACGATTTTATAGGAAATTAAATTAGCTTCAATTTTTAATTTCAGCATATTTTCCTAGAGTTGACCATTTTTGAGATATAATCGAAAAACCCAAAAATGGGACCGTCTCCCCCCCCACAATTAGTTAACAACCCCCCCCCCCCAGGGGCGGGGACTTTTAGAATGTTTATCTTCTAACTACTCCTAACGAAGCCCTGAGGTGAAAAATAATTGAATATTTCATGCAATCTACAATATGTTTAGTGACTGGACTGCTATTTCTTTAACTCCTGAATTTTTAACCTTCCGGACACATGTAAAATATTAATATTTATGTAATATATATTAAAATATTATGTAACGTGAGCTGAATTGTTTTACAAGATTCTCATTTATTTTATAACTCATAATGTAATTATTAATCAATTATCATACAATAGCTAGACTATTTCCTATTGTGTTGTAATCATATATGGGTGATTCTCAAACTATGGGCAACTTCATGTCACGGCCTATTCAGTGAAAAACAGGGCCTTTTGGCCTCTTTTTTTAGAAACACAAATTTTCTGTGAACAGGTCAGTTACTTATAAAATGAAAATCATAAAATAGTTTTGTGTTTTTGTGATAAAATCTGATTGATTTGTATGCTATTTGTCATTCCCATGGTGTTCACCAATGACGATTTTCTTTTAAACGAGATACTTTGGATAATAATATTCAATTATTTCCCGAAATTTGTTGCCTTTATTGTAAAATCAAGGAAAGGAGTATGGATATAACACGCTGTTTAAATAGTTTGGTCTAAACGATATATAAATTAAATTATTTTGAAAATTGCCACTCGAAAACGACGTCATTCCGTGGGCCAATGAATAATCGATTCATACATCCATCAAGTGGGGATTTAGTGATTCAAAGAACTAATTTCAATAATGGCAACACCTTGCAGTGAAGTTTTAGGTCTTCTTACAACCTTCTTTAGTTGGTCAGCGGATGCCGCCGTGTTCTTTCATCAGAGAGCTAAGTTTATGTTTATAACGTCGTCCAATGGTCTCCTTTGAAAATAGTTTCATGTTTTCCCGCTTCTCTGACTCTTAAACGTGTTGACATTTGTTGTTTCGTACATCAAATATTTTTTAAAAGAGAAATTTTTTAATGTCATTTCGTCATTACTCTGGACATTACTTTCCGTCATTCCCATGGCCAATTATTTACTCATGTAAATGGATAATTTCCACACTGATGACAAATTTAAGGGTGTCACGTTCCCCACTCATTTAATCTAATTTAAGTATTTTTATATTTTCCAGTGCACTTTAAACAAGCCCTACAAATTTTGAATGCCCTTTTATCGAATCGTAAAATAAAAAGTTGAGGTAAAATTAAAAAAAAAAAAAAGGTTGGGCACCGTTCTTCTTTTTTTTTTTTTTTTTTTGTGTATAAGTTGCAGAATTGAGTAAATCCATAATCAGCTACAGCGGGTCTTGATAAAGGTCCAAATTTGAGGAGGATCAAAAAAAAAAAAAAAAAAAAAAATGGGCCACAATTTTTTTAAATTTTTTTTATAAGGCGCTGAATTCAATGAAACCATAATCAGCTTCATCGGATCATGAGAAAAGGTCAAAATTTGAAGTAAAAAAATAAAAAGCGAGAGCAAAAATGAGAAAAAAATTAAAAACAAATTTTACAAATAAAAGATAGAATTTTATCAATTTCAAGCGACGATAATGAGCTGCTATAATGCTAGATTAGATGTGGTTTAGTCCTAGTATTGATACTTATATTCTTATTTATTTTTTTTTTTTTAATCCACATATAAAAATTTCAAAAGTTCCATAAGATAATTGCCCATAGTTTCAGAATCATCCGTGTTATTCTTAGGGGACAAGCTGTCCCAGAATGAAATTTATTTTCTTTTTCTTACTTGGACGTTTTTATTTCTTCCTGACTGCTTCCCTGATCACCCTCTTCTTATATAATATAATTTATTCTATTGAATTTTTTTCACATTTCCAAAATATTGTGTAGTTTGAGGTTCAGATATTGTGTGAATGGATCCATATAGCCATACTACTTATTGCCCAAATTTTAGACATATTATAATACTCAATGAAAAATTTAAAATTGAAAGGGTAGTAACCTCGGAAGTATCTCAGAATCATATGAGTCAAGTAGCTGATGAGGGGCCTTCAACGGCCGAGTGAATTGAGGCGAGGGTCTCAGCGCGCTCGTAACCAGAAGATCCTGGGTTCGAATCCCACCTGGGCGGGTTAAAATTTATTTCGTGGCGGACCCACGAAATGAATATTCACCTTCCCACCCAGGCCAGTATAAGACTTCAATGAAAGTAGCTGATGAACTCCTACCTGTCATTTAGCCGTCTTATTTTGTTTTCTTGAATGTAAATAAAAAATAATTTTTTATTGACACTCAAACTGAAATATGCCGTTAAAATATAACGTAAAAACATTTTGACATTGGTATTGCTACATAAATTTAATCTAATAAAACCATGAACAATTTGCTACACAGATTATACATTTTATCTGTAATAAGTAAATTATTCTATCCAATAATATAGAAAGCATATTACGGGAAACCCAATAGTATAAGCGTATAACATATCTGAAAAAAAAAAATAAAAAAATAGATATATATTTTATGATTAATGCCTCTATAGAATGGAATACCGAGGAGGAATGGCCTCGACCTTCTTCAAGGTCCTTCGCATGCTGAGTTGGTATTTATGAGTTATTATGACACACCCTACCGCTCCTGATATTAGGTCAAGATCAGTTGCGATGTTTGATGGATTAATGCCCTTTCCCTCGAGTTCTAAACTCCATTCCATGAAACAGTCAAGGACTCTAAGCAAAATCCCAGATCGCAATGTTTTAATTATGAGCAAACTAGCGTCCCTGTCGCGGCTTCGCCCATTCTTATCAGAGAATAACTTGGTTAATTTTAACTAATAATTCAAGTTTTATTTGCTCATCAATAAAAATCTTGAATGAATGTATTGAGAATTATTCTCACAAAGATATTTTCACGCAGGGCTGTAATTTTGAACCTCGTACAATTACACTACATATACAGGGTGTTCAGCATAAGACTGCAGTAACTTCGGGAGGCGGTTCTGGACATCATTTGCAACAAAAAGTTACCTATAAACTATAGCTCGATTCTCATCTGTTTTATAGATATTTTTAATTTTATATTTTTTAAAGAATTTTCTACTTTTTGACAAATAATTGTTTATATTTCCCCAACTATTATTGCTAGAGCAATTTCAATATGCTTATTAAAAAAAAGATTAAATTTCCTTTAAAATAAGCTTATTTAGACTTTAAAATAGATAGCTTCATCCTATATTTAACTTTGTGATCCATACTTAAGAAATAGCAAGTTTCAAATTTCGTTCCAAAACTTTTTTTGGAAGTTTCAAATTTTCGAGATATAATCGATAAACCCATAAATGGGACCATCTCTCCTCCCTCCACAATTAGCTCAACCCCCAGGTTCGGGGACTTTTAATATGTTTATTAACTGGACTACTATTTCTTTACCTCCTGAATTTTTAATCTTCCGAGCACATTTAAAATATAAATATTTATGTAATATATATTAAAATATTATGTATACGTGAGTTAAATTGTTTTACAAGATTCGTTCCAAAACTTTGACTGCATTTTTCTCAAAAATATTACATATGTTAGAAACGTGCACTGCATTGTATTGCAGCACTCATAAGTCCATTTGTGGATGGAAGCTAACCCGCACAGTTCTGTTGTTTCCCATTACCAGCATGAATTCAGGGTGAATGTTTGGCTAGGTTTAAAAAGTGTACGAAGTCACATCAGAAATACGAAAGAAGTTGGTCGAAGAAATTTATGAGTGCTGCAATACAATGCGGCAAAATCATGATGAACTTAGCATAGCAGTAGATGCAGTCAGAAGATCGGTGCTGTATTGCAGCCCTCATAAATTTCTTCAACCAATTCCTCTCGGATTTCTGATGTTACTTCGTACACTTTTTACACCTAGCCAACGTGCTATTTCTTAAGTTTGGATCACAAATTGAAAAAAACAGGATGCGGCTATTTTAAAGTCTAAGTAAGCTTATTTTAAACGAAATTTAATCTTTTTTTTAATAAGCATATTGAAGTTGCTCAAGCATTAATAGTTCGGGAAATATAGACAATTATTTGCCAAAAAGTAGAAATTTCTTGAAAAAACATAAAATTAGGAATATGTACAAAACGGATGAGAATCGAGCTGTAGTTTATATGAAATTTTTTGTTGCAAATGATGACCTCTCGAAGTTACTGCAGTCTTATGCTGAACACCCTGTTTATCCACTAGTTAAAGATTACATAAAAGCATAATTTTAAATTGTATAATTTCTAAACCTTCCTAGAACTATTAAAATGATGTAGTTAAAATTTGGTACAGTAATGTTATCAATGTATAATCTATTGCAGAACGGTACTAATAACATATCAGTCGATTTTTAAGCTTCACTGGAATCCACATGTTACACCTCAACTGTTATCCATATACCATCCCTAAAACTGCTACTAAAGTATAGAATGTGTAAATACGCGGTTTTTGCATAAGATCTTTAGCGATTCGTTACATTGATTCGACATAATCAAATATTTTGTATGATCGCCCCTTTAACAGGGCTATTCCTCTCCAAAGTTATTCTTTAAAATGAATTTAGATTCAAGAATTCGCTAAAACGTATAACGTAGTCCTGAAGCAAGTGATAAAGTAATACAAAAAATATGTTTATTCACATTTGATACTTCATAGTTGTAGGGACGATATTATCGCTTTTTTTAAAATAAAAAATTAATTAAAAATTAGTAATTTTAATTATCGCTAAAACTTGTTTGAACTATAAAGTGTTTAAAATTTGGTACATAATGGTTCAGTAGTTTTAGTGGTTAGTCGACATAAAGGAAAAATTGCTTCTTCTTTTATATATTAGTGTAGATATAGCACATAGGAATTGAAAGGTTTTTTTTTCTCTTCTATATATCAAATTTGAGATTAGAAAAATTTGATTAATTTCAAATTGCATATTAATTGACTAGCATTCCCCACCGCGGCTTCGTCCTCTCTCTTAAAGAACTTAGATAATTTTAACTAATAATTAGTTTTATTTTTTTATTTGTTTTTCTTGATAAAAATCTTATATTGAAGGAGACTATTGAGAATTATAGCCTCAATCACGCATAACAATCATTTTTAACCTTTTGCATTGATTAGCTGGTTGAAGATAACGTAAAAGGTTAATTGGACATTAGTTTTTAATTATATATTTGAGATGGTAATCCAAATGGACAAAGACTGTTAGGAAACATTTGCGGATAATGGACTGCATTATCAGTGCTTACAACTAAAGACCCGTGAATCATATTTTTACACACAAAATACTAGGCATAAATAATTTTATTGTTTTCATCTAGTTGGATTTTAAATTCTACCTATAAAAGTATAAGAAAGTGTGACAAACCTCGTTTCTAATGCACACTGGAGAAACCGGCTTCTAGAAACATGGAAACGAAGTTGCTTGAAACTGAAAGATAGGATTAACGTGGGTTGGTGCACACAGCATTTCTAGAAACTCCGTTTTTGAAACCCCGTTTCATGAAACGCTGTGTGCACCAACCTACGCTAATCCTATCTTTCAGTTTCAAGCAACTTCGTTTCCATGATTCTAGAAACGCGTTTCTAGAAACCGGTTTATCCAATGTGCACCGCGTCTATCACTCAAAATTGTACATTTAAATTTCTAATTTTGTAAATTTCATATGTAATTGCTAAACATTTCTAAAACTATGAAAATGACGTAGTTAAAATTTGGTAAAGATGGATTCAGTATTTTTACCATTTTAATTCTGCATTAAATGTGGTGCTAATCACATGTCGTTCGATTTTCAAATTTAACAGGGATCCAAATGTCTCACCATACATTTAAATCTTCATTAGTTAATTAATTCAATATAAGTAAATTTTATTATAATTCAAAGCACTATAAAACACCGTAGTATTGTAACCTCTCATGTAGAATGGCGCTCACCACCTATCGGTCAATTTTCAAACTACACGGCTATCCACATATTATCGGTTTTAAAACCACAAATTAATTGAAAATCAGGAGGTTTTATTAATGATAAATCTTCCAGAAACTATAAAGATCATCTGGTTAAAGTTTGGCACAGTAGTTTTCGTGGTTAATGATATCAAACGAAAAATTGCTAGCCCTTTTATGTAATAATGTAAGTAACATTATAGTATTTAAATAATACATCCATACTATATTGTGTTCACAGTACTTTCGCAATAAATTTCAAAATTATTCAAATCCTAATCTGAAGAAAAGAAACCTAAAATCTCATTTACAAACCGCAGGTGAGCTGATACCACATTGAGAACTGATAGATATTATTTTGAAAGAAGATTTAACAATTTTTGCCTGAATTTTAATAATTATTGTCGTATTTAATTAAGATTTTTAATTTGTATCTCTTTATTTTGTTGTAGTTATTTAAGTTTCACGTAGTATGCAAAATGCAGTGATGTAATGGGGTGTATAAAAAAAAAAAATGACCGTTTTTTAATCAAATATTTGTATTATTATTTCTTTGATATAAAATACAATTAATACTTAAAGTATAGTCCATTGCTATCTACCGCCAGTACCCATCGGCTAGCCAATTCCTCGATGCCACGCTGATACCATTCCTTGGGACGGCTGTCAAAGAACTCTTGGACAGCATTTTCAACTTCCGCAAAATTATCAAATTTTTTCCCTTGAGGGAAATGGGCCATGGATCGAAACAAGTAGTAACCCGAAGGTGCGAGATCTGGACTATATGGTGGATGAGGCAGGTGTTCAAACAGATGAAGTTCAGTAAACATTTCTGCTGATTGTTGAGGAGTAAGTTCCTGAGGGACCAGTCTACAGGTTTTTGTCATCTACCCCATGGAGAGAATGAGGACTGACAGTATCTTTCGACACAACACACTCCCTGGCAAGTTCGAGAGTAGTTGTGGACGGATTCGACTCAACGGCTTCCTTCAGAACCTCATCAATATCCATTAATGACCACCCGGAGCCCTTCTTCCTTTCCAACGTCGTATCTCCACTTCTAAATTTTTCAAACCATCGCCGCGCAATCCGCTTTTCAATGACACCTTCCACTTTATATTTAATAATTTCACGAGTTGCTTCAGCGGCTGTGAAATTTTTTTTTCCATCATGTCTTAAAATTGCGAGAATTTCGTAGGACACCGTCATGTTTCTTCTTCGAAATAAATAACTGAACTGAGGTTTTTTTTTGGGAGAATTCCAGTGTTAGTAAACAAGCTTAGAGAATGCTCTAAAGGGATTATTAAGTATTGGTAAATAATAAATAGCATTAAGATATTTACAGACTTTTGAACTCTGGAATTTGATAAAACAGTCATTTTTTTTTTTTTTTTTATTTGGGATAATATGGAAGGGGGGGGGGACTATAAAAAACTTATTTGATTTTGTACATAGACATAAAACTTTTTAAAAGATTTATTAATAGTAAAACTGAATGACATAACCTATTTGTAAATATATTATTTAGACAGCAAGATATAAAGGTGGCTGAAAGGTCATACAAAGGTTTCTAAGCTATTAAACAGTCCTTTAATGTCACTTTACATCAAAAGCTCAACTATATTAGAAGATACAATCAATAAACTAATTATTTACAGCCTATATATGTAATTGTATCCATATTGCTATATTATATATTTTAAATTATATAAATTGGACATTTGAAATGAATAAATAGAATATGACATCTACATAACTACATTCCAGACTTACGCACCTACATTAACTCAAACTCATGGACTAACTTTTACATTACACAAGGAATCACAGGACATGCGGCAGTAAATAGTTATTTTTATCGATTTAAAATAAGAGATCGTTTCCTGTGTCCTTGTGATTTCACTCAAGAACAAAATATACACGACCTCATATATCAATGCAGACTACTCACTGAATACAGAACTATACTTCAGCCAAAAACAGTACAGAAACTAGGACATTGGCCGGTGGATGGTCAATGTTTGATAAACAATTTATTTGAAAATTTCAAAATATTTATCAAAAATTCAATCATAAAAATAGATGATATAAATATGAAATATTTTTAAACCACCAAATATTTATAAATTTTTCTCTACATAATTTTGTTGCTTGATTTTGTTGAAATATTTATGCTATATAACTTCTTGTTCTTGTTTTTTATTTCATTTTTCTTGTTTTTTTTTATATTAACCTCTCGACACATGTACTATCTATATGTATATGTAAAATAATAATCAAACCAAAAAATAATAATTACATGTACATTATATACTTTGTACAAGTATGATGTGTACAGAAATAATAAATAAAATCCCTTCCAACAGGGTTACTGCTGGAAGGAAAACACAAAAAAAAATAGAGTATGATAAATATTAAATTAAAAAACTATGTGACAGTTTAAAATTTAATATTTACAGAATGACCGTTAATTTTGACCAAAACCAAGCCTAAATGTTTTGGAAAATACAGTTGTCTTGTAAAAAAAAGGTTTCGCGAAGAAAAACTGCCGATTTTATATCTAAACCGATCTTAATGTTTTTTTGTGATGCTGAATCCGAATCTGAAGTTTGCTACCACGGCAGCCAACGGCTTCATACCTAAAATCATAAAAAAAAAAAAAAAAAACTCCCAAAATAGTGGATATTTTTGAAGAAGTATGATTACCATATAGTAGCTGGAACACGTACCTAAAAAGTGAAAAAAAACAACAACACCAAAATTGGAACTATTTTCGCGGTTATCATCTTGGGAAGAATTGTATAAATTGGCTAACTTGCGGTTAGTCCCCTTCTCCGCGAATTTGTTCATCTTAAAAGTTGGTTAAACTTACTAACTTATGATCTAATATACTCGTAAGTTATAATATAAGTTTTCCGACTGTATCTCATTTGTATTATTCATTTGTTTATAGATTCACCTATTATTATTACTTATTGTTTCATGTGAGATGAATGTGTATCCAAACATGTACCTATGTTTTTATTAGCCTAGTTTGGCTTTATGTAATTTATTTTCAATAAAGAATGAAAAAAAAGAAAAAAATAAGACTTTATGTATTGTTTGCAGAAATATGTTATTAATAAGAATTGACGATCTATTCAGCTGAAATGAAATTTTCATTGTCTATGAACTAAGTTTAAGGTAAAACATAATTATAATATTTATACATTATATATAAATAAGAAAAAAAATATTATTTTTGACATAATACAGTTTTTATTATGTTATTATCTATGTTTTTTAGGGCTTGAAAATATGGCCCACATGATTATAAATATAAGTTTTGAGTAATACAATTAATATTGGGAGATATCATTACTTATTTTTCTTATAAAAATACTTTAAGATTATTAATAAAATTTACAATCAATAGAACAAACTTTTGTGAATCAGATTCGACGAATTTCCACTGGTATAGGTCTGCCTTAACTATGAACATAGCAGGTGATTTACCATATTCATTTATAAATTATTCGAAACCTACTTCTGAAAATAGAAACATTATCCCATAACACTAAGCTTGATGATATCGTAAAGTAGATACCAGATTTGTAACTTGGATTGGACCCTGGAAGGAAACGGGAAGGGTCTTAGCTCGGAAATTCAACTGCTATTCGGGTTAATGAGGTGTTCACTCCCCTCAAGATGTGTCTTGACTTCTTGTCAGCACGTCTGCAATTAAGGCCGACACTAATCCAAAGTTGTTTTATATTTCTCGAAATCTGATTTGAATTAGGTTTTTAATTTGATTTAAAAATGTATTTATGTGTTGGGGATCAATAAAACATATTTATCATCCAACGTTTTGGCCAAATTTTAAGATCATTTTTGGGCTAAAAAAAAAAATAAGTAAGAATAGAAAAAATGAAAAAAAATAAGGCTGATAAACAATTTTAAAATTATCGACAAAATAATTTATATAAATTATGATGGAAGGGTGGGTATAGTGGCCACAAGCTATTTTTCTACTATAAAATGCTGCCACTAGGCCGAAAACGATTTAACGATTCCATAGGACTACCATCAGTGCTGTGTAGTGTTTTGAAGCAGCTCAGTTAACGTGATCAGAAGTTATCATCAATTTAGTTGTTTTTCAAGTTGCTGATGTAAGGTAACTGTATTGTAATAACTATTATAACTACATATTCGATTCTAGTATATGATGCTGACAATAACCACAGAAATAAGTGTGATCTAACCTTTAAATTTATGTGTGCAAGTAAGAGCTAGTGTTATGGGAGAACTAGCAGCGTGGCATTTAGGTGATGGAGTCAGAAAGGGCAAAGTGGCCACTTTACCGTCCACCGTGGCCACTTTGCCCGACACTAAATTTTTAGTTTTTTTAATATAAAATATTTATATGGTACCTGTGCCAAACCCAGTTTGAGCTTTGGATCTACAAGCACTGAAGTTCTCAATCCCTCTGACACACACCCAACAGTTGAAGACAATTAAGTGTCTCCGAACCCTGACGAAGAAAGATCTGCAGAGGCTTGAGCCCTAATACCTCAACTCCTGGATGTCCACTTATTAAACCCAGCACCTCATCTACCGTAAGCCCAAGCTCCATGCCCTGTACCGCATCTGCTGTAAGTCCAATCGCCATACCCTCATGTGCTGTAAGCCCTAAAGATATTGTCCCAATCCCTAAAACAAACATTATCAAACAACAAAATAAGAGGAAAAAGGATTCGGCAACAGTTTTGACTTTAACCCGTTACAGGTTCGAACTTGATAGCTGAGATGGCAGAAAAAGAAAAAAAGAAAGACTGAAGAAAATTAATCAAAAAAGAAGTTGGTAATAAGCCGAAGTTGGAAAAAAAAAAAAAAAAAAAAATAAGACTATTCAAGAGAAAAAGAAAAAGTGGCAAAACGTGCTTTATTTAGTGATTCTGATAGTGACGAGAGTGATATAGGTTGCCTGTACTGTCAGGAGTTGTATTCAAAGTTTAAACAAAATGAAGGTTGGATCAGATGCTCTGGTTGCCACAATTGGGCACTTGAAGCTTGTGCGGCGTGTGAGGGGGAAGACAATGAGTTCATATGAGATGTTGCAAATAAACTGAAATAGGATAATCACAAAATTCATAAAACGTTTGGAAGCAACTTTCAGCTTACGTATTTTTTTGTTTTTCTTTTTAAAATCTATTTAAAGAATTTAATATACTTTAATTTGTAAAAATACATACATAATTTGTTTTTTGAATGCAGTTCTAGCATTATTTTTTACATCGGGTACAGAGGCCACCCTGTGGCTACTTTGCCCTTACCCATCGGGCAAAGTGGCCATTTTATAAAATTTGAAAAAAAAAATGTTTTTACCAAAAGATATTGTTAAACAGAATTTTTTTGAAGATATGTAACTAAATAAGCTACCTTATATGTAATTTCTATTTATTTTCAACAATTATTATTTCTTAAAAAAAATGTGTTTCCGTTAGAGTGGCCACTATGCCCACCCTTCCCCTAATATTGATAAATTTTTAGTGGTGAGTGTATTTTTTTGTTTTTAGAGTCAACAATAAGTCGATCTTCAAGGGACCCTGGAAAATAGTTCGACTTACCTACAGTTCGATATATTGAAAAACGATAACGACTTATCGAGGTTACCATTCGTTTTATCCTCATGTAAATGGGAAAAATGAAAACAAGATTGGGGTCGAAATCATTACGTTTATTTTTCACTAATATGTATGTTGTTAGTACATACATAAAAAGTTAATTAAAACAGAAAATTAAATTTCCGGAACTACTGAATCATGCAAATGTCTTCTGAATATCCTCTGAACGTTCTTTTCTGGTGGAACCTAAAACTAGACTTACCGTCTTTCACCAGTGGCGATCTTTTCTTAATTATTTATTAGGATGGTTGAAAGAGAACTGCACGGAATTCCGAATTCACAAACAATAAACGCCCAACTTCTTTCTCTTTTCTCTACTTCGCGAATCAGTTAACTTTTAGTTAATTAGAATAATTTTAAATTTTTGTGAAGCCATTGTAAAAGTACTCAAGTGAATAACCAATATGGGACTCACCTATGAACTGAAAAGGTAAACAATGAAAGAAAAACAGTAAAACAAATCACCTATGAAATCCTTTGAATTGGAGTTATAGAGGCGATGACTCTCAATAGTTCAATTCATATAGGTGGAAGTCCTAGAAGTCCCCTCTTTTTGATCTCTATTTTCAATTCGATTAACTTACGCAATTTTTTACGTTTTTTGCCTGAAATCGACTTATTAAATTGAAGTTTACGTGCAATATAATTGGGTGTATAAAAAAAAATGAACGCTTCTTAAACAAATATTTGTATTATTATGTCTTTTATATAAAATACAAATAATACTCAAAGTATAGTCCATTGTTATCTACCGTCATTACCCATCTGCTAGCTAATTGCTCGATGCCACACTGATACCATTCCTTGGAATGGCTGTCAATGAACTCTTGGACAGCATTTTCAACTTCCGCAAAATTATCAAATTTTCCCTTGACAATGGGCCATGGATCGAAACAAGTAGTAATCCGAAGGTGCGAGGTCTGGACTATATGGTCGATGAGGCAGGAGTTCAAACCCGAGTTGCTTCAGCGGCTCTGAATGTTTTTTTCAGTAATGTCTTAAAATTACGAGAATTTCGTAGGACACTGTCATGTTTCTTCTTTGAAATAAATAACTGAACTGAGGCTTTTTTTGAAGAAGTCCAGTGTCAGTAAAGAAGCTTAGATAATGCTCTAAAGGGATATTTAAGTATTGGTAAATAATAAATAGCATTCAGATATTTACAGACTTTTGAACTCTAGAAATTGATAAAACGGTCATTTATTTTTTTTTTTTTTTTTATACACCCTATTACTTGCAACCGTTGATTTTGTACGACTAATTTAAAAATTTTCCTTATCGAGGTTCAATACATCCAAGAGTTGACTGTTTAACACCTTCACTGCGGTAATGATAACAGTGGTTTCTTTTACAGTGCGTTATCGGTCCCCGGGGACCGATAGTAGAACTAACCTCTGGTGCGGTATCGGTCCTCGGCGACCGATACATTAATTCTATTTAATTCTGCCTGTAATTTTTCAATCGGACTATAACCTGATTTTTATTATTTCAATTTGTTTCTAAGATATTTTTTAACTTACTGCATGATACGCATTACTCTACAACAACCTGATCCGCCTCAAATGATATTGGAAATTGTGCTATAAATAAAACAAAAAAAAGGTATCATTTGTTAAATTTTATTTAATAAAAAAAGTATCAATTTACAAATTAAGTAATTCAAAATGTTCCTGTTTATTGTCTGTGTGTTTTGTTAAAACACGGCAGACACATGCCAGGTTCTCCTGGGCATCCTTGACAAAAGCTGGTCACTTTAGTAACCTTGCTGTTCGCCTCACGACTACTTAGTGTAGAGCGCAACTGCTTGTAGCATTCTCTACATATTTTTTCTTTTCTTCTTACCAGGCCCTGTAGGCTTAATAAATGTGTGAGTAACCCTTTTAGATACAGGAAGGCTTACCGGCTCTTGTATTACCTCCTCTGTTGCTAGGTTCAAAGCTAGCTGTCGTCTGAATTCTGTTATAGACATTTTTATTTTCGATATTTTATTAAATATGAGCCATGAATTTATGACACATGTGCCAAAGAGAAGCTCAAATATCACTTTTCTATACCATTTTAGGCTCTTTCGCAACACGGAATGATATGAAGACATTTGGTCACTATAGTCGACTCCTTTCTTTGCCTTATTATAATCTACAATACATTTTGGTTTGTAAATTATTTCACCATTTCGGGATTTTTTGGCAGTGGGCTCTAAAGTGGCGTCATGAGATGGGTCTGTAGTTAACATCAACACCGGTCTTTTGTCCATCCATTTTATAATTTTGATGCAACCCAACTGTTGGCCATATATTTCACCTTTCTTTATTTTGTTTAAAATACTTTTTGGAACACCTTTGCGATTCGTCCGAAGAGTACCACAGTAAATAATTTTTTTGTTCATAAAGTTTCTTTGCCAAAGGAATACTAGAGTAGAAGTTATCAGCAAAAAGATAATGTCCTTCCTTATCATGCAATGTATCTAAGAGTTGATGCACAATTGATTCGGAGTGACCCATGCCGAATTCATTTTTATTTTTTCCAGAATAAATAATTACGTTTGCTGTGTAACCATCAACAGTACATAGCTTATATATCTTAATGCCATATTTATGTGATTTATTTGGTATATATTGGCGTAGAATCACACGTCCTCTGAAGGGTATCATTGATTCGTCAATCACTAATATTTTTCCTGGACTTAAGACTTGTTTAAAAGAATTATTTAATAATTCTACTAAATGATTTATTTTATAAAGGCGGTCGCTACTGTTTAAAAATGGGTCTTCATTGTTACAGAAGTGAATACATCGAAGCAATAACAAAAATCTATCCCGAACCATGGTATTAGCGATGAATTCATTCCTAAACATGGTATCTTTTGACCAATATGAATTTATTGTCGGTACTTGGTTTAGACCCATTGCCAAAATTATTGAAAAAAAAATTTAAATATTTCTATCTTGTTAGTATCATTCCATGAGTGTAATCTAGATTTAGAAGATGATTTTTGTTGTGATAAAGCTTGCTGTGCATACCTGTTTGTTTCTTCTATAATTAGACATAATACTTCGTCTGTTAAAAATAATTTGTAAGCATCCAATGGGTTTTTTATCACAGATACATTAAAATTAAATGTTCCAGATTCTTTAAGAAAATTAAAATCTAGTTCACTATCGGTTATTTCTTGCCAATCATGTGAAGTGGGTGTAGAAAAAGATCTCTCTACACTAATTTCTGATCCATCTGTAAATATTATAAAATGACGTTAGCTAAATATTTATATTCATGTTTCACAAAAAAAAAAAAAAGTTAAATTTTTGACATTTACCATTGTCTGAATCAGTTTCACAAGGAAGCTCTTCCAGTGATATTTCAGATTCTTCGGAATCTGAAGATGGATTATAATCCTTATCATTTATTGAATCATCACTCGAAAGGTGTAAAGATTCATCAGATAACACTTGACCATCATCGATACTAGTTGATGGGCCTGGATTCAAACTATTTTTCTTTTCAAGTGCTAGTTCTACTAATTTTTTTCCACGCTTGTACATATTTACGGCAACTATGACAGATAAAAATTATAACAAACGCACAAGAGACACCAAGAACAACTGAGCTGATCTGAATTTGATTAAAGACTGGGACTTAAACCGAAGAATTGAAAGGAAGAGACAAGATTTGACAAGTTTCAGCACGCACGCTCAGGCTGCATGTATCAGTCCCCTGGGACCGATGCCGCACAGGGCTAACTCAGAGATGAGTTGTGTGCGGTATCGGTCCCCTGGGACCGATACGTTTTTTTTTATTAATTATTATTTATAAGAAGGTATTAAAACATATTTGCTTGATAGAATATTTTTTTAAACATTATTAACAAAGATATACCATCCGCACAGCAGTACAATTTCTTGAAAAATCCCGCCGCACCACGGGAAAGACAAGCATCGGTCCCCGAGGACCGATGCCGCAGTGAAGGTGTTAAGTAAATTATTGTTGTTAATAATTTAGATTTAGTCACCATGAAGAAATATGTTTATAGTGGAAAGTTATATAACAGTGATTTTTTATTAATTGTGTTTTTGGGTTTTCTTAAAAAGCGCTGAGTTATTTTAACAAATGTTTATTAAGAAGGAAAAGAGAGAAAGAATTAGCATCCGGATAGAAGAGGGAAGTGGACAGCAAAGTGAACGGATGAAGAACTATTGGAAATCAAAGAAAGAAGTACGAAAGTTATTCCATATGATTACTTCACTGGTTTTATGTGACCACCTCTGAAGTATGACCTACCGAACAAAAAAGGAATCATAAAAATAGAGTCACAATTAATGGAGTAATCGCGTTACAAACATACAAAATAATATAGTTGAATTGTGAACATCCTCTTTTTTGAAGTCGGTTGAAAATATTTTAAAATAAATTATCTAACTTTTTTTTTATTGTAAGGGAGAATAATCGATTTGTGTATAATAATAATATAATTACCTATTACTAAACTATTGCCAACACGACTTAGGACCATCGATTCTCGATACTGATTCTTTTCTCAAGAATCGAGGATCAACACATCGCTAACATTAATATAATAGTTTATAATTTTTTGTATAAAATTGCAGATGTTTTAAATGTTATAATGTATTTAAAAGTAATGATGAATGTTTAATATTTTGAGTTGGTCTTCTAATAAACTCAATATTGGCAAATAGTTCAATTACGATTGGCTTTATTATCTTGAAGGCTGTGCTATACATTCCAACTGCGTTAGCGGATGTTCTATATCATTCGCTATGTTCTCTTTCACAACGAAATAAACCGAACTTAATGGCCTGCAATTAATGGCTGATTCCGCTGGGCGCTCAGTTATTTAGGAAGACATTAACGCTAATTACAGTCACGAAGAAAAGACAGCGCTGGAAGAAGGTGACGTACTCCCTTCAATTATTTACAACGAAGAGTTCCTCAGCCTGGCTCCATTAATTCTTGATCAGCTGTGATGAAATATTCTGGAGCGAATGAGAGGGAGAGGAAGGGCGCTCGTTTTGTAGGCGATAAATGGTTGAATTATGGAGGGGTGTTTGTGATAATATAGCGGTCTGACACATCGGAAACTAGTCCTTAATATTTGAATATACTCCATTAGTTTACCGATTTGTCGTAATTTTACTATGAGGTACAATAAAATTATATTATTTTTATTATCTATTTATTGAAATTTACAACTGTATTAAAAAAAAAAAAAATTGCTCAAACCGAAGACCAATGTGGTTTTACAGCAGGGAGATCCTGCATTGACCACTTATTTACTTTAAGACAAATTTCAGAAAAGCAGGCATGAAAATCGAAGAGATTAGATATGATTTTCATAGATCACCAAAAAAATTGGCAATGTACGTGGAACGAAAGCCCACCAAACAAGTTGAAAACAATAAAAAAGTCGGAAAAGCCTTGGGTCACATCAAGTCGTCTAAATCGCAGAGAGGAGGTTGTCATGACCAGATTGAGAATAGGCCATACAAAGTTAACCCATTTACATATAATTATGAAACAACCACCACCTAAATGTCAGCATTGCAATAGCTCTTTAACAGTTAACCACATATTTCAGGAATGTTTCTTTTATCTACCAAAACTTACTAAATTAGGGCTTACAACAATTATCTCGGACGTTCTTGGCAATGACGAATCTAAAGTTAAATCAGTCTTAAGTTTCCTAAAGGAAAATGAACTGTTAAACAAACTTTAATTGATTTACATAACTATTATTAAAATTTCTATTTTTATTTATTTCCTATTTATTTTTATTTTATTTCCTTCTTTATTTCTTTTTGGAAATTTATTTAATTTCTTAGGGTTCGGATGCTGGCTGGGGGGGAGGGGGGCGTTTCCTGGGGTTGGGGCGCATCGGTCCCGCGTGGTGGGAAATGCAACATGGCTGCTTGGGCTAGTTATGCTCCGAACCTTGTGAGGATTTGGACTTTTCCATGTAGAAGAAACGTAAATGGTTTTTATCCACATCCTACTTATAAGCTTCGTATATAATTTAAATAGAAGAAAATATGTATTCATATAAATAAGCAAGCCGTGGCGCATTTCCTGCTCGGCGGGTGCGGCTCGTCTCTCCTTGGAGGTGCGCCTCTGTTCGTGGCACCCTTCCTGACCCTAATCTTCTGTGAAAATATATCTATATATATGACTACACAGGTATTGATGACCCTAGGGTTTTATGCCTATAAACCCCAACAAACAAACAAACAAACAAACGAAAAAAGCGCCCCACGAAAATTACTATGGGAATCTCTTGAACAATACAATATTAACTCTGATTCAGTACGAGTGATAAAGGAAAACATATGGGAAAACAAATCCAAAATAAAAATTGGCTCACTGATATTAAGAGAGTTTGGAGACACCAAAGGTCTTCTTCAAGGATGTTGCATATTCCCGACTTTGTTTAAGATATGTTGTGGAAACTCGTTATTTCGTCACTCGATAATTCGTCTTATTCTGTAATACGTCATATTTTTTTAATTGGCAACTATAAATAACAAAATTAAATACGTATATAATTCATTTTTCCCCTTGCTACTAATTTATTCTTTAAACCGCCTCATTTCCTTTGTCGATAAAAAAAAAATTTTTTTAAACCATTTCATAGAAAAAAAAACAAACAGAACAAGCCCTGAGTCGATCCTTCGATCGTATCGATAGATTTTATCAGTTAAGACTCTACAAAAAAAAAACTTCAAAAAATTTTGCCTTTCCAGGTATATTTAGGATAGCGATCTTTAACGAGTACCTGACATCGCACAAGCTAAGGACCCCCATTTTACGTCCCTTCCAAAGGACAGCATAGCTAAGGATTTTTTTACTCCCTTTAAAAAATCCTAAGGTCATCTACCGGGCAGCGAACCAGCGATCTTGGGTATAGTAGGTTGCTATGCTAACCACTACACCACAGTTGAAAATTGGTAAATATGTTTATAGTTCTTGGAATTCATGTATTTAACGAAACGGCTTTTTTTTTTATACCCCCATAGGGTGTAACAACATTCTTACATTGTATATTCTCACAATTGACTAGACTAAAATTAATAAAAGAAATATTTTTTTTCTTTTATGCTTCATTCCAGAGAGTCTGAGCACTTCAGTATTCTTTTAATCTAATCCAGTGTGGAAAGATTGAAACGTAAAAGGGGCTCCTGGAATGCATTTTCACCTTTCCACTTCGGCTGAAATAGGTTAGTAACCTTTAGGATAACACACCCTTCATATACTAGTACCTTAGGACGTATAGTTTCAACAAACAACAACAAAACGTTTGATGCCATTTCTCTGTTCATTTTAGGACTCACTAACAAAAGACAATTTCATATTACTGAGATTAAACGTTAATTTAACACCAGTTCTATTTATATTTAATCTGTTTTATCAATCATTTTTTATATTCGGATCATAAACCACCATCATAGGAAAGATAGTGGGAAAAGTTTGTAAGGTTAGTTTTGTAATGATTCGAAAAACAAAAATAAATTACGAAATATCCCAACATTTTTTTAACATTTTTTTTAACATTAACTTTTTATAAGTATTTTAAATTTATCTAAACTAATAATACGGCAGTTTTTCTTTTTAATTTATCCATTTGTTAGAGACATTCAAGTTGATTTTTTTCTAAATTTTACAAGAATTTAATTGTTTCGTAATCCCTACAAATGCAGAACTTTTGCAGCTTAAAAGCTGGTCTCACAGTTCATAAAACTTTCAGATTGAAATCGATTACTAGGAGATACCGCACAACAATAAATCAGAGAAGATCTAATCTGAAATCCGACCCGCGAGTCAGGCTGCGAACTATCGACTGAAAACTATGCTAATATCAAATTTGTTATTCAATGAAACCTTTCTACTTGAATAATGGTCGTTTATGATTAATCGAGAGCTTGTCTAAGTGCATTTGTTTATTTCTCATAGAAATACCGATTTCGAGAAACAATTGAAACTAGAAAAAAAAAAAAAATCTGACCGGTAAAAACAATAGGTCAGTGTATGTCTATCTATAATCTACCGATTTTTCAAACTTTCATATTAGAATAAAAAGGATCAAATTACTTTAATTAATAATTAAATCAAATTAACAATTGAGGCCTTTAGAATCAAAACCTGCTAAGTCCATTTTTCATTTCTTTTCAGGGGATCAAAAAAAACACTAAAATTTAGCTTTTAGAAAAAACAGTTCAATGTTTCCCAACCATTTTAGCATGAATAAATGTAGCTATCTAAGCATTACTTTTGACATTAAAATTTTTTTCTGGAAATGATCAGGTGTGCCACAATAACATTTTAAAATTTGGACTTAGTAGGTTTTGATTCTATAATTTTTTTTAGAAGGAGTTTTTTCAAAATAAACATAATAAAAAACACACATAAACATTTAACACAATTTTATTTTAACTTTTCCATAAAAAATTAATGTATTTACAAAGGATAAAAGTTAAACAAAGGCATTTTCATTCGGATCTTCGTTGTCAGAATGACTTTCTTTATGTTTGTCTTCATCATCTTTCTTTTGTAAGGATGCCGAATAATATTCCAATCCCGGATTTGACGTCCACTGTTCGCCAAAATGTTTTTTTAGCAAACAATCTACATCACGGAGCTTTAGTGGATTTATCTTGTGAATCGCAGGAATAGATTTGTCATCGAGGTTAACATCTCTTAAACGTTTTCCCTTTTTCACAATAGGGTTTTCCGCTCCGACATCAACGGAGTAATTATTCTTCACCCCTTATCAAAATTTCCTTTACCTCAGGCGTTCTTTTTATTATAAACCGTTTAGTTGCCGCAAATTTGAAGTGCCATTGCTGAGGTAGTTTTACAATAGGTTGAATGGCTTTTTTCCAGTCGAAGACTTTTGGAGCAAGTGGCACGGTTGTTCCAAACTCTTGAAAGATCTTAATGTATTCCTCGGGAGTAATGATAGTGTCCTTTTTCTTGATCCTTTTTTCGATTCTCCCAAACACCCTATCTGGTGGCAAAAAAGAGTGACCTACCATAGGGAAGACAACCTCGACTTGTTTTAGGTGGGAGGGGGCACATTTCAGAAGCCAAATAGAAATCATTGACATGATTACTGTGTTTTTATTTTGACCAGCACACCCATCACAGCAAATTCGAAGAGTAGCTACAGCAGCATCAATCTGTAGGAAATTGACGAGGAAGTCAAAAATTGCTGATGCGATTTCGTTACTACCTTTTTTGTGTTCTGTCTCGTTCCAGTGATACAAAAATACATTTTCATGGCTCTGAAGGGCCTTTGAGTCTCCAACGACTATTCCAAGATTATAAATGTACAGTTGCCGGAGGTAGTATGCAGCCTGATCAGTCAACTTGGGTAGAACCTGATTCTTCTGACAATCGAAAGAGACTGTTAATAAGTTGTTTTTCTTTTCTTTTAATTTCGAATAGAAAGCTTTTGCTTTCATTTTGTGAACAGCTTTTTCGGTTTGAAGCCGTTTTTTTATCAAAGAATTCGAGCAGAGTTTGATTCGGGAGCCAAGTTGTAAACAAGTTGAACACTCATCAGTTTTTGGGGTGCCAAATCCGATGTTAAATTTCGTCCGAAAAATTGATCTAAAAAATGAATGCCTAACATCGAGCTCTTTATGAGAGGCAGAAAACATTTTCCACATTTTTGAAATGTTTAAATCGGAGCTCAAATAAATTCTTGAAGAATTTTTTGCCCTACAATAGTGGCTTTCAATTGCCTTAAATTGCTTTATAAAGCGTATTACTGCCTGTCTTTTGTTTTGGTACGATTGTGGGTTTTTTTTAAAGCCACCTCTTCTCTCTTTCGGCATTTTCCCATTTGACTGAACATGCCTACTCAACACACCTTCAACACGGGCTCTACCTAGTCCAAGAACTTTTAAAAAGGCGGCTTTACAAACTTGTACCTTTTTTGAGCCCTTCAAAATGAAGTACTTGTACGAGAACTGGCGAGGCCTTCGTGTTTCATTCCTAGGGCGGTGGCGTACCACACGCTCATAATCGGTGTACTTCAAAATAAACGAATCTTGCACGAGTTTATTTGGTATTGAATAAAAATATTCACAAAACTTCTGTAAATCATTTGACGTTAAAATATTACAATGAAGTGTCAAGTCTTTTTTTGAGTGATTACAGCTTAAGTTATGGATGAGCATACCTGTAGACGAGTATCTTTCTTGCTTTGCAATGTTTTTCTTCCATGATGTGGGTTTTCTTAGCTTCAAAGCCGGTTTTTCAAACAGATCAATATTAATTTCCATTTTAATTAGGATGGTTGTAGAAGAAATTAGTCATTAAACAAAACAATGAAAGGTTATGTTACATTGCAACCTGTTGGTCATTGAAGTACCTAGTGCCCCTAGCGGCAAATCGCCGAACTATGGACTTAGCAGATTTTGATTTGAAAGCTGATTTTTAAATGCTATTTTGAAGCGGATTTAACTGGTTTTGACTCAAAACATCAGACCAGTAGATAAAACACTGTTTGAACTTATAAAATCGCGGAAAATATTTGTTTTTCATTTTTTGGACTTAGCAGGTTTTGATTCTAAAGGCCTCAATTTATGATTACACAGGTTAACGATGAAAAAACTTTTTTACTTAAAACACCTATGATTCTGTTTTTTTAGGGTACTAAATCCAAATATGACACTTACTAAGCCGTATGATCTACCATTTTTTCACATTTGCACATTAATGTATTAAATTTTTTGATTTATTACAGAATTAAACAGCTTCTATATACTACAAATAAAATTGTAAAATAATTTGTGCTGGATGTAGAAGAGTTGGCAGCCCTGCTTAAACAGATATAGATATAGATGAGCAAGATGATGAAGAGTTGCAATGTGCTACAGCAAATATATAGTCTAAACTGTTTACTCAGATTGAGCTTAGCGGACTTAGTTAGGGATCTTGGGTTAACAAAAGAAAAAGCTGAATTGCTTGGTTCTAGACTAAAAGAAAAGAACTTGTTGGCAGTTGGAACTAGCACATATGTGTGTAGGAAGAGAGAGCTGCAGTTTTCGAAATTTTTTGAACAAGAAGGTGATTTAGTGTACTGCTCAGACATTCCAGGTCTGATCAAAGAGTTTGGTGTTGAATACAAAAAAAAACTGGAAGCTGTTATTGATTCTTCCAAAACTAGTTTAAAAGCTGTTTTATTACACTATAGTAACACTTATGCATCTATACCTGTTGGTCATTCTGTACATATGAAAGAGAGCTATAAAAACCTAGAAATAGTGTTAAATAAAATTGGCTATTCGGCTCATGGTTGGATGATAAGTGGTGACTTGAAAGTAACATGCATGCTTCTTGGTCAGCAAGGCGGTTTTACTAAATTTCCATGTTTTTTGTGTGATTGGTACAGTAGAGCAAGGGATCAACATTGGTGCAGAAAGAACTGGCCTGTGAGGGAGTCTTAAAACCGGAGACAAGAACATTCTCCGCAAAATCTTGTAGATCCTAGAAACATTCTCTTACCACTTCTACATATAAAGTTAGGCCTCATGAAACAGTTATGTAATGCTTTATATTTATATGAAACAGTTATATATGTTTTTTTTAAATTATATAAAAAAAAACAAATTTCTCAAAAACTACGGGTGATACAAAAAAACTAAGACCAGATTTGAATACAGCACACAAAAATCTATAAAAATCAGCTATTAAAGTAAAACAAGTTTTCAAAAAAAATTTTTTTTTTGGTGGCCTGTGTTATTCGAAATAAAAGTTGAGGGGAAATATGGGTTTCAAATCTTGACATTTTTCATTCAAACCAATATAGTTATCCCATCTTTGACTCCAATCACATTATTTCTGATTAACAGTTTGGATTTCGCCAGGCTCATTCCACTATCCAACAATGCCATCGTGTGATGGACGTTATCTCATCTGCATTGGAGCGCAAGATGTACTGCACGGGTGTCTTTCTTGACGTTGAACAGGCATTTGACCGATCATGGCACCCACGTGCCATAAACCCACTGCTTTATAAACTTCGCCAATTCCTTCCTTCTATATATTTCCTCATCCTCCGATCCTATCTTTCTGATATAGTATTTAAAATTAAGCATAATTCTACATACTCACCCAACTTTTCTCAGATTGCTGGTATTCCTCAAGGTAGTATGCTCGGTCCCATCCTTTATACCGTATATACAGCTGATATCCCAACTCATCCTAATACTATCCTCACAACCTATGCTGATGACACTTTACTGTATGGAACTTTATTGTATAGATGGAACTTTATTATATATTAGCACAGTAAAATAAAAAAATTTTTTTTGTAAATGTGAAGATAATGCCCATAATGACATGTCAAATTCTTGAGAAGCAACTACAGGCAACCTTATGCCGTCTCCTACTGGTTTAATGGCGGACGTTAGGATAGTGTAGGTTAACACTTTTTTTGAGTTATGAAATGAAAAGAAAAATAATCACTATTCCGGGACATATTATCCCCTAAGAATAAAAAACATGTACAATATGGTTGTATAATAGTCTGACTCCTCCCATTTCAGCAAATCTGAAGGCTTCATTTCTAAGATCTTCTACACACACATAGCATTTCTTATGCGGCGTCCACTATTTATCCTGTTCACTAAGTTTAGTTCCAAAGCATGACATATAAACATTTTGCACAATGTCTGTAATGATTCTCTGGTGCTTTTTAATCACAAAGACGCCACAGATGTAATAAAAACTGCATACATACAGGTGAGTGGGTAAGGGACTTGCCTACCAAACTGTTGGGCCCGAGTTCGAGTCCGACAAAAACATTAATTTCTGTTAATTCGGCCATGGATAAAGTTCGAGGTAAGGAGACTCTCCTGGGGCACACCCCTCTCTCCATAAAAGAGGTAGCTTTAATTAGGGTAAAACATTAGCGGTTGAACGTGATTTCGGCCAAATCCCCTGCTTTCACAACCGGTGACCTTGTAACAGTACATTCTTATTTAAGTATCATACCCAAGACCTCTTATAGGTTGTTGTAAGGCAGGTTTTTGTTTTTTTTACATTTAAAAGAAACATGAACATAAGGTCAGTTTAGCAGTACACAAAGCATCAGATGACAGCATTAACATATACACCCATCACAGTTTTTTTTTTTTTTTTAATATATGAACTATAAAAAAGTTGTTAAATTCTTAACAAATAGTTTAATTTATGAAATTGAACTGCACAATGAATAAAGAAATGGTGGGTCATACAGTATCATATTTTAATTCAGCACCATTAAATACATAAAATTAAGGTATTTTCAGCAGAGAATATCATGTCCCACAGTGTAAACAAGTAATGTGAAGAATGGACTAAAATCAATTATCACTAGTTATTTTCAAATAAACATTTTTATTATATGATTTCGATGCAAAACAAGGTAACAATGTATAATAATAATACACGTCTGGACTCTGAATTATCAATTTATGTAAATGATAAACGCTTTTATATTGTCTTTATCAAAATTAAATAAAATTGTACAGACAGTCTTTCTAAGATCACTTAATATTTCTTCTGAAGCATCGCGCTAATCAACTTATTTGCTTTTGTTATATTGGATTTATTTTATTTACTATTAGCCATAATCATATGCCACGGGTTCTTCATAAATAAATAGCCTTGTTAGAAATTATATAAGCCAGACTACTGTACTATCTATTATACATTTTAGCTATTCTTAGGGGACAACACGTCCCAGAATAAAGTTTATTTTTTCATTGCATTACCTTTCATTTTTTCTAAATTTTTAGACTTTTTTTTATAGATCTGAAAAAAAAAAAAAAAAGCTTCCCCCTCACGCATTTATATAGTACTCTCACTTTACTTCAGTGACGCAGCTGAAAGAGAAGTGGTGGGACTTCTCTGTTCCTGGCCTGTCCCTCTTGTGGAGGGACGGGTCTTGCCGGGGGATCTCTAGGATAAATGTAAATTGTAAATAAAGTATTTTTGTATTTTTAACCTTTAATTTAATTTTGTCTTATTTTCACTTACTGTTATTTCTTTTATTTTATTTTTTAAATTTATATATTTCACCTAGATGTATATTCTATATTTTATATTATTTATGTATAGCATAGTTCTTTTCTTTCTTTTTTTTATTATTTCTTTCATTATTATTATTTTTTACTTTATTTACGGTACATAATGTGTGAATCTAATCATTAAACCATCTGTATTACTTATTGCCCACATTTGTGGCAGATTGTAATAATTACTCAATAAAATTTACAAAAAAAAAAAAAAAAAAAATTAGGTAGATAAAAACGGAATAAAGGGAGGCGTGGAAGTTCTGTGGGTAAGGCACTTGACTGCCAAGCTCCCGGGACGAGTTCGAGTTCGCCTGAAAGCAGAAAATTTATTTTCTGTTTCTTAGGCCGTGGCTCGGATTCGAGCGCGGGAGGTCCTCCTGGGGTACACCCAGTCTCTATATAGTGAGTATCCCTAATCGGCAAAAACCTGGCGGTTGAGCGTGATTAAGGCCAAATCTTCTCCTTTCACAACCGTTGGCCTAGTAACAGTACCTCTTTACCTAAGTACTGAACCCAAGACCCTTCACAGGTTTTTATTTTTAAAAACGGAATAGTTTTAATGTTATTTCCTCCGGACCACTTGATAAAACCACTTATGTCTGTACCTTCAACGAAAAAGATTTAAAGTGATTATTGGTATAAATTGGATTTCGTAGAGTTTAAAATAATACAATGCGTTTGTTGATAATAAATAAAAAAAAAAAAAAAAAAAAAAAAAATAAAAAATAATTTCTAATTGTAATGTACGATTCTTATTTATAGAATAGTTTCTTAATGTAACTAGGAGGTTTAATATGGAATATATTAAAATAAAAATTCATGATTTTGACTACTGTATTTTACAGTGAGCGTTAATGGACTTTGTTATTCATTTTTGAAATTTAATGATTTTATGAGGAATTGAGCTGAATACACAGAACCATTATAGAGGTCTTTAATAATTTTCAATTTCCACGTTACTTCTTAGAATTGTTATCATAATGATGATAGGGCGCCCCCTCCCCGTAGCAGGTATTTACAGTTTCCTTGAATCCCCCTCCCTTCTAGCGCCTCCCCCCAGTCTAATTTAAATCACAATCTTCCCCTCATTTTATTCTTTTCTTCTCCTGGAACTGCCTCACTGTTCTCGGTGTCATGTCAATAACTCCCATTTTACCTTAGCTAAGTTTTCCTTCCCTCGTCTGATTTTAGATTAATCAAGATTAGTGTGCTTTTTTTCCACCTCGTTAGTTTACTGAAATAGGGGTTTTTAAATTTTATATTAAAATTATAATTATCCTTTCGCTAGAATTGTTTTTATTTTGTTTTCTAATACAGGAATATTTTTATTTTCTTACCATTATTTCTTGAATGAATATTTTTGAGTGATTCTCAGATTATGGGCAATTTCTCGTCCAATAAATGTTTTACTCAATTGATCAAATCCTTCTTTAATTTTTGTCCACTGCTATAACAGAGAAGAAATATTTCTCCATAATAAAATATTAAATCCAAATTGAAAGATAGGATAGCTCATATCTTAATTTATAGTCGCAATATTATTTTTATATTATCTGCAAGTCACAATTATCTGTTAGCTCTATACGATTCTAACATATCGCGGTATAAGGTTATACTATTATATAAAAGGACAAGCAATTTTTCGTTTGTGATCACTTACCGCTAAAAACTACTGAACCAATCTCTACCAAATTTTGACTACATAATCTTTATAGGATGATTTAGCAATAGTAAAATCTAATGATTTTTAACTAATTCTTTATTGAAAAATGAATAATAAGTGGATAACAGTGAAGTTCAAAAATGGCGGCAATTGCCATCTACATGAAAGGTTAAAAGGTACAGTGTTACAAAGAGCTTGACATTGATAATAAAATTTACTTATTTTCAATTAAATTGTTATAAAAACAGCTGTATGGATTGAAATATACCAAATTTTAACTACATCATTTTCATAGTTCTAGGTTTAGCAACAATAAAAATTTAAATGTATAATGTTGAGTGTAAGAAATAATATAATATAAGTTTAAATAGCTCCAAACTTTGTTCCATCATTATGATGTCATTACCAAGCAAAAAACAAATTTGTGGAGAAACAGCCGAACAGAAAATAGGCCTCGGCGAGGAAATATTCTCCAGGAGTAGTGGTAGTACTCCAGTAGCTGAAGACCAGCCACCAACGCGTTGGTGGCTGGTCTTCAGTTGGTCTTCAGGACCGTTGCAACGGTCAGGCAGTGAGCTGAAAGATTTTGCCCACGTTTTTCTTTGTGAAATAAGTCACATACCTTTTTTGTTGTCATTACCACGCTTTATATTATCATAGTAAATTTTCAAATTAGTTTATTGGCTTTAATTTAATTAAGAATATCATTTGTTGTATGACAGTTGGCAGAAAAAATATTTTTTATTGTAGTCATCTAGAGGTAAGGTTTAAATAAAATGCCTAAATTATTAGCGCGGTAATGACATGAACTGTGTGATAATTAACATTTTTGAGCTATTAGGTTAGTTGAATTAAATGTGTTAAAGTTTAATTTTCTATTTAGTATTTTATTTTTGATTAGCATTGAATCATTAGAAATATTGCCTTAAAAGTTTTTTTTTCTATTTTTTCCCCTAGGATCTCAATAACAAAACCACCAATGGCTCCTTCTACAATATACTTTTTTAACCACCTCCAATATACTGTTTAAACAATTATATTCAAGTGATTATCATTACCTAGCTGATATTGTCTTTAGCGGACTATCAAAAGTTTAAAATTTAAAATTTCTCATGAAAATGTGACTTTTGATCTTGACCATTTGTTTTGTTTTTTAAACAGCTAAACGACAATAGAAAGAGTTGATAAAAAAAAAAAAAAAAAAAATTAACTACCGCAAAAATGATTAAAAATATTATACTGAAAATTGCCCGTAATCTGAGAATCACCCTTATAGTCCAGTCAATAAACATATTGAGTGCATGGAATATGCGATAATTTTTGACTTCACAGCTTCGTTAGGAATAGTTGCAAGGCAAATATACTAAAAGTCCCCGCCACTGGGGGGTGAGCTAACGGTGGTGGGAAGGGGAGAAGTTCCATTTTTTTGGTTTTTCGATAATATCTACTCTTTAGTAGACTCTAGAAAAATATTTTTCAAATAAACCTAAAAGCTAATTACATTTACTATAAAATTTATTATATATAAATTTGTCTTAATTCTAACCGTTTACGAGATATATGTTATTGAAAACAGGTGACTTTTAGGAAAAAACAAATGTCACCTCACTTTTTGTCAAACTTTTGCTTCTATTACGTTCCACAATTGATGCTCAGAAAAACCGTTAGAATCAAAATTGTAGAACATTAAATTTTCTTTAATTTCGTTTATACGTTTCTGGTGTTTGCTTCAAATGTTTAACAAAAAGTGAGGTAAACATTTTGTTTATTTCTAAAATTGTCGATTTTTAATAACGTATATCTCAAAAACCGTGGGAATTTCTACGAATACGTATATTATTAATTTTATATTAATAATATAATTATTAAATATATATAAATTATTAAATTATTAAATATAATTAATAATAATTTAATGAACTTTAATTTTGAACTGTTACATATTTTTCTAGAGTCCACCGTTTTCAAGATATAATCGAAAAACAAAATTGGGACCTTCTCCCCTCCCCCAACTTTTAGCTTACCCCCCAGGGGCGGGGACTTTTAATATGTTTACCTTCTAACTACTTCTAAGAAAGCTGTGAAATCAAAAAGCGGTATGGTGAAAGCTGTACCAAAAAAACTTGAACTTAAAGTAGTAAGCGGTTTTTAACGTCTTATAGTAAATTTAAGAAGCTTTCAGATAAAAAATAGAAATTTTGGATCGAACAATTAGTTTTGGAATGAGTATCAATAAACGTGTTTTTTTCAGAGAAGTACGACCCCACATAAAGAGTGCCGAAATGAGGGGTGTAGAGTGCATGAAATATGAGATAATTTTTGACTTCACAGCTTTGTTAGGAGTAGTTAGAAGGTATACATATTATAATTTGACAAAAGATTCAGCCAACTATACCGTACACTATGCAAGACCTCGCAACTTTCAATAGACAACTTTTTAATTCACAAGACTACTCTAGAGCCTATCTGGACCTACGGACGTGAACTTTTAAGAAGTCTAACATATTTTTATTACCATTCATTGACGACGGAATGTTATATGACAATAAAAAAATATATGTCAAAAAAAAAAAAAAAAAAAAAAAAAAAAAAAAAAAAAAACTGAAAACCTTCTCAATATAAACTTAAAACTGGACTTTCCACTACAGATCAAACCATCCTTTCTTTTTCCTTCATTCAAATGTCTAATTTAAATGTTTTTTCTTTGATTTATAATTTATTCCTCAAAAAATAATAACAAAAGGAGGACACACCCAGTCTCTCACGGATCTAGTTGGACTTTTTTTTTTGAGGTTGCTGGTCAAAAAATATTAGACACGTATTTTGACGATCTGACCAATGGGCCTTAGAGCCCGAGAAAAAAAAAAATAGCATTAAATTAATTTATTTTATGTCTCGATTTAAAAAAAATGATATCGACATGATTCTTGCCCCAAGATTTTTATTTTTGATTGCGGATTTAAGAAAATATACAGCCGCTCCATAGATTTTGGGTTAAGTTAATTCAATTCTAAAAAAACGATTAGACTTTTAAGCAAACTACCTCTATAGATTTTTAACACAAAAATTGATGTCAGATTCTAATTCAGCACCCTTAAAAACCTAGGAAAACGTTTATTCAATAAAAACAAAAAATATGATTTTTCACCCTCTTCGAGGGGAAGAAATTTTTAAAACGATTATTGGTTACTTTCCTTTAAATAGCTTATACTTTGTCACTCAATTCATTGATTGATATCGCTGGAAAGAGGAGAGCCTCAGCTTTGATGTATACTAACGTAAATTTCGATCAACAAAAACCTATTAAAAAAATTGGCGAATCCGAAAAACATATTTTTTTCTAACTTGAGTTTGAAACCAGATAGGAGAATGAAACCAAAGACATTTCCAGAGTATTACCACCCTGTATTTTGTATAAAAATATGAAGTTGATACGTTAAACCGTCTAAGCTTAATTCATGTTTTTGTCAATTTAAACAAAAATTGCCTACCATTTTGAAACTTACGAATTTTATTTTTATTTTTTGGATGAAATTTTGTATTTAAGGGTTCTTTTTAATGCTGAATTCGAATCCGATGTCGGTTCTTGTGAAAAAAAGTATATTGAACGCAGTTCAATGAAAAAATGATATTTTTTGTTTTTATTGAATAATCGTATTTCAATGTTTCTGAGGGTGCTGAATTACAATCTGACGTCTTTAGAATTTTCAGAATTTAATGAATCAAAATTTATGGAGCAGCTGTATTTTCCCTTAAATTCGCAATCAAAAATAAAAATCTTGGTGCAAGAATCATGTTGATATCATTTTTTAAACTCCAGATATAAAATATTTTAATTTTATGCTATTTTTTTTTCTCGGCACACATGAGTCTAATATTTTTTGATCAGGAACATCCAAAAATATTGCCAACAAGATCCGTGAGAGACTGAGTGTGTCCTCCTCTTGTAAACAATAGCGAAATTATATTATAAAATAAAGGTTCGAAATGACAATAGGAATATATAACAGGATTTTAGTTGTTTTTTCTGTTTTTAAACTAAGCCGGAGACTGGGGACTGGGAATTAGAATTGAATAGGGTGATTTGTAGACCATACGGTGTCGCCGGTAGTAATTCTGTTTGTCCATGATACCATATGGCTCATTGTATGGAAATAATTCCTTTTACAACTAATGTATTATCGTATTACATTCTGGAAATGGTCTTTGTTCATGGGGTAAAGTCCCTATGCCTGGCTGCTTCTTGTTTGTATCATTCCCTACTACTTATGCTAATTTGCAGTGGATATGTATCGTTGTAAGGGTTAGTTACATATCTCTTGGGGTGTGTCAATATTTTTATAAGAAGGATGGAATGTACCTTTCCCACTTTGTTATAAAGATGTCTTTTAAAATTTTTAAAATTATTGTTTTGGGACGTTGGATATAAATAAACAGGTTCGTATTTGGAAAAATTAATTTATTAAATGGTTTATTTAAGATAACTACGATATAGACATCGTAGGACGCTCCTTCCAGGTAGTCAAAGAAGCTTTCTTGGCACTGGTGGAATCAGCTGAAAGACTCGGGCTTAAAGTGAATTAATCAAAAACTAAATATATGGTGACGGGAGATAAACCGAACCCAAATGAAAGGGTTTCATCTGGAGAGTATACATTTGAAAAGACTGCAGGCTTCGTATACCTGGGATCAATGGTATCGCAGGATAATGATGGTGGAGCTGAGGTAAAAAGAGGAATAATATCTGTTAACCGATGCCATTTTGGCTTACAAAAACGTATAATTGGACGTACTCTCTCAAGACAGACAAAACTCCACCTTTATAAAACTATAATTCGTCCTGTTCTGATGTACGGTTCAGAAACCTGGACTCTGACAAACACAAGTGAACAGGACCTCCTGACTTTTGAAAGAAAGATCCTGCGAAGGATATTTGGTGGACAATGTGAAAATGGTGTATGGAGAAGACTAAAACATCAAGAGGTTTATAATAACTTTAATGACTTAAACATCGTCCAGGTCATTAAACTGGGCAGGTTGCGGTGGGCCGGACACTTGGCGCGAATGGAGGGTGAAATGGCTAAAAGAAATACTAACTGAGCCCCTCCATAGAGCCAGAAGGAGAGGAAGGCCAAAACTGAGATGGGCCGACGGAGAGGCGGCTGATGCAAATGAATTTCTGGGGGTCGGTAACTGAATGGCTGCCCAGGACCGTGAAGATTGGCGGTGGCTGTTGATGGAGGCCAAGACCCGTCTCCGGGTTGTAGCGCCATTAGAAGAAGAAGAAGATTTAAGATAAATAAAACATGGATATCCAAAGTAATATTGTAGGTCGTTTCTATTAATACTGTAAACCTAAGGTTTGGATTCACTTGCTCAAATTTAATTTATTTTCATTCAAAAAGGTTATATTTCTTTTGATGAATGGCTGCCCAGGACCGTGAAAATGGAGGCCAAGACCCGTCTCCGGGTTGTAGCGCCATTAGAAGAAGAAGAAGATTTAAGATAAATAAAACATGGATATCCAAAGTATATTTCATAAACCTAAAAAAATTTATTTTCATTCAAAAAGGTTATATTTCTTTTTATAAAAAAATTAATGAAACATTTAATGAAAAATTAAAAAAATTATCTGAATATCTTTTTGCGAATAACTTAATAGAAAATTTGGATCTGTTATGCATCATCTGCTGAAGAACTGTGGCAACAACCACAACATGCTTAGACAACTATTTTAAAATAAAAACTAGATAAACAGCAAACGTAATGCAAGTTTTAATTTTCAATTTGTTTAGCCCGTTCCATCACATCCTACGTTTTGTATTCTCTATCACACCTGCGTCTGTCAGACGCATACGTCCCTTTTCTCTGTTCGCATACCTGAAAACGTTTTTATGACTTCCTTTTTTTAAATATTATAAAATTATAAATATTTCTTATGCTTTGTAACAATCATTTGGATAATATGGATGTATAAATATAAATGAGTTGCGAGAAAAATAACATTTATTAATATACATTTGAAAAATATACATTTTTTTCAAACTTAACACAAAATCGTTAATCTTCAAGGTCTACAATATAAACTAGAAAAAAATCACAGAACATCTTTTTAACGAATTAGAAAATATTTTTCATAACATGGACATAAAACAGTAACAAAATTTTTATCACAGTGATTTTCAACTATTCCTTCTTTAGAACAGACCTCTGAAAGATTGATAAAATTAAGAGCTTTGCTCCATACACATTACATTTGGTTGGTGAGGCACCCAAGATTTGCTTTACATAACGGGACAGTCCCATGGCATCCCTTCGCTTTTCAAAATATTGCGAACTGGAACTTTACCGTTGTTTGGTGGCTCCTTTGATTTCCATTCATAGCTGTTTTTCCCTTTATAAAATGATGGCTTATCTTCAGCTATTTCCTCTGTAGTGACCTCTCGATCATCCGATTCCTCGTTTTCAGGGTCAGTTTCAAAAATTATTGGTTCTCCATAAACTTCGGTTCCTGTTTCATCTGTTTCCCCTTCCATTTAAACTCCTCCCACATTCGATTCATCTGCTTCTGCTTCGCCGCCTTCAAAATCGTCGCTACCTTCAGAGAACACGTCCTCCCTCTTCTTCAAATAATTGAGGTTTTCGTTCTGCAAAGTCGGGGTCATCAGTTCCATACAATCTTTCACCACTCATCCTTCGACAAAAATAAAACGTATTTTAGGAATAAAAAGTGACGAATTAATAAATGAAAACAATTTAAATGAGATTTGTAAAAAAGATATGTCACAACCACACCTACGACTGTCAGACGCACTGGAAAGACAGTAGAGATCACACCCTGCGACTCACAGTCTCAGTCCAACTCGACTAATTCTAGTAAAAAAAAAACTTACCTGAATTGGGGTAGGGCAGGCTCCGTTAACCCTTAGCTGACCTTTGTTAGTAACTAATGGACGAATACAACAAACCAAGACAGCCGAGGGACATCAGTAGTCCCAAGAAAACAATAATTAATATCCCGTATGCGACTGGTGTGACGCACCACAGACGCACGTGTGACGCAACGGGTTAGGCAAGTGTTTAGTTAATATAAATTGTTATTGTTGTATTTATTGTATAAATTGTTATTAGTGTTATTTTGTCTCAAACATTAGTTGAGTTTGTGTTATATTTTCTTAGAGTAGGGACCTCTGAAAATCACCAAGTGAAAACAAGATTTTCGTTAAATTTATATTTACAAGATGAAACTTGGGCGAAGCGCGGCCCAAACCGCGCGTAACAAAATTGTTGTTTGGAGTTAAAAAAGCATCAGTGAATGTACACAGTGCAGCGATGGTTCCAACAGTGTCATCTTAGAGGTTTTGCAGAAAGTCGTGGTATGATAGGCATTTTGTGGTTAAAAATGAAATCTGAGAGCTTTGTAGTAGAAAAATCTCGCAAAACTACTCTGGACAAAATTATAAAAAAAATGTTTTTGTCACATATAAAAACCTGCATTATTTTTGCACCAATCCGAAAGTAAACAGAATGGCCACCCAGGCTTGAAAAAAAGGAGCTGAAAATAATAAACCATTTATTTTGTGAAAAAATAGTTTAGACATTACCTTAAAAATTTATTATATTAGGTTTTTATATTGTTTTGTGCCTATTGATGCAAGAATTGTATGGATAGAGATATTTTGGTTCCATAATATTTGTAAACTAACTTGTGTCTATAAATATCTATAAAATTGTCACCAAGTATACTTCTTAGACAAGATTATATAAAAACAATATATAATGACTAGGCATAAAGATGTCTACTTCAGTAGAGTAGATATTATTTATCATTCAATGCGGGGATTTGTCGATTCTCAATTCCAATGATTGTTTTTTTTTTGCTTTTTTTTATTGACATATATATGTACAATCTGCCACAATTAAGGGCAATAGGCGACAGTGCTAAAGATGCATTAATTCATACAATATATACAAGTACTCATACACACAAAATTAATGATAATAGAAGATAAAAATAAAAGCAAATAATAATTATAAAAATATAACTAATAATTCAATCATCAAACATAAAATAAAACAATAAAAATCAAGTAACAATAATTAAAATTAAAAAAAAAATATGATACATTCTTACTAAATGTACAATACAGACACACTCAGCTTGGGGAACCCCGAAGTAAACCTATTCTCCCACTTATTGGGAGTCAAGGATAGACCTTAAGAGATCCCAGCGCTGCTCTCTCAGCTGCATCACTGATAATATCCAGTGGAGGCTGAGTGGGAGCGCTATAGCCACGTATGCTCAGGGCATGAGTAGAGAAGCTGGTCAGTACCAGAACTCCAGCATAACATTATATTACAAAAGGTCTCGGGGCCATTGCCGTTTCAACCTTCGGGGAGGAATATAGGGATTATTAAGACTGGATAGGGATTGGGATGAATGGATAGATTTTGATGAAATTTCGAGAATTTTGAAGGAATGAGATCAAGGACAAAAGTTATTTTTATATCATCATTTAGTGTTTTATCAGTAACATAATAAGGTGCATTGACAATTGTTCGGAGGACTTTGGATTGGAAAGTTTGAATGCGTTTGGTATTGGATTGTTTAACTGTCCCCCACAGTTCAAGTCCGTAGGTCTAAATAGGGTTTAAGATAAGATATAAGATTTTTTTGTATATTAGGAATTTGTTATCGACTGAAAGATTAGAATTCCTGCCTAGTAGTCTGTAAAGTTGGCTGAATCTCCTATTGAGTTCTTGTTTTTTGAGTCTAGTGTGAGGGTTCCAAGTTAGTCTTTGGTCAAGATGAAAGCCAAGGTAGCGTACTGTCTCGGATATAGGTATAGGAATATTATTGAAACGGATGGGTGGACAGGATTTGCGGCGAAGGGTAAAAGTTATATGACTGCATTTGGCTTCATTAATTTTTTATTCTCCACTTGCTGCACCAAGCTTCAATCTGTAGAAGATGTCTTTGGAGGTTGAGGGAAGCAAGTTTAGGATCTGGATGGGATGATAGGATAGCAGTATCATCTGCAAATGTGGCTAAAAAGGTATTAGGATTGGTTGGTATATCGGCAGTGAAGAGATTATAGAGGACGGGACCTAGAACGCTACCTTTTGGCACTCCGGCATCGATAGGATAACAATTTGAGAACTCTGAGCCACAGCGGACTCGAAAGGAACGATTTGAGAGATAGGATCGTAGGACTAGGTAAAGGGATTGGGGTAAATGGGTCTTGAGCTTGAAAGGCAAGCCCTGGTGCTACACCCGGTTGAAAGCTTCCAATGATTGTTAGGGAAAAAATAGGTATCGAGAATCGATGTGATAATGTCGATTCCTAGGAACTGATCGATACCACTGACTTTGGCGGTAGTCTTGTGATACCTAATTATATAATTATTACACATCATTTCAACGCCAAAAATCGATATTTTATCATTATTTGTAACAATACAATTTTTCATGTTTTAACAATGTTTGGCACATAATAATAATAATTATTTAATTGTAAAATAATTCTTTTCAATAATAAAGGATTTTTTTTTTGGAAAGCAAAGGTCAACTGGTTGGAGATACAACAGAATTATTTCATTATTCGTTATTGTTATTCTTAGGAGATTTTTGTTATTCCAACACAAACTTTTTTTTCCCATTCATTACATGTTTACAGCTTTTCGAATCCCATAACACTATTGAAACAACATACAGAGAAAAATCAGCGGATCCTCCAGTCTACAGTGTTCTATAAAATATTATAGAAACATTATCAATTACTGTTTGTTTGTTTCGTTTAACGTCACTTTATGCTGCTATGACTAATCGGACGATGCTACGGTGGGAGTCCTAAATTTTGCCTTTCCAGGTATAATTGGGATAGGGATCTTTAACGAGTACCTGACATCGCACAGGCTCGGGACCCCCATTTTACGTCCCTTCCGAAGGACGGAATAGCTAAGGATTTTTTACTCCGTTTAAAAAATCCTAATCTGCCGGGCTGCGAACCCGGGATCATGGGTTTAGTAGGTTGCTATGCTAACCACTACACCACAAGATGACCCTTATCAATTACTTAAGTAATCAATGAAATCCGAAACCTTTCTAGGTTTAAATCTAGGTACCAGTACCAAGAATCGAAAAATTGTGTTACACATTCATTACTAATTCTATAATGGATGGAGATAGTAATGAGAGAAAATAGGTGAGGCTAGACATAGCAGACGCTACTTCCTGGTCCATAAACTGTCCATGGCCCTTGTAAAAGTGGTATTATTATTTGCTGTGAGACCTGGAAGTCGTTTTGGTCGTAATTGAAGATCTAGTCACAGGTGATTATCGATCTATCGAGATGGCTGGCAAAATTTTCTTTGCATTTTCATCTTGTTACAGACGTTACAAATTTTGAGTTGTGCAACGGACTTGAACTCCTTAAGTTTATTATTATATAAACAATAGACACAATAAAGTATTACGTAAAAATTATAGAAATTATTAATAGGACGACATTTTATTGTATGTCTTTATGGTATAAGGTACGAAGCTGTAACATATATATTATTCAATAGAAATGTTATTCAGGAAAATGGCAACGATAATTGGAAACAAAATTCTAAATGATTAAAAAATTATTAAAAAAAAAAAAAAATCAATTTATTTAAATTTACAACTGTACATAATATATACATCAAGTAAATGTATTGTCAACGATAATAATAACATGTTAAAACTTGAAAATAACTACCCATCAGTAGCACTTCAATAAAAATTCTACACTTCTCAATTCTACTCCACTAAACCACCCAATTCATCTCTTATCCAATCCTTACAATCCAAAATCCTTATTGGATCCAAAATCCTAATAAACGTATCCATAAAGATTTTAATGTTCCATATGTTGCAGATTTAGCTCAAACCAGATACCTATCCTTTCATAATAAGCTCCATAACTACTCAAATCCCCTAATTTCTCAACTTGCTTCCCCCACCATTCCTGATAATCCCCCGAGGTGTCAGAAAAGAAAATGGCCTAGAGACCTTCAAGTGTAGAATTTTTATTGAAGGGCTACTGATGAGTAGTTCTTTTCAAGTTTTGACATGTTATTGTAATCACTATCAACACATTTACTTGATGTATATATCACTTACAGTTGTAAATTTTAATAAATGCATAAAAAAAAGAGTTTGTTTTGCTATTATAATAAACCAACCACAAGGCCAGATTAACTAAAACATTGTTGAGGAACTTTGGACTGACTATTTCTCGCTGGTCAGTAATATTCAGGAACTGGGAGAAATTTGATCCTAACAATCAAATTTCTCATTACATTGAGAAATACAGCTTAAAGTGAAGTTTATTCGAATGTCTTATAGATTAATTTGTTCCTTCTTTGTTTTATGCTTTTAACAATACAATATTTTAATTGATAACTAAATAAAACTTTAATTATTAATTAAAGTTATCAAAGTTCTTTACTTATGAGAGTGGACGAAACCGCGAAGCACAGTGTTTCAGAATCGTAATCTAGCTGACTAAAATCATTGCCAGTTGTATTTACATCACAAAATATTTTTTTTTTAACAACAATTTATTGAAATTTACAACTGTACAAAATTTATACATCCAGTAACTGTGCTATTAACTATTGCAATAACGTGACAAAACATGAAAAGTACTACCCATCAGTAGCACTTTAAAAAAAATTCTACACTAGAAGGTCTCTGGGCCATCTTATTTTCAGACGCCTCGGAGGATTATCAGGAATAGTTTGGGAAGCAAGTTGAGAAATTAGGGGATTTGAGTGGGTATGAAGAGCTTACTATGAAAAGATAGATATCTGGTTTGGGCTAAATCTGCAACATATGGAACATTAAGATCTTTATGGATAAGTTTATTGGTGACAAAGTAAGGTGCATTGAGGATTTTTCGAAGGACTTTGGATTGTAAGGATTGGATACAATAACTCCGTACATCCAGATAGATCTAATCACAGTCATGTATATTAGTCTTTTGTAATTAATTGGGAGCTTTGAACGTTTGTCTAATAAATGTTGAAGTAATCTGTAAGGACGAGCAGTTTTTTGTCTTTTTAATCTTGTATGTGGATTCCAAGTAAGACGTTTGTCCAAGTGGAGTCCAAGGTAGCGGATCTGTTCAACAGGGATTAGTGGAATATCATTAAAGGATACTGTAGGACAGGAAGTCGTGGGCTTACGACGAAGGGTAAAGGTTATTTGGTGAGATTTTTTTGGATTTATTTTGATTCTCCATTTTTGACACCATTCTTGAAGGGTTAGGATATGGGATTGGAGTGTTCGGGAGGCAATGAAGGGATCATTGTTTACTGATAACACACATGTGTCATCAGCGTAAATGGTGAGGATAGTGGTAGGATGAGTTGGAACGTCAGCTGTATACAACGTGTAGAGGATGGGGCCTAGGATACACAATATTTTTAAAATTATGTTTTCTTTAAGATTTTTGACGAAGAACACTTGTCTTACTAATATAACTTTAGTTTTTTTTAAAATAACTAAATGAAAAATTTTCTCACCCCGTCCCTGAAAGAAACATGCAAATGGGTTTTTATACCTTCAAGCAATTCCATGTATGGAACGGTATACAACGTTTCTGAAAAGAAAAGACCCTAATACTTCAAGACATGGCTATATATGAACCTATAATCACTTGTAACTCATTTGAGAAGTGTTTTAGAAAATGTTTTTATAAGGCTCATGGAAAATTATATGAAATTTTGTTCTAAAGAACTTAATATTAGTAGGACAACAGTTACGGACTGGAAGAATATGTTGAGAGAAATTAGTGTCTGCAGTTTAATAAATAATCCTATTCTAATAGGAGGAGGGAAAATTACTATATAAATAGAGGAATCTTGTTTTAGTAAAAAAAAAACCAATATTGGAAGAATGTACCCTCATAAAGTGGATTTTTGGGAGAGATATAGGGAAACCAAAGAGTTTCTTCTCTATGAAGTACCTGGTAGGACATTGGAAAATTTTGTAAATTGTATAAAAGCTTCATATAGGCCAGAAATAACGATTTCATTAACCTGTATTCTTGTTTACCTAATAACAATTAAAGCGATTACTTTTAAAATAATCATTTGGCGATAAAAAGTAACTGGCAGCCTTAATGTAAAAAATACTCGGATTCTGAAACGCTGTGGGACGAGAAATGCTAATATATTTACAACTTTCTTTCTTTTTAATTAATTTTTAAATTTCAGCTCTTTTAAGAATTTAATTTTTACACACGCCCCACAGTGGGGGGAGTGATAAGGTTTGCCGGACATTCTTTAATATCTCCGTTTCTACTGGTCCTTGAGTACTGCTTCTGGTGTCATTTTAAATCTCGATTGCTCTATTGAACTACATGATCATCGATTTAATCAAAAGCAAAAAAAAAACAAAAAAAAAACTGAAACTATTAACAAAAATGTATCTAAAAGTAAAAAATAATTTAATAATGAGAATTTTTAGCTGGAAGAATATATATTTCAAAAATGTCAAGTGTTTTTTATTTTTCAATTAGGTATAAGTTCTTTTACTCCTGAAGAGGTTGTTTTTAAACAATTCGTTGTTAAGTGTAGGCCTTATATGCGATATCAAAGGGTCTGAATTAATAATATTTATAGTTAGCCTCCTGAGCATTTTCTGATAGCATACCAATTGGTACAATAGCATGTTTGACTATTTACCGGCCGTGTATTTACAGTTTGTGAACTTGTAGTGGTATGTAATGCCACCCATATAAATCCACAAATATCTCAGCCGTTTCTCTTGTAAACTTTTCAATATCAGGCGTAGAGATTAAAACATTTTTCTTGTCTATGTTGAGATTTTCCTATTTGATTGATTAATATATTCTGGATAGTTCTGCATAAAATCAAAAACATTATGATGATTTTCAGTTTTAAATTTTTTTAAAGGACGAAATTAAACACTTCATTGGAACAATTTCTGAAATCTTGGGTTCTTCTCCGTTTTTTTTCTTACTGACAAATGCTCGAATTATTTTGATCTAGTAGGAATACCTGGAGGGGATGAAGATTGATGTTGTTGAAAACATACCTCTGGAAAAATTAGATCCCTTCCAAGCCATTCGTGATTTTTCTCAAAAATGGTTCTAAAGATCTACTTGTAGCATTCCATTCAAGGTAAAAGTTATTGCACCATTCCTTAATTTTTCCCGCAAACCGTTTCTCTCACACAATTTGTAGTCGCAAAACCAGGTCAGTCCATTTTTTCAAAGCCGTGAGGAAATCCTTAAAATTTATATTTTTGGATCAAAAAAAATGAAATAAATCTTCATATGTTTTAATTTCAATTGTGTCGAAGTGCGAGATATGGGGGTCACCAGTGGTGTAGTGGTTAGCATAGCAACCTACTAAACCCAAGATCGCGGGTTCGCAGCCCGGCAGATGACCTTAGGATTTCTTTAAAGGGAGTAAAAAATCCTTAGCTATGCCGTCCTTCGGAAGGGACGTAAAATGGGGGTCCCGAGCCTGTGCGATGTCAGGTACTCGTTAAAGATCTTTATCCTAATTATACCTGGATAGGCGAAATTTAGGACTCCCACCGTAGCATCGTCCGATTAACCATAGCTGCATAAAGTGACGTTAAACGAAATTAACAACAAGTGCGAGATATCAGACTCATTCCTAGTTCACTTTTTAATGAAAAAAATAATCAAATAATAAATAGAAGCAATGATTAATGGAATTAAAATGTCAATAAAGGCGCTTGGGTATTAGTATACTAAAAATAAATAATCTAATGAATAGGCAAGTTAATGCAAGATCTAACGACGCCATAAATAAGACATAAATATACTCCTGAATGCTTTCCAAACGGTATTTTTTTTTCAGCAAATACCAGCGATTGCGAAATCAATTAAATAGTATTGTTTCTGCTCCATGTAAAAAAAAAAAAAAAAAAAAAAAAAAAAAAAAAAAAAAAAAAAAAAAAAAAAAAAAATTTGATTTATTATAATACCCTTATTGTGTACAGGGAGTAACAATAATTTATAACATGAAACAAAACTTCAGGATCAATTTAATAAGTCAAGAGTTTTTTGACATAGCAATTATAGCAAGGCTTTGTGTAAAACCCAGTGCAATAATATGGGTAAAAATCAATCTACTCAATTTAAAAGGGTTTATTTGTTACTAACAATATAAAAAAAAAATCCCAAATTAAAAGTTTTATTTTTTTCATAATGTCCAACATTACTGTAGTACCGCCCCACTGTGCGCCGTCGTTGCTGCTTTGCATTGATTTCTTAGAGATCTAAATGTGTATATATTGTTGTGGAGTAACATTAGAAGCTAGAGCTCCCAGAATCCGAAGGTTTAAAGATCACAAGTTTACCTCCAAGCCCTGACAAAGCAGGCCATTACTCGGAAGGTGGACTGTAACAAGAGAACGGATGACTCTCGATAAATCCAATGGATTTAGCTCCGGCTGTAGTGGACCGGATCGCTTTTCAATTCCTCCTCCGTGGAGTAATCCTTGGATTCCTTACTCCCTCCTACTTCCTTCTAGCTCTACCTGAGGGCTAAATGTCCCTCAATCAATCTCTTTCTACTTCTTTTGCTCTGTATTCTCTTCTCTATTCTCATCTAGGCCAGACCATTCATGATTCTTTTCAAAAAATCGATTTTCGGTATCGTGGAAGCAATTGTTTGTGGAATAGGTCAAATTTTAATTCTTCTAATCTAAGTGCACCTATGCGACCTTTAACCTCTGCCACAAAACATGCCCCCCTATCTATTTTAACTAGTGATGTATCGATATTAAAATTTTTCGATTCTCGGTTCCAGTACCGATAGCATGAAATCGATTTTTGACTCTCGGTACCGGTGCCGATACCAATTAATCGATTCTCTATAAGGTTAAATGAATTGGTATTAGAAAAATAATACATATTAAGAGCAAAAAAAAAAATGATTTTAAAGAAAAATAATAATTACAGCTATAGAAAATATTGCAAACATTGAAATTGACATTAACCTTAGAATACTAACCTTAACTTGTAGTCGTGTATTACTAACTATACTTAAATTTTACTCCTTGGCAGAATGGATTGGAAATAGATCCCTAGACTTGACGGAATGGATTGGAAATAGATCCCTAGACTTAACGGAATAGATTGGAAATTGATCACTAGATTTGTTTTTATAATCTCAGTTTATTTTATTTGGTTCTCTCTACATATGGATTTAGAACATTTTACGCAATGTGTAGTTGTATTCCTCCTCTTTTTGTATGAACAATATTTCTTTGGACCTTAGGTGGTTTGTAATTGGCCTTCATTTGGTGACTGCGTAGGTGTTTCGCCACTTCTTCCAACTTCAATTTCTTTGATTGGTATTAGAACCCCTTCAATTTTCCATCGCAGGGGTCTTGGTATAAATTTTATAGACAATCTATAAATCTGCCAACTTTTTGTTAGCTGCTACTGAAGCTTCAACATAAAGTCAAGCCTTTTAAGTGAGATACCTTCCAATGTCTTTGTCTGCTTTGTCTTTTCCTTTGTGGAACTTTTTTCCCCCCTTTTTGGTAGAGAAGTAGAAATTATTCCTTGATTCTCTTCTTCTTCTTCTTTTCCTTCCTCCTCAGTGCCTCTCAGCGTGGAGGTGCCTCGATCCAAGAAATCCAACTGTCCCGGTCCCTCGCCAATGTGTTCATAGGATCCAACCTCTTTCCTCTTTTCTCTCCTATTTGAGCCATACTATCCAACCATGACATCCTTGGCCTGCCTCTTGGTCTTTTGCCAGTTGGTCTGGCTTCGAAGAACTTGCGTGGTCCGCGATCTTCATCCATTCGACATACATGTCCGAACCACTTTAGCTGCCTCTTCTCAATAATTTCTGTTAGTGCTTTTTCCCCTAGCTCCTCTCTTATTCTGCTATTCCTGACATGTTCCCTCCGTGTTCGGCCGGCAACTCTTCTTAGATATTTCATTTCTGACGCGGTGATTCTCCTCTTCAATCGGTCGAGAAGGACCCAGCTCTCACTTCCGTATAGTAGGGTGGGAAGGTAAATTGCATTAAAAATGTGCAGTTTTACCTTTTTGTCAACTTCACGTTTCCCAACAACAGTGTTGCAGATCTGGTAATATACGTTGTTCGCTTTTTTAATCCTATTGGATATTTCTTGTTGTATTTTGCCATTTCTACTAATAACTGTGCCTAGGTACGTATAGTCTTCTGCTGCTTCAAGGATTTCTCCTCTGCAAGTGATCTGCACATCTTCTGGTTCGCGTCCTATTTGCATGACTTTACTTTTGCTTGCATTTATAATCATGCCTTTCCTTTCCAGCTCTGCTTCCCATTCCAATACAGCTTGCTGAAGATTCTGGACGGAGTCCGCTATCAGCACTATATCATCGGCATAGAGAAGTGTCTGAGCAAGGACTGTTCTTAAGTTCCATTTCCCCACTATTGTGCGTGCCGTCCTTCGTTTACATATTTTTAAGACCTCGTCCATCAGAATAATAAAGAGAAGAGGGCTTAGACTATCTCCTTGTTTGACACCCCTCTTCATGTCGAAGCTTCCAGACTCCTTACCATTAATCCTGACTTTACCCTTTGAGCCATTATAGGAGGATTTAATGGCGTCTATAAGTTCTACAGGGACGTTCTTTGCCTTCAATGCTTTCCATATTTCGACTCTTGGTACTGAGTCAAAAGCGGCTTGCAAATCTAAAAAAGCCAAATATACATTTCTATCCCTATCCCAAGCCTTTTCTATGATGGTCCTTAGTGAGAATATTTGATCTTGGGTTTGTCTAAAAGGTCTGAACGCGGCTTGCTCTTCTTCGAGGTCCTTTTCTACTACGTCTCTGAGTCTCTTCTCGAGGATTGAAGTATATAATTTGTGAACAACCTGGGACAAGCATATAGGTCTGTAGTTGTTGCAGTCGCTTTGGCTTCCTTTCTTATGAATTGGGATAATGACATTGTATTCCCAGTCTTTCGGAATGCTCTTCTCATCATATATTTTTCGGAATAAGCCCTGCAGTACTTTAATAACTTTATAGCCTCCATATTTTATAAGCTCTGAGGAAATTCCATCTCCTCCGGCTGATCTTCTTGTCTTGAGTTTCTCTACAGCCTGCATCACTTCATCTTCCCAGATGGTCCTGTCATAGTCCATGACTTTATCTGTTCTACTTCCCATTGTATTTTCTTGGCATTGAGGATCATCGAACATCTGTGCATAGTGCTGTTTCCACCTGTCCAGAATATCATTTTTCCTTGGTCAGAACTTTTCCTGCACTATTTTTTACGTTCCTTATGGGTTTGCATTTCTTGCCTTTTAGGGTTTTTATCTTTTTCCAGAAAAGTTTTATGTTTTCATTGTAGTCATTTTGCAAGCTTTTACCAAATTTTTCCCAGCTCTTCCTTTTAGCCTCTCTCACAATTAATTTAGCTTCTTTCCTCCGTCGAACGTATAGTTCCCAGGTTTGGTCATTTTTGCTGTTCATGTATCTCTTCCAGGCTATTTTCTTCCTTTTGAACAGCTGCTTTCACCCGTTCACTCCACCATTCAGATCGTTTTCCCTTGGAGGAATATCTCTTACTACCACATACCATTGTTCCAGTCTGCAGGATCTTATCTTTGATATTTTTCCACATCTCATCCAATGATGCATCCAGGTTAATTTTCTGCAGTTCTGCTTCCAGTTCTGCCGCGTACCTTTCTTGAAATTGTGGATTCTGGAGCTGTGAAATATCAATTTTTGCATACTGTCTTTTTGGCATTTTCCGTGGCTTCAGAATTTGTGTATCGGCTATGAGCATCATATGATCTGAGCCAATTTCTGCTCCTCTAATGACTTTTACATCTGAAAAGAGTCTTCTTATATTTCTGCTGTAGAGAAAGTAATCTATAACGCTGTTAGCATTCCTTTCTTGGGCACTGAAAGTAATCTTGTGGATCCTCTTATGGGGAAATAGGGAGTTCCCGATCAGAAGGTCAAAGTCGACACAAAACTCAATCAGCCTCTTACCATTCGTATTTATGGTTTCTTCGCCTCCATGTTTCCCCATCACTCCATGTGATCGGCTGAAATCATTTCCAGTCCTAGCATTGAAATCACCCATTATTATGATCTCCCTATTCTTATTCTGTGCCTTAACAACTTCTCGTTCTAATTCAGCATAAAATTGTTCTTTATCCAAGATGTCCGCATCCTCTGTAGGGGCATAGATTTGAATAAAAGATAAACACTTTGAAGATATTCCTATGTGCATTGTTATGATTCTAGAAGATACAGGGTTCCATTCTTCGACCTTAGCAAAGATTTCATCCTTCATGATTATTCCTACTCCTTCCTTTGCTCTGGTATCCTTTGGGACTCCCGAATATATCATGGTATGGTCCCTGGGCAGCCTTACCTCTCCGTTACCTTTTTTCTTCACTTCACTAATGCCCAGGATGTCTACGTGGTAGGCCATCATCTCTGCAGATATCTCTTCTTCCTTTCCCGTAAGTGTCCGTATGTTCCATGTAGCCAATCGAATTTCCTTATGAATGCCGTGTCGTAACCGTTGAGTTCCATCCTGTCCGAGGCCACTTAATAAGCTCTGAATCATGAGAACCACCTTGCGGGTGATTAGCCCAGCAAAGTAGGCCCCGTATCCTCGGGACAACTGGCCTCCTGATTATTTATATCCCCTCAGAAGGAAGGGTGGCCGGGCTATACCCCCCGAAACTGGGTACCTGTTTGTCCACGGGTCCTTATTCACTATATTCGGACCACCTCTCCTGGGAGGGGTCCCTCAATCCGCAACCCAGAGGGACGCGCTCCCTAGCGGGCAGGTTCCGCCGAGAGCCTTGACTCTCACCATCTATTAAAGGATGGACAACCTGTTCTTCAATATCCTCCTCATTACATGTATCCTCATCTCCAGGAAAGTAATCAGGGTATGCGTTGCTGTCATCTGATATATACGTTAAATTGATCTCCAGTCAATCTTCGTCTTCTTCATCAATGGCATCTTCATTATAAACTCTCCAGAATTCTTCATTGATGGTAATTCTATCCTCCATTATCAGATTAATGGTCAGTCTGAAAAAAATAAAAATAATTATAGTAATTAACGTAAAATTTCACTACTATGATTGTATCCATTTCTAAAAATCACTTGTGTTTATTAATAACTATGAGTAAATATTACGTACATAATATTCTCTTATTAATAACTATGCATAAATTTTACTCACCGGGTTTACTATGATGGGGTACTGCTTCGAACTGGGCTGATAAACACAATCGACCTTTACAGTGTCTTGAACACTATTAAATGGGGCAAGAATGCCTGGCTCCAGATGGCGCTGGCGACAGTTCCAAAATGGCGACATGCGTTTCTCTATACTCGATGAGTAAAATTTACGTAGGTTAGTATCCTAGGGTTAAGAAAAGGCGAATGAAATTCTTTGGACATCTCACGAGATTACGAGAAAATCGACTGTCAAAAAGGATATGAGATTATGTTAGCTCACTTAAGAGTTCAACGCCTTGGCTAGACGAACTTCGAAAGGACTTCAAAAACGCAAGCATTTGTGCAACTGACATTTTGGAAAGAAACACCTTGAGACACCAAGTCAGCAAGTGGGATGTTACATGAAAGCAACCGAAGCAGAAGCAGTACAGAACGTAGACGGACTTTCTTTGAAAGAATGAAAGCCTATTGGAACAACAAGAAGAACTCAAAGTAAAATTCATTGAGTTGTTTGCTTAACGACTTCCATTATTAGGAGAATATGCTAGTAATAATAATAATAATTAATTAAATAAATTAGTAATTATTCACCCCAAAAGAATAACAAAATGGTTCTATTGTCTTACTAAATTTTATTTCGATAATGGGAAATTGTATTCTTATTTCTTCATTTTCAATTAGCAAATATATATCTTCAATAATTTTATATTTGGCTAGCTGTAGAAAAAATTGATCATTGAGGGATATTTTACATTTTTTGTTTTTAATTCTATAATTAAGACTAAAGCGACAAGAAACTGACTACTTCAACATTTACTAGACAAACGTTCAAAGCTCCCAATTAATTACAAAAGACTCATTTATATGACTGTGATTAGACCTATTTGGACGTACGGAGTTGACCTTTGGGGCTCTACTAAGCCATCCAACTCATCTCGTATCCAATCCTTACAATCCAAAATCCTTCGAAAAATCCTCAATGCTCCTTACTTTGTGACCAATAAACTTATCCATAAAGATCTTAATGTTCCATATGTTTCTGATTTAGCCCAAACCAGATACCTATAGTAAGCTTACCAAAGTAAGCTCCATAACCACTCTAATCCACTAGTCTCCCAACTTGCTTCCTCCTCCATCCCTGATAATCCTCCGAGGCATCTGAAAAGAAGATGGCCTAGAGGCCTTTTTGTGTAGATTTTATTGAAGTGCTACTAGTGAGTAGTTCTTCACAAGTTATTTACATGCCATTGAATTCACTGTGAACACATTTATTTGTTGTATATTATTTTGTACAGTTGTAAATATCAATAAATGAAAAAAAAAAAAAAAATTCTCTACCTAGGTGTATTAATATAAATAAATACACATAAATTGTTCTCTTATTAAACTATATTACATTACATCCTCTTATTGCCGTGGTTATAGTGACAGCTTCGGATAAAAGAAAAACAGATAAACAAATGAAAAATGTCTACTCTCTACATTCGTAAGTCTCTTGTTTTACAATCTGCAACTAACGATATATATCTATAGTTATATTATTCTCTGGAGACGAGTATTTTCAATTTATTTTTTACCATCATAGGCGAAAACTCTGACCACTAACTGTAAAACACCATTAATTTAAATATAAAATTAAACAAGAAGACAGAGTAGAAGATAGGTGTGAGAGATAGCTAGTAGAAGATAGCTATGAACCCGAGAGATGGATGGAGTTGGACTTCTTAGTCACTGCCCTATGATTGATCGTGTCCTTCGGGCACCACCTGTTCATCTTCTTTAAAGGTCCTTCAGCCTAGGTGTTATTTATTTCTTGGCCGCTGGTTGACTGCGCGCAAGATGAATCGTTTTATAAATCGGCTGATTGACAATTGATAAATCAGGATGTGTATTCTTAACAAATCGTATTTACATAGGATTCTCATCAAGGTACTCATTTAAATAAGATAAATTATTATTATTATTTCCGTTCCAGCTATCTATGGGCTACGATTACACAACTTCCATAATTTTCTCAAATTCTCTTTCTCCTTACTCTTTCGCCAGTACTCCTTCATTCGTTGGCTTGTTCGCGCACGTTCTTCTGCCGATAATACTCTGTTCCTTTTCGGTTTGGTCCTTCACCTCCGAGACGTTTTTCTTAAAGATCTTCCAACCTGCAATTTCTTCCGCCGTGATCCCACATTTTTCCAGATCCTGACGTACTTCTTTTACCCAAGGGACTTGTGTCTTCCTTTTCCCCAGGAGGGTGAGAATCTTATTAGCGAATCTCACTGATCCCATTCTTTTAATTTGTCCACAGCCTTCTTTTCTTCACTGTGGTGGCAATATTTTCAAATCTTTGATACAATACGTGGAGTTCGACGTTTTCCTGGGTCCAAGTATTTTTCTAAGGAACATCCTTTCTTTCTTTTCTAAGTCTGAGAGTCCCTTTCTGGCTATTGTTTCAGCAGCAATCATTTAGGTTTGACCACCTTTCTGTAGTGCCTAAATTTACGTAGCTTGGTATGAGAGTGAGTTAGATTTGTATGTATTTTGACACAATCTGAATGCTCCTTCTATCTTTCTTGCCCGCTCTTTAATCACTGCCTTTTTGTATTGTTTAGAGTCAAAATCTCTTCTAGGTATTTTTAAACTCTTTTAATGTCACCATACTTGTTCCTCATTGTCCAGGTTGGATCAGTGGCATTTATGTTCTTCACAAATTAATGAGACTTCACAAAAGAGAATTGCAATCCTATTATTATTATTGGCATAATATTTTGTATAGGGGTCTATTCTTTTTTGGTGTAACGTTTTTTCCACCCTCAAAAATGTAACAGTTTCACAAGCAGAACTACTTGTGAAACTGTTACATTTTTGAGTAACAGTTACAAGTAGCTCTGTTGCTGTTTCTCAAATCAAATATTTGCCGACAGTTTACTTTTCAGAAACCTAATGGAAAATATTTCTTGTTTTATAACAATTGTCGATAGGACCTACCGTTTAGGAGCTAAATTGGTTTGAATACAAACAATTACGTTTGTATTCTCTACCTAACTCTAGCCCACACCAGATACCTATCCTTTCATAGTAAGCTCCATAACCACTCAAATCCGTTAGTTTCTCAACTTGCTTCCCACTCCATTCCTGATAACCCCCCAAGGTGTCTGAAACGAAGATGGCCTTGAGACCTTCTTGTGTAGAATTTTTAATAAAGTGGTAGAAGTTTTAACATGTTATTATTATCATCGTTGTCAATACATTTACTTGTTGTATATATATTTTACAGTTGTAAATTTCAATAAATGTATATTTAAAAAAAAAATTTAATAGATAGTTTGTAAGTTATTAATTTAATAGCTATATTTTTACTAAACAGTATTAAACATATTTTTGTTTTTATTTTTTTTGTTTCATCACTAATCTAGTGATTAAGTAAACCAAATTGAAGATTTACGTAAGAATATTGCTTAAAACCGAACTTTTACAATTTAAAACAAAACCAAAAACTCTAATTTAAAGATACTTAAATATAATAATTAAAACGATTAAATTGAAGAAGACATCAATTTTTAATTATTACGAAAATTTTAAATGATAGGAAATTTTAAATAATCACAAAAACGTTCGTGCTGCAGTGCAAAATATGGAATACCTGTTTAAATTAACCCCACGTTACGATATTTTCTCTTAACTTTGTTTATTTCGAATAATCATTAATTTCTAATAAAATTTAATTAAAATATAAGTAATTCTTCCTTTTAATTTTAAAATGTAAATTTGGGGCTCTACAAACATCCATAAAATGTACACAAGAAACTGCATGCTCACTAGATGAAAAAAACGTGACGTTGTCTGCCAAAATTTGGAGGGGGCATAAAATGTCGCACCGGCAGACAAAATTCAAAATCGGGGCGCGTTTTTTCGGTCCAAAAGTGGACCATTTGAAGACGATTTATTTCAAGCACACAAGAAACTGCATGGTCACTAGATGACAAAAACCGTTGTCTGCCAAAATTTGGAGGGGGCGTCGCACCGGCAGACAAATTCAAAATCCGCGTTTTTTGAGTCCAAAAGTCGACCATTTGAAGACGATTTATTTCAAGCACACAAGAAACTGCATGGTCACTAGATGACAAAAAAAAACGTTGTCTGCCAAAATTTGGAGGGGGCGTCGCACAACCAGACAAAATTCAAAATTTGCATTTTTTTCAGTCCAAAAGTGGACCATTTGAAGACGATTTATTTCCAGCACACAAGAAACTGCATGCTCACTAGATGACAAAACGTTGTCTGCCAAAATTTGGAGGGGGCGTCGCACCGGCAGACAAAATTCAAAATCCGCGTTTTTTTTCGAGTCCAAAAGTGGACCATTTGAAGACGATTTATTTCAAGCACACAAGAAACTGCATGCTCACTAGATGACAAAAAAAAACGTTGTCTGCCAAAATTTGGAGGGGGCGTCGCACCGGCAGACAAATTCAAAATTCGCGTTTTTTCGGTCCAAAAGTGGACCATTTGAAGACGATTTATTTGAAGCACACAAGAAACTGCATGCTCACTAGATGACAAAAAACGTTGTCTGCCAAAATTTGGAGGGGGCGTCGCACCGGCAGACAAAATTCAAAATTCCGCGTTTTTTTTCAGTCCAAAAGTGGACCATTTGAAGACGATTTATTTGAAGCACACAAGAAACTGCATGCTCACTAGATGACAAAAAACGTTGTCTGCCAAAATTTGGAGGGGGCGTCGCACCGGCAGACAAAATTCAAATTCCGCGTTTTTTCAGTCCAAAAGTGGACCATTTGAAGACGATTTATTTGAAGCAAACAAGAAACTGCATGCTCACTAGATGACAAAAAACGTTGTCTGCCAAAATTTGGAGGGAGGGGGCGTCGCACCGGCAGACAAAATTCAAAATCGCGTTTTTTTCAGTCCAAAAGTGGACCATTTGAAGACGATTTATTTGAAGCACACAAGAAACTGCATGCTCACTAGATGACAAAAAAACGTTGTCTGCCAAATTTGGAGGGGGCGTCGCACCGGCAGACAAAATTCAAAATCCGCGTTTTTTTCGGTCCAAAAGTGGACCATTTGAAGACGATTTATTTGAAGCACACAAGAAACTGCATGCTCACTAGATGACAAAAAACGTTGTCTGCCAAAATTTGGAGGGGGCGTCGCACCGGCAGACAAAATTCAAAATCCGCGTTTTTTCAGTCCAAAAGTGGACCATTTGAAGACGATTTATTTGAAGCACACAAGAAACTGCATGCTCACTAGATGACAAAAAACGTTGTCTGCCAAAATTTGGAGGGGGCGTCGCACCGGCAGACAAATATCAAAATCCGCGTTTTTTTCAGTCCAAAAGTGGACCATTTGAAGACGATTTATTTGAAGCACACAAGAAACTGCATGCTCACTAGATGACAAAAAACGTTGTCTGCCAAAATTTGGAGGGGGCGTCGCACCGGCAGACAAAATTCAAAATCCTCTTTTTTTTCAGTCCAAAAGTGGACCATTTGAAGACGATTTATTTGAAGCACACAAGAAACTGCATGCTCACTAGATGACAAAAAACGTTGTCTGCCAAAATTTGGAGGGGGCGTCGCACCGGCAGACAAAATTCAAAATCCGCGTTTTTTCGGTCCAAAAGTGGACCATTTGAAGACGATTTATTTGAAGCACACAAGAAACTGCATGCTCACTAGATGACAAAAAAACGTTGTCTGCCAAAATTTGGAGGGGGCGTCGCACCGGCAGACAAAATTCAAAATCCGGGTTTTTTCAGTCCAAAAGTGGACAATTTGAAGACGATTTATTTGAAGTACACAAGAAACTGCATGCTCACTAGATGACAAAAAACGTTGTCTGCCAAAATTTGGAGGGGGCGTCGCACAACCAGACAAAATTCAAAATTTGCATTTTTTTCGGTCCAAAAGTGGACCATTTGAAGACGATTTATTTGAAGCACACAAGAAACTGCATGCTCACTAGATGACAAAAAACGTTGTCTGCCAAAATTTGGAGGGGGCGTCGCACCGGCAGACAAAATTCAAAATCCGCGTTTTTTTTCGGTCCAAAAGTGGACCATTTGAATACGATTTATTTCCAGCACACAAGAAACTGCATGCTCACTAGATGACAAAAAAACGTTGTCTGCCAAAATTTGGAGGGGGCGTCGCACCGGCAGACAAAATTCAAAATCCGCGTTTTTTTCAGTTCAAAAGTGGACCATTTGAAGACGATTTATTTGAAGCACACAAGAAACTGCATGCTCACTAGATGACAAAAAACGTTGTCTGCCAAAATTTGGAGGGGGCGTCGCACCGGCAGACAAAATTCAAAATCCGCGTTTTTTCAGTCCAAAAGTGGACCATTTGAAGACGATTTATTTGAAGCACACAAGAAACTGCATGCTCACTAGATGACAAAAAACGTTGTCTGCCAAAATTTGGAGGGGGCGTCGCACCGGCAGACAAAATTCAAAATTCGCGTTTTTTTCGGTCCAAAAGTGGACCATTTGAAGACGATTTATTTCCAGCACACAAGAAACTGCATGCTCACTAGATGACAAAAAAACGTTGTCTGCCAAAATTTGGAGGGGCTAAGCACCGGCAGACAAAATTCAAAATTCGCGTTTTTTTCGGTCCAAAAGTGGACCATTTGAAGACGATTTATTTGAAGCACACAAGAAACTGCATGCTCACTAGATGACAAAAAACGTTGTCTGCCAAAATTTGGAGGGGGCTAAGCACCGGCAGACAAAATTCAAAATCCGCGTTTTTTCAGTCCAAAAGTGGACCATTTGAAGACGATTTATTTGAAGCACACAAGAAACTGCATGCTCACTAGATGACAAAAAACGTTGTCTGCCAAAATTTGGAGGGGGCGTCGCACAACCAGACAAAATTCAAAATCCGCGTATTTTTTTCGGTCCAAAAGTGGACCATTTGAAGACGATTTATTTCCAGCACACAAGAAACTGCATGCTCACTAGATGACAAAAAAACGTTGTCTGCCAAAATTTGGAGGGGCTAAGCACCGGCAGACAAAATTCAAAATTCGCGTTTTTTTTCAGTCCAAAAGTGGACTATTTGATGACGATTTATTTGAAGTACACAAGAAACTGCATGCTCACTAGATGACAAAAAACGTTGTCTGCCAAAATTTGGAGGGGGCGTCGCACAACCAGACAAAATTCAAAATTTGTTTTTTTTTTCGGTCCAAAAGTGGACCATTTGAAGACGATTTATTTGAAGCACACAAGAAACTGCATGCTCACTAGATGACAAAAAACGTTGTCTGCCAAAATTTGGAGGGGGCTAAGCACCGGCAGACAAAATTCAAAATCCGCGTTTTTTCAGTCCAAAAGTGGACCATTTGAAGACGATTTATTTCAAGCACACAAGGAACTGCATGCTCATTAGATGACAAAAAACGTTGTCTGCCAAAATTTGGAGGGGACGTCGTACCGGCAGACAAAATTCAAAATTCGCGTTTTTTTTCGGTCCAAAAGTGGACCATTTGAATACGATTTATTTCCAGCACACAAGAAACTGCATGCTCACTAGATGACAAAAAAACGTTGTCTGCCAAAATTTGGAGGGGGCGTCGCACCGGCAGACAAAATTCAAAATCCGGGTTTTTTCAGTCCAAAAGTGGACTATTTGAAGACGATTTATTTGAAGCACACAAGAAACTGCATGCTCACTAGATGACAAAAAACGTTGTCTGCCAAAATTTGGAGGGGGCGTCGCACCGGCAGACAAAATTCAAAATTCGCGTTTTTTTCGGTCCAAAAGTGGACCATTTGAAGACGATTTATTTCCAGCACACAAGAAACTGCATGCTCACTAGATGACAAAAAAAACGTTGTCTGCCAAACTTTGGAGGGGGCGTCGCACCGGAAGACAAAATTCAAAATTCGCGTTTTTTCGGTCCAAAAGTGGACCATTTGAAGACGATTTATTTGAAGCACACAAGAAACTGCATGCTCACTAGATGACAAAAAACGTTGTCTGCCAAAATTTGGAGGGGGCGTCGCACCGGCAGACAAAATTCAAAATCCGCGTTTTTTCAGTCCAAAAGTGGACCATTTGAAGACGATTTATTTGAAGCACACAAGAAACTGCATGCTCACTAGATGACAAAAAACGTTGTCTGCCAAAATTTGGAGGGGGCGTCGCACAACCAGACAAAATTCAAAATTTGCATTTTTTTCGGTCCAAAAGTGGACCATTTGAAGACGATTTATTTGAAGCACACAAGAAACTGTATGCTCACTAGATGACAAAAAACGTTGTCTGCCAAAATTTTTGGAGGGAGCGTCGCACCGGCAGACAAAATTCAAAATTCGCGTTTTTTCGGTCCAAAAGTGGACCATTTGAAGACGATTTATTTTAAGCACACAATAAACTGCATGCTCACTAGATGACAAAAAACGTTGTCTGCCAAAATTTGGAGGGGGCGTCGCACCGGAAGACAAAATTCAAAATTCGCGTTTTTTTCGGTCCAAAAGTGGACCATTTGAAGACGATTTATTTGAAGCACACAAGAAACTGTATGCTCACTAGATGACAAAAAACGTTGTCTGCCAAAATTTGGAGGGGGCTAAGCACCGGCAGACAAAATTCAAAATCCGCGTTTTTTCAGTCCAAAAGTGGACCATTTGAAGACGATTTATTTGAAGCACACAAGAAACTGCATGCTCACTAGATGACAAAAAACGTTGTCTGCCAAAATTTGGAGGGGGCGTCGCACAACCAGACAAAATTCAAAATTTGCATTTTTTTCGGTCCAAAAGTGGACCATTTGAAGACGATTTATTTCCAGCACACAAGAAACTGCATGCTCACTAGATGACAAAAAAACGTTGTCTGCCAAAATTTGGAGGGGCTGTCAATATCCATATTCGATTCTATCGATTCTTGAGCGACAAAAGAATCAATGATCCGAAGTCGATTCCTAGGAACAGATCGATACAGCTGGCGTTGGAAATGGAAAGAAAAAATTTATGTTATCTAATTATGTAATTGCTATACATAAATTCTTCTCACAATGGTGAAAAAATAAATAAAAAACAATATTATCCATCTTTGGGGAGGGAAAGATGGAATCAGTTCTAGACAAATACCCCTTTGTGCAGAATGCGGTGTGGTGAAATGATTACAATGGCATGTTGATATCTTTTAAAGAACAATTCATCAGCAGCACTTCAAAAAATATTCTACATTAGAAAAGTCTCTAGTTCATCTTCATTTCAGACGCCTCGGAGTGTTATCTGGAATCGAGTGAGAAGCAAGTTGAAAGCCTTGTGGATTCGAGTGGGACTTATATTCTTCAGCTATTTAGTCTGCGTAACTCTATCTATATCTTAAATTCAAGAACTCGATATTGGTATATTGCCTCCGAGCCGAAACTAAAAGTAGAACAAAATGACAAAAACAAACACGATAATTGAAGAGGAACGCGCAGAGAGAGGGTTCAAGAGACAATCCTGCAGCGCTACCTAGTGACAGTTATTGCAACTAGGCGACCTTTCGATTTCGTTGATCTTCTCTCCATCAACAACTGAGTTCTTCTCTGTTCGTTTATAAATATAGATACATTTCCTTGAATTTTTTTTTCAATAAAAAAGCTTTATGGAACTACAAAAAAGTTCTATATCAAAAAATAAATATATACTTATAAGATTAACTTTAAGAAAACTTTTAGAGATAAGTAATGTAAAACATATAAACATAATAGAATAAAATAAAGTTAATATAAGAATTCCATATTGAGAATAATCGTAATGATAATCCCTGTTAAACTGATCCGCTACTAGGCTACTAGGACTCCATGAACAAATGACTTACTTGGAATACTCATACAAGGTTATAAATACAATTAACTAATCGCCAAACCTACCGATTAATTACAAGAGACTTACTTACACGAATGTAATTTAATGCATTTGGACATAAGGAAGGTTCTGGGACTCAACTAAACTTTCCAACTCCATCGTATCCAATCCTTACAATCCAAAATCCTTCGAAAAATCCTCAATGCTCCTTACTTTGTCATCAATAAACTTATCCATAAAGATCTTAATGTTCTATATGTTGCTGGGCTAGCCCAAACCAGATAACTATCTTTTCATAATAAACTTCATAACCTCACAAATCCACTAGTCTCTCAACTTGCTTCCTATTATATTTCCCATAATTCTCCAAGATGTCTGAAAAGGAGATGACCTCGAGATCTTCTACTTAGGAACTTTTATTAAAGTGCCACCAATGGGTGGGTACTTTACAAGTTATTGTCTGGTTATTGTATTCATTTTCCTATTTATTTACTGAATTAATATGTTCTACACAGTTGTAAATACCAATAAGCATATGAAAAAAAAAGAGAACAATATATACATATTATATTTTAACACTATTATATAAACCGTATATAAAATTTTAAAAAAATCAAACTTAAGTTTAAAAAAAATAATATCTATAAAACCGAATTTAACCATTTCAAAATTAATCTTATGTGGAAAAAAAATGTGTGAGGAAGTATCTATAACTTTAGTAAACGTTCGAACTTAAAAATTTTATTTGTAAACCAATTTTTTTGTACTGATGACAATTATCCATTTAACAATTGATTTTCTTTATATACTTGTACATAACAGATTTACCGATTAGGAAATAATAATAATAATAATAAAAATAAAAAATACAAAATAAAATAAAATAAACTTGCATATATAAACTGAAGACATTTAAACCACCAACACTGCGAATGATTGCATGATCTCCATGGTACGCAATAAATGCGTTTTTTCACATTCGTTAGTTTTGCATTGTGAAGACGATATGTCTGCTATGGGAAAATAGGATTCCAATTCCAAACGGAAGAATTAACGAAAGAAATGGAGATAAACGAATATAATTTTGTTATAATTAGAGGATTTTTCTAGTTGTAGAATAAAAATGGTATTTAAAAACATAAATAAGAATTCTTAAGATTAAAAAATGAATTATTATTATTTACATTGTCTGAATTGTAATTGATTTGTACTATATGTATGTTGAAGATAATAAATAGTATTTGCAATTTATTAATTTATTCCTTGAATAATTATGCTTTTTAGTAGAGTAAGTTTATTTCTTATCGTTCATATCGGTTATTTTTTGTAATTGGAATTCATTTTTTTACCAAGCTATCAATATCGAAAATGGAGAATCGATTTTTTGGTGCTGGTATGGAAAAATCGAAAAAAATATTTGGTAACATTACTATTCTTGATAATACACACCGAGAGCTTAACAGGTTTTGGATGAGGGATCTCATTTAGTAAAAAACTAAATATTATTTGGTCTCAATTTATTTTAGTCATAATTATTTTTTTATTTATTGGACGGTTTTTATATTTGTTTATAGAATATTATTCTAAAAAAGTATTGAATTTTTTCAGCCTAGTATTACGAGTGAAGGTCCGCAAGACAAACCCGCTAACATCCCCTCCCTCACGCATATTTACTTTTCCTCTCTCGTAAATCTTAACCTTAAAAGAAACTTCGTGACTGCTTTTGTAAGTATGGTCATTAGAATTCTGAATATGAGTGCTTTGTTTAGTAAATATATGTCACGTCACGTAATATTTACGTTATTCACTTGATTAGTATTGTTACGTTTAATGGAAGCCAGGACATACAACATAAACCTATATTATTAATGTTATTGAAATGTTAAATTCGCTATATTATCATATAATTTTAATATACGTTTCGATATTCTATTGTGTGTATGTGTGTAAATTCTCTTACTTGGTTCTTGGTTGTCATGACTACCACCTTGCTGTTGAGTGTATAACCTCCATTAGAATGTTATATTTTTTTCTTATTAGATTTGACAGTGTATTAGGTTGGACATATATCTTGAAATTTGTTGTTGTTATTTTAATTACAATTTATTGAAATTTACGACTGTACAAAATTTATACATAAAGTAAATGTGCTGTTAACTATTGCAATAACGTGACAAAAACATGTAAAGTAGTACCCATCAGTAGCACTTTAATAAAAATTCTACACTAGAAGGTCTCTGGCCCATTTTCTTTTCAGACACCTCGGAGGATTATCAGGAATGGTGGGGGAAGCAAGTTAAGAAATTAGGGAATTTGAGTAGTTATGGAGCTTATTATGAAAGGATAGGTATCTGGTTTCAGCTAAATATGCAACATATGGAACATTTAAATCTTTAAGGATACGTTTATTAGGATTTTGGATCCAATAAGGATTTTGGATCCAATAAGGATTTTGGATTGTAAGGATTGGATAAGAGATGAATTGGGTGGTTTAGTGGAGCCCCAAAGCTCAACTCCGTACGTCCAGATAGGTCTAATCATGTATATTATTAGTCATGTATATTAGTAATTAATTGGGAGCTTTGAACGTTTGTCTAATAAATGTTGAAGTAATCTGTAACGACGGGCAGTTTCTTGTCTTTTAAGTCTTGTAAGTGGATTCTAAGTAAGACGTTTGTCGAAGTTGAGTCCTAGGTAGCGTATCTGTTCAACAGGGATTAGTGGAATATCATTGAAGGATACATACCCACGAACTAAACTACTGAAATCACTGTACTGGCACAATAAAAAAGTGGAGTACGTTAAAAGCTACACTTATTTAGGATTACCCTTTACACAAACAGGCAAATTTAAAAAAACATCGCAGCACTTCATCCAGAGATCATCAGTAGCATCTGCAAGAGTAATAGACATTCTGAAAAAAAAAGGCAAAAGCGATTCCTGGGAAGCAAAAAAGCTTTATTTAACTCCATGGTCTCCCCAACCTTACTATATGCTTCTGAAATAAGGAGTCTCAAATATCTCGAGGCGATCGAGATAGCGCAGCTGAAATTCATAAAATATCTTTTTGGTTGGCCCAGGAACACTCCAAACTATGTAGTTTGCCTCGAGACTGGGAGAACCTCATTGAGCCTGAAGGTTATCAAAAAGTTGATAAACCTATGGACAAAACTTTCACTCATGCCTAACGAGAGACTGCCAAAACTGTGCTGACTGAAAGCACTAGACAGTGATAACCCTGATGTGGAGTATAATTGGGTGTCTCAAGTTAAGGCGATAGCTATGCTTAGTCACTTTACAGAGGAGCTCTCTGCCCATCCTTCCAACGTCCTAGTCAGATACAAAGATGTCATCTTAGAAAAAGCACAGAACTTCTATATCTCAATGAACATTCAAAGAGTTCTCAGGTCAACCGACTTCTCATTGTACCGATTACTCTGCAACTACAATATCTCAAATCCCGAAACGTACCTAACATACAAAGTACACATAAAAAAGATGAGGTGTGTCAGTCAATTAAGAGTCGCTAACCAAGAACAACTTAAATTATATACTAAAAAACAAAACTTTTTTATTCAAATCACAGGAAACTTGCATATCATGCAGTCAATATATCTCCCATAGCTTATACCACATCCTTCTCTGTTGCCCAACGTTCAAGGAATATAGAAAACAGTTCCTTCAGCCATACATCACAATACCCTCTGATAACCACAATATTGCGGCAATATTAAATATTGACGGTGTAGAAAAATTAAATAAAGTATATTTCTTCATGATAAATGTATATAGGGTGCTAATGTCTTTATGTGGTCAATGACTAATTAAAAAAAAAATGAATAAACTGATATATATTAGAATCAATATAAGGTTGTTGTTTAAATTATGTTGGTGATAACATGGAGATATGTCTTGAGTATGTTTATATTTATAATTGATGTTATTTTATATATTGCATTTATTTATACATTGCGTTTGTATGGGTGTATGCATATATACGTAAGTGTGTGTGTGTGTGTATGCATATATTTATTTATTTAATTATGTAATTAATTATTAATATTAATTTTATGCACAGGTATATTGTGTATTGTTGTGGGTGGACGAAGGTGTGTGTTTGTGTGTAGATGATAAGTGCATATGTAAATATTTATCATGTAAAACGTTGATATCTGTTATAAAGATGAAGAATTTAGATCATATATTTTTGTTACAATAAATATTCATTTGTATAAGGTAAACAAAATATTTTTATGTAAGGATTTGTTTAAGAGCGCTAGACTCGTGCTATGGATCTATTGTATATTATTAATAATATTATTATTTGTACAAGACTCTGTCTTTAACAAATAAAGAGCATTCATTCATTCATTCATTCATTCATTCATTCATTCATTCATTCATCCATTCATTGAAGGATACTGTAGGACGGGAAGTCGTGGGTTTACGACGAAGGGTAAAGGTTATTTGGTGAGATTTTTTTGGATTTATTTTTATTCTCCATTTTGACACCATTCTTGAAGGGTTAGGATATGGGATTGGAGTGTTTGGGAGGCAATGAAGGGATCATTGTTTACTGATAACACACATGTGTCAGGAGCGTAAGTGGTGAGGACAGTGGTAGGATGAGTTGGAATGTCAATCTTGAAATTTAACTATTCTTTTAGGTATATACTTGATTATTGTTTAGTATTTTTTAAGTATTATAATTCTTATTATTCTTTCAGACTAATAAAATCTGATACTCACTCAAGCCTACTTTTATTAACCTTATATGTGTAAATAAATACATCTCGAAATAAATATGTTTGTAGATCTTGATTTGTGTACTCTATAGTCCAATTTAGAGAACATTTTGAGCAAATACTAATAGCTAATGTAAAGTTAAAAAAAAAGGAAAAATATTTTACAGTCATTTGATAGCACAAAACAAAACTGAGCATTGCTTAAATAAAGGTTTACAAATGAAAACAAAAACGCACAATTCCAATTTTTAATAAAAACATCGGAGAATCAAAACAGATGTTCACCATAAAAATGTCCTACTACTAACCTCCTTGTTTTCAAGGCTGAATCCTCCCTTTCGTAATTATTTAAACTATTGCTAAATCGTGCATACACTCACGCAGAATAAAGATTGAATTATTTCCATGTGGTGAACTGCTGAAGAGCTAAATAAACATTTTTGTTTATAAGAGGAATGATAGATACTGATATCTATACAAAAAATAATTTTAAATATTAACACATCATCACCACGTATGCTAATGACACTTGTGTGTTATGAGTAAACAATGATCCCTTCATTGCCTCCCGGACACTCCAATCTAATATCATTAACCTACAAGAATGGTGTCAAAAAAATAGAAAATCAAAATAAATCCCATCAAATAACCCTTCGTCGTAAACCTACGACATCCTGTCCTACAGTATCCTTTAATGATATTCCACTAATCCCTGTAGAACAGATCCGCAACTTAGGACTCCACTTGGACAAACGTCTTACTTGGAATCCACATACAAGACTAAAAAGAAAAGAAACTGCCCATCGTTACAGATTACTTCAACATTTACTAGACAAACGTTCAAAGCTCCCAATTAATTACAAAAGACTAATAATATACATGACTGTGATTAGACCTATCTGGACGTACGGAGTTGAGCTTTTGGGCTCCACTAAACCATCCAATTCATCTCGTATCCAATCCTTACAATCCAAAATCCTTCGGAAAATCCTCAATGCACTTTAATTTGTCACCAATACACTTATCCATAAAGATCTTAATGTTCCATATGTTGCGGATTTAGCCCAAACCAGATATCTATCCTTTCATAGTAAGCTCCATAACCACTCAAATCCCTTAGTTTCTCAACTTGCTTCCCACAACATTCCTGATAATCCTCCGAGGCGTCTGAAAAGAAAATGGCCTAGAGACCTTCTAGTGTAGAATTTTTATTAAAGTGCTTCTGATGAGTAATTCTTTTCAAGTTTTGTCACGTTATAGTAATAGTTAACAGCACATTTACTTGATGTATAAATCTGGTTGGTTGTATAAATTTCAATAAATTGTTATATTCAAAAAAAAAAAAAAAAAAATAACAGAGCGAGAGCGTATTAAAATGTTACATTTTAAGTGTGAAACGTTACAGGTAAAAAGTATAGACTCCAAACAAAAGACGTATCCATATCCAATAATTACAGACAAGAACTGACTTTTCATTAAACACAAAAAACTTGAATTTACAATACAAAGTTTTTTAAACAGCACTAACTTTATTTAATGCATGTTGCCTAGCAACAAAATACTAAAAGATCTAGGCGAGTCTATGGTCGCCAAGCAAACGGTTGATCTCTCTAATTTCGTTACAGTACTAAATCAATTTATTAAATAAATACAAGAATAAAAAGAAAAGAAAAACTGCCCATCGTTACAGATTACTTCAACATTTATTAGACAAACGTTCAAAGCTCCCAATGAATTACAAAAGACTGATATACATGACTGTGATTAGACCAATTTGGACGTATAGGGTTAAGCTTTGGGGCTCTGCTAAACTATCCAATTCATATCATATCCAATCCTTACAATATAAAATCCTTAGAAAAATCCTCAATCCTCCTTATATTACTTTGTCACAAACAAACTTATCCACCGAGATCTTAATATACCTTACGTTTCTGACTTAGCTCAAACCAGATATCAATCCTTTCATAGCAAACTCCACAACCAATCAAATCCATTAGTGTCATAACTTGCTTCTCATTCTATTCCAGATATCCCTTCGAGGAGCCTGAAAAGAAAACGGCCTCGAGACCTTCTAAAATAGTACTTTTTATTGAACCTGCTACCAATGGGTATTTGTTTTAAAAACAAGTGACGTGTCATTTTTAACATTATCATCACATTTACTTAATGTATTATATTTTATATCCTTACTAGTATCTCCCATCGCGGCTTCGTCCTCTCTCATATGTAAAGAGTTCAGAAACTTTTAACTAATATTTGAGGTTTTAATTCTTCAATGATATTTTCACAAATAGCTGTAATTTTTGATCTGTTACCATTTCCCAGATGAGATGGTTGAGGTTCACATGAAACCATAATTGGACATCCAATTTTTAATTTTAATGTGTGAGTCGGTTCCAGAGGGACAGAAAGTATTAAGAAACTTGCTGATGATGTACCTCATTATCAGTGCTTACAACTAAAGGCCCATGATATATTTAAAAACAATATCAAAAAGCAAAGGGTTGACATTATGGATTGGTAATTATCTTGGTTAGGCAGAAATAGTTTTATTGATTCTATCCGATTAGATTTTAATTTCTAACCATAAAAGTATATAAAAGTTGCGACAAACCTCTTTTCTGCCACTCGACATTGTTCATTAAAATTTCTATTATTGTACATCTTAATATTTCTAAATCTATCCTAAAACTATGAAATTTATGTTCAGATGGGTGAAATAGTTTACCTGAATAATGCTAACCATATTTCGATTAATTTTAAAATTTCACTGATATCCACATGTCGCTGCTTGTATTTATAGCTTGTTTAATAACTATTTAATTGAAAAAAGTAAATTATATCATAAATTTCTAGCTCTTTATAACACCATACCTTTGTAATATCTCTGAAATGGTGCTCGCTACCTATCGGTCGATTAACAAACTTGCGCATCCCATATTTGTCGCTTTTTTATAGAAATTTAATAGTAAATCGGTAAATTTTATTATTGCTAAACCTTCCTTGAACTATAAAGATGATGTACCGTAAAACGGCCTGACTTTGCACTAAGCTCACTAAAAAGTTTCAGTTGAAGAAAAAATGTTTTGCTGTTGTCTAAATGAGTGTTATTTTATATTTCATACTTACTTATGGCAACACTGATTGGGTCTAAGCAATTTTCACGCTAATTTTAGCTACCTTCGATGTTTTATGGCAGTTAGTTGATGGTAGTGTTTTAACAGGTGTGATTCCTTTGTGGGGTAAAGTCGTGATTACAACAACTAAATATTTCTCAAACCGATTAAATTTTGTTCTATAATTATTGTAATTTAAATATATGATAATCATTTTGCTCAAAATATTTGCCAAAAGTCATGGTATTTGAAAATAAAATAGAATTCCCTTTTGGATATGAACTAGGAATGACTTTGCACCAGTATATTTTGGCGCAAGGTGACCTCCCTGTGGGAAGAAGTCTTAGGCAGCAATGCTACTCCTACACAAATCAATAAATGAGGATATTTTGGAGCTAAGCAGTTAATATGCTGGTTAAAATCCAAATTATTTGGGATAACGTTGTGTAAATATATTGACGAATGCTGTTAAAATTTTGCCTAGTTATAGCTTTAAAATTTTTTAAGGCATAGTTTTCATTTTTATGTTTTAACAATTTTTGTCTAACTATTGCAGATTGCAATTTCCCAAAAGTGTTTCTCTAAGAATCTGTTTTAAATTTAATTTATAGGTATCGTTTTATTCCTTGTTTGCCAAAATTATAGATTTATAATGCTGTTAATTGAAAGAAATATGGTGGTGCAAAGTCACGGGTATCCGGCTGACTTTGCACCAAAATTTAAAAATAATAAAATTAATTATAAGTTTTGTAAATTTTTCAATTCCAAGATTATGCGATGAATCAATAATATTTTTAAATTAATTATTCAAAGCAAATATTTCAATACATACATTATAAAACTTATTGATAGGTTGTTAAAGAGTGAAGTTCAACAAAAATGGTGCAATGTTTTACGGTAGTTAAAATTTGGTATAGATCGGTTCTGTAATTGTCGCGATTAGTTGTAAAACGAAAAATAGCTTGTCCTTTTATATTATAGTATATGTAGATATAGATATAACTGACATAATGATAGCAAACATTATTTTCCATTAATTTTCTCAGTAAGTTCTTAAACATTTATGGCACTTTAATATTATAGATGGAGTTGTAAATGTCAATAATTAGCATAAAAATATATATTAACAGTACATTACACAGAGGAGTAATTTAAAGAAAATATTAAAACCTAAATTATTTTAATTCCATAATTATACTATAATAATTTAGCCTGTATATTATTATATAATTTATTAATATTTTAGCTGAAATTTATATTATTAAAGCTAATACACTAGAATGGCTTTCGAAATGTTAATAAAAAATCCGTAAACAAAATTCATCAATAGTGATTCACTCGGCCCTGGCATCGGACCAAGATGGAACCTGCCAACTTCACGATATTAGCCACGCAGTTATGTAGGATGCAAATATATTCTTTGGGCCATTATATAAATATATCTTCTGTAATGTATCGCATAATGTAATACTATAAATATAATACTGAATGCTGTCATCTCTTGTGATAAGTGCTTCTATGTATATAGTGAAGTATGTGTTATTCTATTTTATCGATAGAATTTTCATTAGGAAACTTCAGCAGTTGCTAGTTGGTTATAAACAGTATATATATCAAGAATTAATGATCCAAGATCAATTATTGCCTATGAATGCTCAGATCCTGCTAAGAGTAGGAAAATATTGCGATAAACATGGGCGTTAAATAATTTCGTTTCTTTCAACATAAAATAGTATTGAGAAAATTATTTTAAATAAAAAAAAAAAATTAGTTTCTGAGGGGGTAGTAGGGTGTGAAAGGGAAACGCAAAGTATATGTGGAATACCAATTTTATAGAACACGACCTTATAAAAAAAATAATAAGGAAAGAATTTTTCAATCATTGATTGAGGGCATATATGGAGCTGAAACGTTCGCCCCCACCAAGGGGATTAGAGATAGGTTAAATGTGGTTGAGATAGACTACTTGAGAAAGGTGTAAAAAACCATCCAGAAAACCAGAGGGTAAGAAATGAGGACAAAAGGAAGAAAATGGATATCACAGAGAGCGTGATGGTACATCTAGTGGAAAAGAAGTTAACGTAGTATGGACTTAAGCGACCCACGCCTCCTGGAAATGGCTTGAAATGGTGAAAATATGGAATTGTCCAAGAAACAGGAGAAGACGACCAGCAAGGAGATAAAAGGAAGAAATCCTGCCATTTTTGCCATTCTCTAGATGCTTTTACTAATACTTAGCACTCATCATCTTGTTTACACAAGTGCGTTTGTGGCAAGTACTATTGACAAGTACAGTGAAACTACGATTATCCGGATTAATAAGGACCGATTGGATCCAGATACTCAAAAATCCGGAGAATCAGATTTACTATTGAATGAGGGTATAAAAATAAAAAAAAATGTAATATTTTAGAACAATAAAAAATGTGGCTGTTTATAAAATTATATTTAGGTAACAACTAAGTTTAGTTAACAATTCGAAATTAGTGGATGTTCCGACATAAAACTGATCCACTAATTTTTTTCCCAGATTCGTCTATCTTAAGACGTTCAACAATAAACAGTTTTACAGACACAGTTTATATAACGCGTTTTCTTTTAGGTGCTATAAACTTTATATATATATATATATATATATATATATATATATATATATATATATATATATATATATATATTCTCTATTACCAGCTCCTCTTCTTGTTCCGATTTTTCTAGCCACTCGTGACGATCTAAATTATTTCTTTTCAAATCCTTTTCCTGATAAACCTCAAACCATTTCTTTACCTATGTCATACTTTACTCCTCAAGCAGCATTCAATCCCGATAACTTCTATTTTCCTCACATTCTTCCTAATGACCTTATCACTTCTATTCTCAAATCCCGAACTAATGATTGTGGTGCCGATCAAATCCCGATAAAAATAATCAATCTCTGTCTTCCAGCTATTCTTCCGGCCCTTCTACGCATATGTAATTTTTTCTTACAAAACTCCATTTTTCCAATAGCCTGGAGAAAGGCCTTAGTCCGCCCGTTAAATAAAATCCCTTCTCCATCCAACGCATCAGACTTTAGGCCTATTTCCATCCTCTCAAATTTATCAAAGCCACTCGAAAGATTGGTCAATGCCCAAATTACCTCCTTCCTAGAGCATAATAACCTCCTTAATCCGTTCCAATCAGGTTTCCGTTCCGGTTATTCCACTCAGTCAGCTTTGTTGAAAATCACACAGGACATTTATTCCTCCATGGACCAACAACAATAACGATCCTTGTCTTGTTTGATTTTTCAAAAGCTTCCGATTGTGTTGACCATTCAATTCTCCTATCTAAACTTTAAAACTTCTACCTATCTAATAGTGCCTTAAATTTGTTCCAGTCCTTCTTATCTCATTGTTCCCAGACAGTTATCATACCCAACAGTCCTCCTTCATATTCCCTACCTTTAACCCAAGGTGTTCCGCAAGGATCCTCCCTGTCACCAATCCTATTTTCTATCTAAATCAATGATTTACCCAGCTTTATCGACTATTCCAATTATCACCTATATGCAGACGACCTTCAAATCTACCTATCTTTCCATCCATCAGATATGATCGAGGAATCTCGTAAACTTCAGGAAGATATTGATAACATCAACCGTTGGGCAGTGAAGAATAAGTTATATCTGAATCCAAAGAAAACTAAGTCTATTCTCATAGGTTCAAAACCCATCCTGAACACCCTCCCTTACTACCCATTGCTTTACCTCAATAACCTTCCTATTCAGTTCCAAAACTCTATTAAAAATTTAGGAGTTACCTTTGATCATCACCTATCCTGGAATAACCATATCGCCCAAATTTCCAAAAAATCCATCATAATCCTTAAACAACTGTATAGATGTCGAGATTCCTTTTCCCAGAGTACCCGTCAGCTCCTAGTGTCCTCTCTTGTCTTCCCTTGCTTTGATTACGGTTGCTTGGTTTATGGGGGACTGTCTGGGGATCTCGAGATGCGACTGATGAACTGTTTAATTAGATTTATCTTAGGAATCCCCAGGCGGTCACAAGTTACTTGCCGATATTGCTTCCTATTATTACTTCCTTTGACAAATCCTTCATCATTCGTGCTACAGTACTTTACTATTCGTAAAGCAGCTTCCATAACTTCCTTTAAAAATAATTTATTCCTGTACCTTTTAGACAATCAATCTTCCGCAAAAATGTTAATAATCAAATGAATACTTAGAATTACTTTCTTTTTTTTTTTTTTTTTTCTCTCTTTCTTTCTTTATTTCTTCATATATATATATATATATATATATATATATATATATATATACATACACGATTGTGTTTTATGTTTTATTTCATATATTTATTTATTTTTATTATTTTTTTAATTTTATTTAATTTTTATTTCCTGTAAAAATGTATGCTATAATTACAGAAGCATCTAATTTGTAAATAATAGGCCAGACAATTTTACTTTTTACTGTGCATTTTCTTTCATTTATATATATATATATATATATATATATATATATATATATATATATATATAACTTAAGTGTTGTCCAAAATGAAACTCAAAAAAAAAGGAATAATAGGTGAAATGACTTACACAGTAACTGCTGAGAAACAACTGAGAGTTTATTGCTCTGAGGCCTGCCTTTTATACATTTACAATGTTTATTATGACTGGAAGTAGGATTAAGCCTAATACTAGACTGCTTCGGACCTTGACTTCCTCCCTCCAGTTTATGACTATTTTTCATAAACTATATACTTTGGGCACTTAATACCCATATGGCATTAAGGAGTCCAGAGACTAATTCCCCTCTTGGTCAAAGGCCGAAGCAGATAACAATCCATAACATCTTAATCCTACCCAGTACATAGTTCTACTATCTAACTCCTAAAGTCTAATTCCTTAATCCTATATGGTACAAAGTACATATGATAACAAAAAAAATAAAATCTTCTTCCTATAATACTAACACTGTACAAAGGTCTCACTTTATTTACACTCACAATAATTCTTAACCTAACTTATAACTAATACACACGCAAAATAAAATTCTTCTGACAATTAAATTCCCACACACACTCACACACACAACTAAAACTTCTCTATATACAAAACTCCTTTCTCACTCTACAACTCTCACACTATTCACTAAAAATATATACATCACTATTAAAATAAAACCTTTTTGCAAACAAAAAAACCCTTATTCTCTATAGACATATTACTAGTCACAAATTTAAATAAAACATTCTTTTTCTCATTATCATTACAATAAAACACAAAAAAAAAATTTTCCCAAATTTTACAAACAAAACACATTTTCCTCAATATTCTACAAAATCAAAAAAAAAATTATTCTGTATCTTAATACAAAAACTTTCTCTCTCTCTCGTTGTTGACAACGGGACACTCACAAAATTACCTGTTCCTCAATTGGGAACCTCAATTGCTCAATATGTACGTTCCTCCGCTTTCGCGGCTCTCTGACGCTCTCTATTGTCACTACATTATGTTCTCTTATGGCAATCACTCTGAATGGCCCCTCGTATCGGCAGATCTCTTTTCCGCGATTAGTGCTCTTTTTACGGTACACACCACCATACCGATTTTCAATTTCCCAGTGACGTCCCGCACCCGGACGTTTTCCCTCACTACTCTCTGTTTCTTTTCCCTCATTATGCGCCCCCGCGCCTTTTCCCATAATTTCCCAAAAGCCCAATGCCGGTTGATCATAGAGTTTACTAATTCTTCTCCCACTACCGTGTCCCGAAAGTCGCGGCGTCTTTCTCGGAGCCCGAAAACGATTTCCACCGGCGAATACCCTGTCGCGGTGTGAATCGAGTTGTTATATGCCGCGATCGCCTTCTCCAACCCTTTATCCACCTGGTAAATCCGGAGGTGCTCGCTCAGGGTTCCATGCAGCCTCTCAATGCCCCCTCTGCCCTTGGGATGCCCTGGGGTATTGACGTGCCACACGATCTCGAGTTCCTTGGCCTCTGCCTTAACCTGAGCGTTGTCAAACTCGAGCCCCCCATCCGATGAAATTCGATCCGGGACCCCGTATACCTTAAACCACGCCCTCAACGCCCCTAATACTGCCTCCGCGGACTTGCTCTGCACCAGACAAGCTTGAGCGATCTTACTAAACGTGTCTACTATGGTGACCCACCGATAGCCCCTCCACGTAAACGTGTCGATCTGGAGGTCCGATAACGGGAACTGTACCGTGGGCGTCTCCTCCTGAACCCACCCTGGGGGATGCCGGTCGTATTTCGTGGTGAGGCATACCTCGCACGACCCAATGACCTCTTGGATCGTCCGTTTCATGCCCCACCAGAAATACCTCCGTTTCAAAGCTTGGAGAGTCTCCTGTGTCCCCCGGTGGTTCGTCTTCCCCTGGTGGTATGATAGGGTTACCTCCTTCTGCCGCTCGGCGTCCTGTATTACCTCTACCGACCTCAGACACCTAATGAAAGTTCGGTCCGCCCCGATCCTTTCCTCCCTCCAGAGCCTTTTGATCTTGTCCCAAATAGTGGTGTTTCCCACATACACGTGATAGGTCCTCCCCGGCTTTGTTACCCCCCTGTAACAGTTTTACCATAGACTCCCCTCTGATTCCCGGTTCCGTCCGGATGGTGATTATGGTACTTCTCCCATACTTGGAAAAGTCCGCCTTCGGGAGACCCTCAGTTCTGGTTTTCCAGATGATTTGCTCTCTTTTATCATTAATTATTTCGTCTACTTCTTCCATATCTGTGGGCCTCTCGTCGGCGGAACTCCCATCTTCTTGGGTCTCATTGTTCTCTTCTTGGGGCTCATTTATACCACTTCTCGTGTCCTCTTCGCCCTCCCCCCTCCGGTGTCCATTCGCTTAAGAATTGTCGGATACCTCCCGATGGCCCCGCTTCCTCCTCGACCGCGTTAACAGTAATCGCCCGAGATAACCAGTCCGCTACTACGTTTTCTCGGCCCGGCTTATAAACAATCTCGAGATTGTATTGACTGAGGAACTCCTTCCATCTCGTAACTCTCGAGGAGGACTCCTTAAGTTTACCGACCCACTGCAAGGGTCTGTGGTCTGTATGAACCCTAAACTTCCTCCCAAAGATATACGGACGGAAGTGCTCCACAGGCGTCGGCTCGCGTATGCCACCGGTCGGCCCCCCTTTTCGTACTCCTGCGACAGTACCGCCCCTAGTGCATATTCACTCGCGTCTGTTGTCACCGTGAACGTTTTATTAAAGTCGGGAAACGCCAGTACCGGTTCTTTCTTTAATTCCTCCAAACACCGCCTAATGTTGTCCTCTATTACCGGGGTGATAACGATCTTCCGGCCCTTCTTTAACAAATCATTTACGGGGACTAGAAATCGCGCCATTTCCGGTACAAACCGCCGGTAGTAGTTCAGCGACCCCATCAACTGTCGGACTCCCTTAACGTCGCGTGGGATAGCCATTCTCGCGATCGCGTCAACCTTTCCTTTGTCCGGTTTCACACCCTCTTCTGAAATCGTATGGCCCAAAAAGTTTAACTCCCTCTCGCCTAGCCGCGATTTCTCGGGGGACAATTTCAAGCCGAATTGACGCAGTCTTTCGAACACCGCCTTTAAGTGACCCACATGTTCCTTTTCTGACTTACTGAACACGAGAAGGTCGTCCATATAGACTTGACACATGTTCTCGTCGACCCCCGCAGGAATTCGTCCATTAATTTCTGAAACGTGACGGGCGCGTTTTTCAGACCGAAGGGCATCCTCGTAAACTCATAATGTCCACGTTCAAACGTGAACGCCGTTTTACACTGGTCTTTAGGATTCATCTTTATCTGGTGGTAACCCGCCTTGAGGTCTAGAGTGCTGAAAATCACCGCCCCGCTGAGTCTATCTAGGATATCGTCAAATCTCGGGATTGGGTATCTCTCGTCTCTAGTGTTTTCGTTGAGCTTCCTATAATCAATTACCACCCGATATTTTTCCTCCCCCGGCGCGCTCTTCTTTCGGACCGCCCATAGTGGGCTATTATAAGGTGAAAGGCTGTCGACTATAATACCCTGTTCTCTAAGGCTTCGGATCTCTTCCCGAATGTGTTGCCTCAGCGCCTGTGGGTACCTTCGTTCCTTTATATAAGTCACCCGCTCTTCCTTTAGGGGGATTTCGTGTACTGTCCTGCCCGTCACGCTCAGGGTGTCCCCTTCTCGGAAAAATATATCCCGAAATTCCCCCATGATTTTTTTCCTCCAATCCTCTGACCTTACGACCGCCCCTATGTGCCCCTTTTTGTCCCTTTCGATACCCGCGCACCGCCTATACTTCTTCCCCCCGATTCTTACAGTCCAAGTTCCCCCGTGGTTTCTGATTCGCGCCCCTACTCTCTCCAATAGGTCGCACCCTATGATTCCCTCATATGCCCTGGACATGTCTTTAATTACATGGACCGCCAATTTTTCCCCCTCATTTCCCCAGCGAGCTAAATCTATTTCAATTTCCCCCTCAACCTCACAGGGACCACCCAGAGTGATAAGTTTACATGAACATACCTTAATCTGGAGTGTCCCGTCGTCACCTCTCAGCCGCTCGGCTGCTCGCCGACTCACGATGGTGCTTGAGCTCCCGGTGTCCACCAGGCAGAGCGCACCCCTCTCTCCACTCTGATAATAGGCAGGCCGCCGCTCCTCGCCCTCACGCCGTTAATCTCCAGAATGCGGCCGCCTCTCTGCTGGCACCCTCCTCAGGCTGCCACTCGTCCTGGGTGTGTGCTCTCCTCCGGCCTCTCCGCTCCCAGCTGCCAGTCCTCTCATCTCCGCTGCTTTCTGGTCCCGCCTCCGTTTCCGCCTCCGAGACTGCGGATACTTCCGAAGCTCTCGATGATCCAGCGGACTCAGACGTCCTCCTTGGTTTCCTTACAAGCCTGTTTACCTCCATGGGCTCACCCCTGAAGTTGTCCTTTCTCTTGAAGATGTAGGGACATCCGACACTGCCTTCCTTAGATCCTGAGCGGTGGCTGTCCTTACTTTTAGCCAAGCCAGTGTGTTTGCATGCGCTTCCGCCATCGTCTGTCTTGGCAGCTCGGGTAAACTATTCGGCACTTGTAATGTCGGTGGTCTCAGGATGCCACTGTCTTCCATGACAACACTTAGAGGAAAGAAAAATTTCTAACCTCACCCGCTCCTCGTCTTCCCGGGTTTCGGCACCACTTAAGTGTTGTCCAAAATAAAACTCAAAAAAAAGGAATAATAGGTGAAATGACTTACACAGTAACTGCTGAGAAACAACTGAGAGTTTATTGCTCTGAGGCCTGCCTTTTATACATTTACAATGTTTATTATGACTGGAAGTAGGATTAAGCCTAATACTAGACTGCTTCGGACCTTGACTTTATATATATATATATATATATATATATATATATATATATATATATATATATAGATATATATATATAACAATTTTATAAAGAGACCACTAGCGACGACAATAGGGCCCAGGCTGGGCAAAACTGTAGGATGGATGTGCTATGATTCCATAAATTCACATTTATTAACAAATATTTATTTATTTAAATTTCGGATCAACAATAAATGTTATACACGAACTGTTTGATAAACAAATGTTATAAGCCAAGTATGTCTTGGTAAGCCCTAGGCTTTAATCTTCTTGTTATTGATGTTTCTAAGTTATACTCCTGAGCTCCAGATGCGACGTGGAGAAGTTCATGGTGTCGTCTTGTGAGCTTGTTAAAGACCTCTTCAAGTCGATCAACTCCCAGTTCCCGGTGAAGCTGGGAATTCCTTAAAAACCAGGGCGCATTAACCGCCATACGCAGAATTCTGTTTTGAAATGTCTGTAGTCTCTTTTTGGTTAATTTTGAAGTGTTATACCAGACAGGACAGGAGTAGGTCAGTAGGGGGCCGCAGCATGGTTTTGTATACTAAGATAGCAGTTCTTTGACGAAGTAATGATTTTCTATTTAAAAGAGGGTACAAAAGTTTAAGTTTTGCGTTAGCTTGTTGTAAGATGTAGTTAGTGTGTAATCTCCAAGTCAGTCTGGTGTCAAGGTGTACTCCTAGGTAACGCACTGCCTGGTCTTTAGGATTCCAGGGAACTGGGATGTGATCGAGTCGAAGTGTAATCAGGTCGGTGAGGTTGAAGCGACGAAAGGTGAAGATTTTCGCTTCCGTCTTCGATGGGTTTAGTTGAAGTTTCCACTTCTGGAACCATGACGAGCCACCGTTAATGCCACGTTGAAGTTTTCCGATGGCTTCGTGAAGATCATCATCTTGGGAAAGGAGTGCTGTGTCATCAGCGAATTGAGCAATAATTGTGTCCTCATCACACTGGGGGATGTCCGAGCAATAGAGGTTAAATAAAAGAGGACTCAGTATGGCACCCTGGGGTACTCCTGCGAGGATAATCTTTTCTCTCGCTGATAGCATTTTTTATTCTCACTTGGAACGTCCTGCAGGTCAAAAATGAGTTTATAATGCTGAAAAGGTAGAGTGGAGGCCAAGTCTTCTTAAGCTTAGCTTATGCAGTAAACCACGGTGCCACACTGTGTCAAATGCTGTTGCCACATCTAGGAATACTCCCGTGGTATATTTTTTTGGCTCAAAGCCAGGGTAAATTACTTCGACGACTCTTTGGACTTGGTGTGTTGCCGAGTGGTGAGGCTTGAAGCCAAACTGATGTTGCGGGATAACTTCGTTGTCTTCTAAATGTGAGCGGAGACGCTTCTCGATAATCTTCTCCAGGAGTTTCCCCAGTGTGTTGAGGAGACTTATAGGACGATAGCTGTCTGGTTCGTGCTTGGGCTTCCCCTTTTTGTGAAAAAGGAGTACTATGGCGTTCTTCCAGGCGTGAGGGTAGTAACCAAACCGGAGACAGGCATTGTATATACTGGTGAGCAGCGCAACGGTCTTCCTAGGCAGCCGTTTGAGGACTAAATTAGGTATCAGGTCATCTCCTGGAGCTTTTTTTTTTCCTTGGCAACCTTCTTATGAGACACTTCAGCTCGATTGGAGAGACGAAGGGGATCAGGGGTTCTACTGTTGTTGAAGGTGTCGCGAGGTATGTATCTACTTCCTTGTCAGTTAGTTCATCTTGTCTGTCAAAGTCTCTGAACTTACGAGAAAGATGTTCAGCGAAAACTGCACACTTCTCGTCATCAGTCGTTGCAGTGTCTGTCCCGAGTGTTAGAGTGGGGATCTGTGTGATTTGTCCAGTCAATCGTTTGGTTTCTCTCCAAAGTCGTTGGTCCCCCGGCTCGAAAATCTCCAGGTAGCTGTTGAATTTTGTCCAGTTCTAGTCTAATTTGCCTAGACAGTCGGTTCATCTCACGTTTGTGATATGGTAGTCTGTAGCGTTGCCATTGACGACGAATGTGGTTTTTGTGGTGTATAAGGTCAACTATGTGCTGTGGAGTCTTGTGTTGTTTGTGTGTGTGAGGGTACGTATGTGAAGTGGCTATGTTTATGGAATCGTATATGTGTTGTGTGAGTATGGATATGGTTGTGTCAATGTCGTCAGTCGTGTAATAGTTTGAGGGGATGGGAAGCGAACACATCTCCTCGGCGAAGATCCTCCAATCCACCTTTCCCGTGATGAGCCGAGGAAGAGGGGGTGGTGGTTGGGCTCGGGCGCCTAGAGAGCAGATCACAGGGAGGTGGTCCGAATCCAAGTCTGTTACAGGAGTGTGATGAATGGGAGTGGGAAAGTTGCTGACGAGACCTATGTCTAATATGTCTGGGCGGTAGCCGTACTGGGTTGGATAAAATGTGGACTCTTCTGGAGAACTTATTTGGAGACCAAGTTTATCAGTGATTTTTAGAAGTTTGGTCCCATTTGAATTTCGGGTCCGGCAGCCAAAGTCTGTATGCTTGCTGTTGAGGTCTCCGAGTAATAGTGTTGGCTGTCCAGTAAATATCAGTTCGAAATCTGTGTCTGTCAGTCGTTTGCTTGGTCTTTGGTAGGCCGAAACAATATTTAAAGTATTATCTGATAGTTTCAATCTAGCTGCTACTGCGTCTAAATTTTGAAGTCGGGGTAGGATTATCTCGGATTGCTCTAGATCTTTCCTAATAAGAAGTGCTACTCCTCCAAATCTATCCTCAGTGTCAGTTCTGTATATTGTGTAATTCCTAATTTGCAATCTGTCGCCGACCTTAAGGTGTGTGTCTGTGAAAAATGCTATGTCTATTTTGTAGCGCGCCAAAAAGTCTATCAGTGTGTTTTGGCGTTTCTTAACACCGTTAGCATTCCAGTTGAGTAGTGTTAGTGTATGATTCTGTGGGTTATTAATATTCTCCATGTTCATTTATAAACATCTGGGAAATTAACTGCATGAAAAAATTGTTTAATTTGAGGTATTAGTGGTTTAAGGAAGTTTGTCAGTAAGTTTGCGAAGTTTAGATTGTCGTGATCGCTTGTATTTTCGTGATTGGTTGCCTGAGTAGTATGCTGATGATGAGGTGATCTGCTCTGAAACATGTTGGAGACTCTTGGGGGCATGTGGAAGCGTGGAGCAGTGAAAGGTTCATCCTGGGAATATGTGCTGGTTTCGGAACGAAGAGGATTATTATTCACTGGTAGAGTTTGCATTTGTGGTATGGATCGAGCAGAAGAACTGGTGGATTTATGTTGTGTATTTTGTAGAGGTTGAGTGGTAAGGTGTTGTACGTTTTTGTTGGGAGTGGGTGGTTTGTGTGTCTGTTTGGCTGTGTATGAAGGTTTCATCGCCGGAGGTTTGTTCATATTCCTGGCTCTATATTGTGTGAAGGCAATACAGCCTCTGTACCTCGGACTGTGATTTTCACCACAGTTCACGCAGGTGATAACCTATGGGTTGTTAGTGCAGCTGGATGTGAGGTGGCCTTCAGAACACTTCCCACATCGCGGGTCCAGCCTGCAATAATTCTTAGTGTGGTCTACCCTAAGGCACCTGCCACATTGAGCTACCTGGGTAGAAATTTTACGGGGTTCCACCGTTACAATGGTGTGGAACAGTGACCTCAGGGAGAAGATATTCTTACCCGCCTCATTGTTAGCCAGTTCTACGGCACAAAGTGGGGTCGGCTGTCTGTTTCTGTTACTAAGCCTAAGGACTTTAATAACGGGGTAAGTGGGGGTCAATAGTTCAAGAATATCTTCATTAGTCAAGGAGTAAGGAACACCTCGGATAATAACGGAAAGGTTCCTTTCCTCTGGGTTCACGTACGAGTAGTATTTTTTGTGGTGTGTGTCATAGTATTTTGTTAATGATCTAAAATCATGTGTCGTTGTCAAGGTTATTTTGAGTTTTTGGTTACACTGTTTTACTGAAAATTCATTGATAACATTTTCCTGTATTTCTTTTACTATATGTTTGTAAGGTTCGTCACTAAGGAGAAATATTGGTGGTATTTTTTGTTTGGTTTCTGTTTCTTCATTGTTTGGGTCCTCGTCCATGTCTGTCTGTAAGGCGTCAAAACTATTGTGGGTCGGTACTTGGGGAAGGGTTGTTGTACGCGATTTCTTGGCTCGCTTAAATGGCTGTCTGGTTGACTCCCACCCTTCATCATGGTCACTCTCGACCGGGGGCGAAGGGAACTTTGAAACTGTAGACTTAATAAATGAAGGCTCACCTTGATCAAGAGGTTGTTGTTGACGAGATTGTTGTTCCAGGATTAATAACTCGGGTGTGATGGTCGAAACTGCTCTCCGCTGGGGCGGGGGTGGTTTCATCTTGGTTTTCATAGACGATTTTGCCATTTACCCGCTCAAAAATACTCACGTACCTCAGAGCTCAAAATATTCAATACGTAATATAGAATTGCAATAGAAGCCTTTTAGTCACGGTGAATTCTCAGAAAATCTTGTTGTTCACAAGCTTGAAAGGGCGCCGCCACTTCAAACAAACACAGAAAACACCGCGATGTGCACTCCCCAAAGGCTAGAACAAGAGTCACTTATTTATTAAAGTACGTTTAATCAGAACGTGTTATGAGTTGTGTGGGCTCCGCACCTATTTCTGAGACGCAGTTCCGGTAGCTACCATTCGGTCCATTTAATTTAACGCTTTTTACTATGTCATGAAAACTAATAAGACGGGATCTATCGTATTTTACGTGAACGGCCTACAATAACTGCTAATAAACTATTAAAATAAATTGTATGTTATAAATATATATATTATTTCTTCAAATCAACCCGGATAATTGGAGTTTCACCCAGTGTAAGCAAGGCATTATAGAATACACACATTCTCTCTACAAACGATTTCATGACGTACTATAAGACATCGCATTTCTTGAAGCGATAGCTACAACTAGCATTGTTACTAAGGAGATTGCTTGATATTATCGATGACAGATCTGCTTTCTTAGTCTTCAAAATAAACCAAAGTCCAGAACTGTTACCGCTGGGTAAGGTTCTTTCTCATGCTTGATATGTCTCTCACTAAACATGGACTGATTGCTAATTAATTGTATAACATCTGTGTTTTAATAAATACAGTTTTATATTTGAAGAAGAGAGGTTAATTATTTTACATTCCTGATTTATTTAAAACAATATTATTCAATTTTCTTTTTCTTCTTTCGATTTTGGCCATCAATTTATTTAACAATTTATTCCTTACTCTTCTTGATCAGGCATGATAGATTTTAGCCATAAAAATCTGAATCCGTCCTTTGAAGATGCGCCAGTTGTTTATAGTTCATATGCCAAATTAATTTATTTTAGTACAGAATAAGGAAATAAAAAAGAATTTTCTAGAAGTTTAAATAAAAAATTGGTATTTATTAACATTTTGAGTAAAAAAAATAATAAATAAATTAACAATATTCACGGGTCATTTTCAAATAAAATGGCAATTTAGCTTTCTGGAAAACCCAAAAATCCTCAAAAAAAAAAAATGTTACTTATTCATGTTCTGTAGCATACTGGGATGTTACCACACTACTTGAGAAAATATATCTGAGTTGGTTCTCCAAATTTCCAGTTCCTTGATTTTTAATGAATTTTAAGAGAAATAAAACCTTTAATAATTTGACGTATTTTATTGGGTTTATACCTTGTCAGAATTATGATTTTTATTCAGGTTTTGGAAAGGATTCTAAAGGCTGCTAATTTAAAATAATTTCCCAGGAATAGCAATAGTAATAAAGTTTGTGTGAAAAATTAAAGTTTTTTTTTCCAAAAAACTTTTTTTTACATTATTAAAAAGTTCATAGATTTTATTATTGCTGCCCTACTAAAGTTATTAATATCTGTTGAGAATTTCTAGACCCTTTCAATAATCCTACGAATAAATTATTATTAACTAATTAATTCATTTATTTTTAATTGCTGGTAACGTATGTCAAAAATATGTTCACACTTAATGGTGACTAAGAGAAACATGCAGAAAAACTGAATTTTAACTAAAAGTCTTTAAAAACCAATCTTAAAAGCATTTATTATGTTTTTATAGGTGTGAGCCTCTGTAACAGCCAAATTAATTAATGATTAAAAATAAAAATGACTTTTAGTCTCAACGACATCAACAACATTACAAAATGCTACTGTGTGTGTGTGTGAGTGTGTGCAAGAAAAAAGAAGAAGGATTTTATTGCATAATTTTGTTGTTTTTTTTACAATAAATTTAAGAAATGGGACCACAAATTAAACGTGCGTTACCAAAATTTTAACATACGACACCGCAATGGTAACTTATGTCAAAAGTAACGTATGTCAAATTTTAGTATTTTTAATTAGAAAAAGATTATTTGACTACTATTTTTTTCAAATATAATGGGTTTGAAACATTCGTAATGTTGAGAACTACAAACTGTAAAAACATAGATTGGAAGTGGTAAATTCAATGGGAGAAAACAATGGTAACGTATATCAAAATGAATTAAGGCACTCACTATGTTTTAAGAATCAAGGTCGTCTAACTTCAGTTGATATAGCAACCTGGGCTCTTGGTTGGGAATGGTTACAATACATAGTCTAGAGGGTGGTAAGATGCAATTCCGACTCCCCTAGTTCCAGAACCCACTCTTCTACACCCGATCACGTACATCACATGAATAAATTCGGAAATTCTCGGACACAAAGAAAATCTTTTCTCAAGCCCCCAAAATTTCATATTTTCAGTAGAAAGTTCTATTTTATTTAATATACACATAATTTAAGAAAAAATAACAAAGAGAATAAATAAAAGCAAATTCCTATACTCTTTGTAAAGGCTAGAAGTTGAAAACTTCAACTGTGGACAGTAACGTACGTCAAAATTTTCAAAAATTAATTTTATTTTTTTCTTTAAGAAATATTTGAAATTGAAGTTTCAAGGCCTACATTAATTTAAACAAATGAACTCGACAAGATGAAATCAGCAATAGTGAAATATGTGTTGTAAGTTTTTTTACAGCCATTCAAAGTGCTGGGACAGCAAATTGCCATTTTATTTGAAAACCACCCACATATTGATAATATGAAATAAAATGAAAATGTTGAAATGAAAGATTTATATAAACAGTTATAAAACAAATAAATTAAAAAACTAATTCTATTGAGAACAATTAATTAAATGCAATAAAGTCAAAATAAAAATAAAAATAAAAATAAAAATAAAACTCAAAGGAAATTATTCACAGTACACTTTGTTAAAATCATAACTACAATAGTCCTCGTTTAGAAATTATGATGATTGTTTCTTGGATTAATTGCCATTGCTAAAATATATCGGTCATAGACCTGATCAGTTGTATCGGTGTACTACGGTGTACCTAGAGTACGTGAATGTTTGTTGTCTTCAGTCTTCGCCCTGAAGTTCACTTGCATCGACATTTAACGAGAGAGACACCCCCGGTAAATATCGATGTTAGAAGAAAGTGAGAAGAAAAAAGATACGGCGGCGAAAATGTTTGCCGACTGCAGTCATGTGCTACGATTCTTACTCCCCCAACAGTTGAGACAGCACTGGTCTTATATTGAAGAAAGTCGTAAACATTGCTCGACCCTTGATTACACTAGTATATAAACAATTTACGTTCCGTTCCTAATGCATTACACTTTACCACTAACAGTAACAATCCCAGTCTTCGTCTTCTTATTTTTTTGAAATAATTTTTTTTTTCTCATTTATTGATATTTACAACTGTACAAAAACATATACATCATGTAAATGCGTTGATAGTGAATACAATGGCATGCAAATAACTTGTGAAGAACTACTCAGTAGTAGTATTTCAATAAAAATCTACACTAAAAGGTCTCTATGGAGGTTGTGGACTCTATGGTGGATTCCAAGTAAGACGTTTGTCCAAGTGGAGTCCTAGGTAGCGCATCTGTTCAACAGGGAATATCATCAAAGGATACTGTAGAACAGGAAGTCGTAGGTTTACGACGAAGAAATAAAAATTTAAATCCAATAATTAAATACAATTAAAAAAATTAAACCCTTAATTTGAATACAATTATATTTAAAAAGACAAAGAATAATAACGAGCTACTTTGTAAGTAAATTTAATTTATTCAAACCTATGATTTACTTAAAAATAATATTGTTTCTGAAACACTTCTGGTCTTTCCGATATTTCCTCATCCCTTCTGCCTCAAGATTTTTCATTTTATCTCACCACTGTCTATTAATTTGTGATTTAACTATTTCTGGAAATTCGATCTTGTTGACTGCTGTCTTAAATTAGTCTCTGTCCCACATTGATTCCCGTTGTACATTTGCCACCATCATATCTTCTTTTACCATCCATATTCATGTATTCGTTTTCTGTTTTTCGAGGCTGTGTTGGAAACTTTTCTTTGTTAGTCTTCTCTGATCTCTTCTCATGTGCATAGAATGCTACGTTTCCTCATTGCATCACTTAATTTTTTAATATTTTGATATATTTCTTTATAACTTTTTATCCAATTTTATTTTTAGAATAACTTTGTATACAGTCAGGCACCCATGATCCTTTATCGACTCCACAGACACAAACCTACCGCAGGTGATTGGAGAGGACACAGCTCTGACAGACGAACAGATTGGACTACCTGTGCAGCGGACAGGTGAGGATGGACGTTGCTAGGGCTGGCTAGTCGATAGGTAAGGGCTGAGTGTGACGCAGGAGGTCCTATCTTCATCTGTCCGAACCTTCTACCTCTTTGTATCTGTTAGCTTTTTGAAGGTTATTGGACCATGTGGGGTCAGCCGAGACTAAATTACTAACTATCAGTGTGACGGTACCATGTTTTTCAATGCTCGATACTGGTACCAATACCAAGAAATCGATTTTCGGTTTTGATACTTCGGTTCAAAAATAAATATTTATTTCAATAAATAAATCATAAAAGCAAAACAAATTGATTCAAAAAACAATAACAATTCAAGAAATAAATTAGTAAACCACTTATCTATAGCATACTAGCTGAAAGTACCCTGATTCACTACGGTTTAATATCATTAGGATTAAGGACAACTTAAATTAGTAAAAGTTAAGGTTAACATTGATACTTATTATTACTTAAATAAACCTTAAGAATTCCATTATTAGAATAATTTCAATAAGTAATTAGGATTGATGAATTAATTGTACTAATTGTATTGATCCTTCTATACCATCATGCGTACCTCAAGTTTATATATTGAATAAATTTGACAATTTGCAAAAGTTAATTTTATATTACTTTTACAGTCCTCCAGTGAAGCTTCGAAGCAGCACTACCATCTTACCCAGCTCTGATACCAGACCATCAACTTTTCTTATGCCATACTTTAAGTGAATATAGTCTCAACTTCTCAACTTTTTCGATTTTTTCGAATAAATTCTAGACTTTCTGTTTCTATTTTTGCGTACATATCAAGTATAAATTGGTTGAGGAGATTACGAAATTAAAGTAAATAAGGTTCTTCACCTGCTCGCTCCACTAACATTTAGGCGCAGACACAGTTTTCTTAAGTAGTGTATTGGTGTTTGGGTCACGCTGCGGGATGATCATACTGTGCCCATCTTCTCCATGGCAGAAAATGAGACGATACTGAAGAGAATCATACACTTGATTAAACTTACTGATTCTTATCAGTATTTGTCCCTGCTGTGGAGAACAATGTCTCGCTTTTCAAACACCTGGTCAACAATCAAGAGGGCAACTTCGTTAATGGTAGGAGTATTGTATCGTCCTCAGAGAGTATTTGAAGGCTTTTTGTCAGCACTAATAACTACCTGGAAATCTTGGAGATCTTTGGGAACAGACTCAACAGCAGCTATGAAGTTCTTGATATAATTGTGATGTTCTTAAAGAATTTTCTGGAGTTGGCCTACCAATGCAGGCTTGACATTATGAAAGTAACCACAGCGAAGTCTCTTTCATGGTTGTCATCAGCAACCAAATTTATCAGAATAAAAGACGGCTGCTGTTGTGTTCCAGGTATCAAACTCCCTATTTTGTGATATACCTGTCCTCACACCTTAAATGTTGGCATGAAATGTCTCTATTTTATCTCTTTTGTTCCAAACGACGTCATTTGGAAACAACAGTTCTATTTTATTAATAAAATGCTGAGCTTCAGGAAGTTTGTAAGTAACGATGTTGTGCAAGAGTTCAGGATACTCTTGAAAGGGAGGAAGTTGGACTTTCCCGTTACTGCAGCAAATGACAGGGCTCTCGTCCTTCCATTATACAGCATAACACCAATTGCAAGCTGACCGTTGTCCAATATTACCTATTTTGTCTTTTGCATATTCAGTTATTGAGTCATACTTATAACCTGAATTTTCCTTATCTGTCCATGGATGTAACCTTTCCATTGAACGTCTTTTATCGTGTTTTGTTACAGCTACACGTATGAGGATTATTTTCTGAGTACTTCTTTGAAGACTTTCTTTGGATTTCAGGATGGGTTTTCTTGTACTTGTGTACAGCCCCTCTATGTTTATTTGGGTGATTCTCGGTTATGACTTATGTTATGTATGTTCAGTATTTCTTTCAACTTCGGATTGGCTCTGTTTATGTTTGTTAACCAATTTTCTGATAATTTCAGGATGATTTGTCCTGTATTTATATACAGCTTCCCTGTTGACCTCTACATTTGCTTGACTATACTTTACAGCCGATTTGTTATTTGCGAACTGAATCTGAAAATCATTTCCTGCCTTTTTTACTTTTAGATTGATGATTTTAATTCAATGTTGCAATAGACTCAGTTGAACTGAGAACAAAGGTAGATTCTAGGTTCAAGGAATTAAATTCAGAACGGTTAGGTACAACTTGTTCAGATTCGAGAACTAAAACTTGGACCTGGTTGAGAAAAGCCGATTGTAGAAGGTCCAGGCTCAGAACAATTATCTTGGACGAAAGAGTAGTTGGGGACGAAGCTACTGGTGAAGCAATGTTGGTGGGTTGCTCGTAAGGAATATATATGTACATCGAACTGGCCTTACATGTCATCACCAGAGAACATAAGTCTTTTAACCTCCTCTTTAACATAAGTCTTTTAATAGCTTCTCATCACGAAAGAACTAAAACTTGTAAGGGTACACCTCTGCAGCTACCATGAACTCACAGAAAGTGCCATATTATAAGGTTTTGACATCGATCGTATTTTTGTTTGTTTAAAACTGTAAGGAACTTAATTTGTTGTCAAAGTGTGCGGCTTAAGCATCTAACCTATCTTAGTCCCTGTTTAAGCTATAGAGTTGATTTTTTGTTGAAATTGTAGAAAATTTAGTTCAGTATATTTTTTAAATATAAAATGCTTGTTTTTGGAACCAACCGTACAGCAGATATTTTAGTGAAACGAAGAAAAGTTCGAAAGTTTTGACGCTTTGACGCTACCGAATAGCGCACCAAAAATTAAAATCTTGTTATCTGTTGAAAGTTGAAAGTTCTTATGTTATATAAATTGAATACAAATTTTTAGAGCGTCATATTGATGCCAAGCCTGTGAAGCCCCAAATCAAGTTCATCACCTTAATTTAAGAGTATGTAGGGTAAAGTAGCAGTAATTAAAAAATATATAATAAATATTAATACTTAATATAACAAAATATCGGATGATGAATAAACCATAATATAAATTTTCTATTAATTTTACATCTATTTTTTGGTTTTTATAATAGAACCCTACTCATCTGCCTCTCGCTATTCCGACTCTCCTGATATTCCGGCCATAACGCGAATTCAGGGGGTTGGGGTATCAATATTTTCGAGGAATCTCTAATAGTCCAGTATAATTGTACATCATGGTATGCAAAAGGTTGGGTAGTTTTGATTTTTTATGTTGTTAGTGTTGTGCTTGTGTACGAAAATCCACGTTTTGGATATTGAAACGCCAGAGCTCCCAAACTGGTAGCGTCAAAGCTTCAAAACATTCAACCGTTTCACCGAAATATCTGTTGCACATTGTGAGTCAAAAGAAAGCTTTTTACATTCAAAATTAAACAAAACTAAATTTTCAAAAATTTGAGCAGAGAATAAGCTAAGTAAATTAAGGTGCATTTACACTGCCTGAACATCCTGGAGCTTCAATCATCGAGCATTAGCCAGTTGTCAACGAGAACAAACGCAAACGATCCCTCTGTTCGCACTGCACGTGCATTTCTGACGATCAGTTGCTAGTGAGCATTTGCAGCAAATAGATGGCACCCGGGCTATCGAAAATTGCGGTTTCCGCGGCAGCTCTTCTCATTCCAGACGATCTAGCGGAGGAAAAGACAAAAAGGGAAATGCGTCGCATGTGGGAGTCGTCATTTTTGAAGAAAAGAAATTACTCCCTATTGCTGAAGGATTTGAAGGAGAGCAACAGTGGGCTCTTCAGCAATTTTAGCCGAATTTCATTGAAAATAAACAATAGCTACCACACTCAAAATGGGAGGAGACGTGTACCCTTCTACAGCTAGGCGAGAACTAACAAAATCGGCGGTAACGGTCGGGTTAAGAGGAGGCAGCTCCTACGCCCGCCAGAATACCTTTTATCGATTCTTACCTTCTTCCGATATATTTCGGTGTTTTAGTCGCTACTTTTCGAGGGGAAAGGTTATTCTCATTTATTTACGTAGAAACTTTGAAAGTCCCTGTTCAAAGTAATATCAACTTCTGTTAACCTTATGATATTAATATGAGAAATAAGAAAATAATGAAGTGGTAATAAGAAAATGTCAAAATATAAGAAACTAAATCAATTTGGAATTAATTAATATAATACTAAACCACCAGTAATGTTAATTCTTGATAAACTTTGTGATGTGAGGGAAGTGTAAATAACAAATTATAAATATTTAAAAGACAGAATCCTTAAGTATTTATTTGTCATAACTCCTATTTATTTAACATTTGTAGCTACATGTTTCCGAGACAATGCTCCATCATCAGGCTTCTAAATTTTTTTTAAAACTCATTAATCTATAACATTATACCAACAGTTTTACAATTATATAGTAATGTGTCATTTACCTCTTAATTTGTGATTATTTTAACATTGTCTATTCTCCATGTTATACATTCCATCCATTATACATTGTAAGAAAGAATCCTAGTTGAAAGTGATGATGTTAATTTCTGCTATATTTTCTCAAGGGAAGTGGAAATAAGAAAATATGAAACCTATGATATACTTTCTCAGATTTATTTTTAGATCGATATGTTTTATTGAAATAATTATACAATCTGTCTCACTTTAGGGCAATAAGTATTAAGGATGACAAAAAATGCATTTACAAAATAAGCATACTGAAATTTTATCACTTAAATTGATACAACAAATAAAAATATATAAAACACCAAATCCATGTACAAATTAATGTTCTTAAGTTTTGTAACACTTTTACACTTTAGATAAGAGGGAATAAGAAAACATGAATTGATAAAAAAACTTAATCCTTTATGAAACTCATGTTGTAAACTTATGTTTCAGTTATTTACATTTAAGAAGACGAAATATCAATATAACACACTAAACAACCCAATCCAAGTTGAAACTGTAGAAGTGATTATTTACATGTGAGGTTATAGGAATGAACTATCGAAAAATGTAAACTCGAAGTGAAGCGTAAGGATCGAACTGGTGGGTGTAGCGCGGGTCAAGCCAGTTTGCTGCCTCCTCTTAACCCGACCGTTACCAAATCGGCTAACAAAATGGGGGTGTTTACACAGAGCGAGTGGCGAACGAGCGTCCCTTTGATGATTCGCCGGAAAACCGTCATCGGGCGGATCAGGGCCGAGCACGAACAAGCATTCGCTTGGGCCATGTTCGGCTCGCGGCGTCTGTTTACACTGCCTGAGTCTCGAACGAATTCACCTCTGTTTGCGACGAATGCTTGGGCAGTGTAAACGAGCCTTTAAATGGGGGTTGACATAAAAGCTTTCAAATTTTTGGAATTATTGGAAAATGTGGTGGACATTGTAATGTTTTTATGGTTTTACTCTACACGCCATTAAGAACGACGTTTAGAGCATACTTCATTATGAGCGATTAATAGGCGAGCTAGTTTTCTATAAACTGAGCACAATACACTGTTACTACCGCTGATGCTTTTATACATAAATAGCTGGCTAAAACATATCTATGCAAATATATTAGTCTATTAGTGTATTTAAAATTTTAAAATGTTAGTAAATAACTTTTAATAAAATTATATTATACTTTGTAATTTCTCTTATGGGTTGGATTGATAGGTTCTACTGTATTTTAGTTAATTAAGAAATATAGCTAATTAATTTCCTCTCTCAATCTATTTCTGGATATTTCAATTGATCGACCTGCAGCAATTTGGCGGTATTAATATTAGTGGAGCGAGATTGGATGCACGAAGACAACCGAACTATTATTAAACAACACCGCAACTCTTCGAACATTTGATGCACGATTCAAATATTAATATTTTAATTACGTTTTTCATTGAGGTTTTTAGATTTTTACATAGCTGCAGATTTGTGTAGGGGGCAGTGTTCTTAAACTATATCGTTGACACTTCGTAAAACTAATGAACGTGACAAATCGCCTTTTTGTTTTTTTATTTCGTTCGTTTGCCGTTTTATTCTACATGTCTTGTGGTAAAATGTTGAATTTGATCAGCAATTCGAAGACTACAATAATGTAATTATTACGAATTTCTAGCATTTTACCACAAAGTAGACCATGTATTTGGTTGACAAATAATTCCTTTCGGTTTTTCTGTTTATTTTTATATCATTACGGTCCATTTCTTATCTGATGAACTAAACCCTAAGGTGATTGCTTACTCTGTTTGTAGTATGTCCACAAACATTTCTGCCAATTCTTTTTTAAATTAGTATTGTGATTACTATTGCACTGTATACATGAAAAAAAATATCATTCATTTTCGGTATATTTTGCGGTATTATTTTAAAAAAGGTAACCTGCAGCAGCCAAAATTGGTTCGCTAAATTTCGTTCAGGAAATTTTGATATCAATGACGCTCCACGGTCTGGTCGCCCACAAGAAATTGAACCGAGCTATTGCCATCAGGACAAACAATTATTCATCTCTTAATGTTCACAATTAACAAAGTTGGATCAATCAATTTATAAAAAGCGCCCAGAACTGGCAAATTGAAAGGGTGTTGTTTTTTCACCAAGACAACGCAAGGCGTCGTACCTCGTTGGTCCCTCACAATAAATTATTAAGCGTTTAATGGGACCTTCTGCCCCATTCTCTGTATTCACCAGACCCAGCTCCAAGTGATTACCACTTATCCCAATCTCTGCCGAATTCCATGAATGGAAAGCAATCCCTAAACAAACAGGATATAAAAAACCCCTTGGATCAGTTAGACAATAATCCCCAGACGTATTATGAACATGGCAGTACGCAATTGGTCGAAAGATGGGAACAAGTTATGCTAAATAATACTTATTTGCCAAACCAATGTAATACAACGTTAAACGAACGAAATAAAAAAAAGATTTTTCATCTTCGTTAGTTTTACATAGTGTCGACGGTATATAATACCTTTCTTTTTAATGAGAATTTTAAAGGAAAGTTTTATTATTATGTTAAGTCGGCAGCATGACTATTCCATTTGGTATACAATGATCCTTCAGCTTCCAGGACACAGCGCCAGAAGAAGTCCGACTAGCCAGGAGGGAAGACAAAAAACTGAAGCTACTGCATCTTTTATTTTTCCTCTCCCTTGAGGTGTTGTCATCAACACAACAGCCATGTTGCCACCGTGAGATACCATTTTTTTTTATACCATGTACTAAAGATGAAATCCATCAGAGAATTGAAATCCTTTCTGTGTGATATTATAGAGTGCCAGTATGGAGTATGGAGTTTGAAAGTGGTGTACGATTAATATACAAAAACAAATTAATTTTTATTTTAAATTTATTTCGTGCTTTTCTACAATCAGTTTAATTTTACTATTTTGTTCCAAACCATTACTTTAATCATAGCTTCTCAACTTGCATTCCATTCTATTCCCCACAACCTACCAAGGAGTCTGAAAAGAAGATGGCCTTGAGACCTTCTAGCTAAAGGTCATTCAACTTCAGTTTACAAGTCATTCATTGTATTCGTTATCCTTCATATTTACTGGACGTATTCATTTTTATAGATGTAAATTTAATTAAATAAATATAAAAGAAAAATATATATAAATAAGATTGACAAATTTTTTGTCATTTCATATTAATTTTTATAGGAATATTTTTATTTAAAGACTAGTTTCAAATGTCAAACATTAATCATCAGTTCTAAAAACAAACAAACATATTTAAAACATTGCTATAATATTCATAAAATATAATATGCAGCAAAATACTGATGTTTTAAAATTCTTAAGTCACAATCCTCCAAAATAATCATCCCGATGTTTTAACGTTCCTCAGGGATTGCAGGATCTTTAGTACCCTTTAAGTAAACTAGAATCCAGAATTTGCATCTGGTGCCTACGGCCATGTCACAGTATACGGCACCTAAAAATAAAATAAATAAATAAAATTCTTCGTATGTGTTTAGAACATATGATAGATGTTTGTCTGTTTATTTCATTTAACGTCGCTGCTATGGCTAATCGGACGATGATACGGTGGGAGTCCTAAATTTTGCCTATCCAGGTATAATTAGGATAGGGATCTTTAACGAGTACCTGACATCGCACAGGCTGGGGACCCCCATTTTACGTCCCTTCCGAAGGACGGCATAGCTAAGGATTTTTTACTCCCTTTAAAAAATCCTAAGGTCAATATGATAGATGTTTAACATTTGTGAACACTATTTCAGTAACTTGTAAACACTATGTTTAACGAAACATAACCTCTAATCCTTTGCCCAAGACTTGTGACATCCAATGGTACGATCAATCAATCCTTTATTAATCACTTCGAATAGATCGGCTTCCTAAGAAACCATCTACTTGGAATCTACGCCCAACACTATATATACTATTCCTCTTATTTTATCTGAAGCAGTGATACAAGATTTGTATTATTGAACAGTAAAAACGCAATAACTAAAATCTTATATGTAAAATATTTGTAAGCAGTAATAAACCAAAAAATGTTGTTTTAGATACTAGTTAATATTGATGCAGTTGTTTAAAAAAAAAAATCGAATGATGATGATAGTTAGGAAATAATATAAACGAGAAGCGGTAGTAAAAATTAGTGAATAAAATTATATTTCCTAAGCTTATATAATTATGTAGTTACAAACAGCTGATTTAACACAACCCATTGTAATATAAGTATCTAAATTTTTTTTTACTTTAGGTACCTATAGATTCTATATTAGGTAAAGAAGAATCAATATATGAATTATTTCTCACTTATATGTATATATTTAAATGTAAGACAAGAAATCAAGCATATTGGTATATATGGAGAGAAATGAAAATGGCTTCTGAAAGATATCGTGGCCTAAAGCAGACTGAAAGTAAAATGTCGAAAGGGTCAGGTTGAATTCGCTTGTTCTTTAGGTTTTTCCTATGACTGGTTGATTTTTTTTTCGTTCCTATTTGATGAAACAAAAAATTAAAATTGGACTATTGAAAATATTATCTAGACGTAGTTACCCTATACATTACAGTACTCATAAATTTCTTCGACCAACTCCTCTCGGGTTTCTGATCTTACTTTGTTCACTTTTTGCTTCAGTGTACCCCACATGTAAAAGTCCAGTGGTGAAATTGCTCTAGGTTTAATAGTCCGAAAATATAGACAATTATTTGTCAAAAATTAGAAATTTCTTGAAAAAACATAAAATTAAAAATATCTATAAAACGGATAGAAATTGAGCTATAGTTTATATGAATTTTTTTGTTGAAAATGATGCCTAGAATCACCTCTCGAAGTTACTGCAGTGTTGTGTTGAACACCCTGTATGAAAATTTATTGTTATTTCGGTCGTCGCTCGTGAATGACGTGACCCTCCTGGGACACACCCAGCCTCGTTTAAGTGGGTACCTTTACGAAGAGTTAAGAATGAGTTTCGTTCATAAGAATACGAGAAAAACTATACCAGTTAGTTGAACTATTTCTTACTGGGGTGCAACCCACTTGAATTAGGTTAAGAGTGGAAACTGAAATAGTGTTTACAAGTTACCTCACAGCTGTCAGGATGCATCTGTTACTGAACTGATCTAAAGCCGATAAGGGCGTTGTAGCCAAGTGGCTGTAGTATGCAAATTAATGCTCGAGGAGGGCTGGCCTCTGTTCCTAGCTCTAGGTGCACTATTGATTATGCATTAGCAGCTTACATTGCTCTGGCACTGATGTATTGTTGTATACTGTAATATAGTGGTGTCGTATTTCCATACCACACACCACTTTCATCATCATCATCAGTTGTAACAAAATAACAATGTCATATTTCAATGTCAACTATAGTAAAGGTCTAATAATTAGGGAATAATTTTGAATCGATACAAAGCTCTAATTGCGGCTGCAGAATGGTCCATTTATTTCATAATCATCTCATTTACTTATAATAAACATTATAAAGTTATTTTTTTTATTCCTTATTTTATAATATAAAAAAAATGCCTGATAGGAAAAACAATAAATTATGTCTATCTATAACACTCTTCATTTGTTTTCACCATGTTATTTTTAGCCCTAAAGGAGACCTGAAAAAAAAAAAAAAAAAGTAAAAGAATCAAAAACATCAGATAACTGATTAGCCAGTTCAACATTTTCTAAGTTTGAATCGGAGCTTGATTATTGTTTGCTATATGATTGTCAGTGAACACAATTTTGTTCAAAACAATAATTTATTAATGATTATTTTACACACTTCTTACACACATACATACAACATTTTGTATTATGTTTTTTATTTCAATAATAATATGTAAATATTACCATTACGATATTCATTACCACCAAGTACTCGTCAACTTTTAGTATCATCTCTTGCTTTTCCCAACTTTGACTACGGATGCATAGTATATGGAGGACTGTCTAGTGAGCTTGAAATGAGATGTAAAAGATTAATGAACTGTTTTATTAGATTTATTTTTGGGATTTCTAGACGTTCTCACATATCTCACAGGTATTCGGAAGTTGGATGGCATTACCCCAGTTTCCGTGGTCAATACTTCCTAGGTGCACTCATATTTCAATACTTGCAAACCAAAAAACCCACCTATATCCATGAGCTCCTTATCCTGCGCTCCTCCATCCACCTCTTAAATACTAGAACCCAATCCATAAACCTGTACACTCCTACACATCGAACTGCATCCTTCAAAACTCCTTTATTATCTTTATGGAATTCATTGCCCATATCAATACGAAAAAGCACCAATCTTACTTCCTTTAAACATTATCTATTTCTTTACCTCCTAGATCTTCAATCTTCCAAGCAAATGTAAAACATGAATATTTATGTTAAATACATTATAATAGTACACATAAGATGTATCCTTTTACAAGATTTTTTTTCATTTATTTTGTAACTCATAATTTAATTATTAATCAATTTTTATTATTTATTATAATTAATTATCGTAGCCAGACAATTGTTTTATGTATTGTACTTAATTGTTATTTATATATATATTAAATAAAACTATATTTAATCATTTCAGTAAAATTTTAACTTACATAAAAGAGCAATGACAACAATGGACCAGACTGACAATACCTATAATTGCAATATTGAAACTGCTGGAACCTTAAGGACGTATAAGGATTTTAAGGACATCCTTGGCCACTCTCCTTCCCATTTAGAATTAGTTTTCGTCCTTAAGGATACTATTTTAAGATGGAGGGAAGACACATTTGGGCTAAATATATATTAGTTTTCATCCTTAAAGACACTGTTTTGAAATATTCCAGGATTTTTTTAGTTATTCGACCGATATTACGCCATATTCCTATACTGACATATAACTGATTAAGTTTTCTTCATTAATCTCTTACCCATGTTATTCAAGCATACCTCAAGATGGCCGTGGCATCCTAAAGTGTTGGAACTATAATTTAAAAACAACGGAACGAGTAGAGGATGTACTTGATGCGGGATATCATTAAGTGACACTATATCATAATGAAGGAGGAACTACTAATGGCTACTTCTCTATCGTTCTAAGTTATTATTTACTAGTTTACTGGACAAAGAATGCCCTCCTACATGAATGGTGTTTTTTTAGTAATTGCCGTCTTCCTTAAGAAGGTCACCACAGGGCGATGATGACCCCTTCTTCAGCTGATCTCTGACCCCAAAGGAATCGTTATAAGAGCAATAAGAAACGTGTCTACTGTGTTTCTAAAAAATCAGCAGAGTCGTTTTAAAGCTCTGATGTTCTTCCGTAATCCTATCTCTTTCTATGATGATAGAGAAACTGATTTACTGCTGTCATTAGTAGGTTAAGAAGAAACGTCTATAATATCATAGAAATCAGCCAGACTGAGCAAAGCTAGTCAACTAAAAAAAACTGATTTATCGAATGCTTCTTTATAAAAAAAAAGAAATCTAATTGATTACAATTAAATTAAAACATCATATCTAACTACTGATTGTATCTTTTAGGATATTGGCGATTCTCAAAATAAGGGCAACTTTCAGGTTGTGAATTTCCAGAAAACCACCTGATTCAAAAATTCATGAAAAATTTCCTGTCACTTTGATGATTGAGGTGTCAAAAACGTTTTTTAAGTTTCCTGTCATGGTAATGACATTTTATGATCCAAGGTCAATTGTTGTCCATAGCTGCCTTTATCTTGAAGAAGTTGGTTATCATACTGGTAGGGCTGCCATCACTGTTGGAATGAGCTTCCATGATGTCCTATTTTTACTTGTATGCCCGCATATCAGAATACAATTAAGAAAATCGTATTTAATAGTCTCGATCAGAATTTAGGCTTGATGTGTACAACACCGTTTAATTATATTTCATCCTTCTATTTTACACAAAAAAAAAAAAAAAAATTATTGTTCGATAATTAGTAGTAAAGTGTGGAAGGGTAACCACTTCCGTATTGAATTTCGTTGTAGTTACCAATTGGAACATTAGTTAAATAAATATGTCGCATTACCAATTATGTACACTGACAAACATACGATTTTATTATGTCTTTTGGAGTAGATCTCATGAGGACACAAAATTGCCCATAGTTTGAGAATTACCCACATATACTTAAAGAACATCTCATCTTCACTGCCTTCTTAATCACCGTATCTCTTTTGTCAGTTAACTACTTATTTTTAATTAATTACATAATATTTTAAAATATACTTTGATTCTTTACATTACATATCAAAGAGTTACTACAAATTGTTTTTTTTATTCTTTTATTAATAGAAATTTACAACTGTATTAGAAAACACATGTAGTAAATATGCGGTATATATGAGATATAATGACATGAATAAAACTTGTAGAGGAACAACCCATTGGTAGTACTCTAATGAAAAGAAGATCACGAGGCCATCTTCTTTTCAGAGGCTTCGGAGGATTACAAGGAATGGAATGGGTAGCTAGCTGTGCAACAAGTCGATTTGGATGAGTGTTAAGTTTATTATGAAAGGAGAGTTATCTGGTTTGTGCCAAATCGGCGACATATGGGATATTAAGTTCATTATGAATTAATTCATTTGTGACAAAGTAAGGAGCATTAAGGATTTTTCGAAGAATTTTGGATTGGAGTGATTGGATGCGGGAAGAATTGGTTTAGTTCTATACCGTAAGTCCAAACAGGTCTGATAATCGTCATATAGACAAGTTTTTTTTTTATAGTGAATCGGGAGATTTGAACGTTTGTCAAGTAAGTGTTGTAGCAGTCGAAATCTACGTGCAGCTTCTTGTCTTTTCAAACTTTTATGAGGGTTCCAGGTAAGTCTCTTGTCCAGATGAAATCCCAGGTATCGTATTTGTTTCACATTAATTGGCGGTACACCATCAAAGGATACTGGAGGACAGGATGAGGTAGGTTTTTGACAGAGGGTAAAGGTTATATGTTGGGATTTGCTAGGATTCATCTTGACTCTCCAGTTATGACACCATTCTTCAAGGGAAGTAATATGTGACTGGAGTGTCTGGGATGCAGAGAATGGATCATCATTGACTGATAACATGCTGGTATCATCAGCAAAGAATGTGAGGATAGTATTAGGATGAGTTGGAATATCAGCAGTATAAACGGTATAAAGAATGGGACCCAGAATACTACCTTGAGGAATACTAGCGGTCTGAGAGAAGGATGATTATAAAACAGTCCTGGATGCCATACCCGGTCAAAGGCTTGCTCAACGTCAAGAAAGTCTTCTGTGCAGTACATCTTGCGTTCCAATGCAGATGAGATAAAATCCACCATCCGATACTACAAATTTAAATAGTTATTATATGGAAATATTAAGTTATTAGAACAAAATGAAATATTATGGAATTTCACCCTAATGGATTACCAAAATAAGGCGAAAAATGAAGCAGCATTTTTAGAAGTTCCACAAGCAATAAAAACAAAGAGTGTGGGTGATATTCAAATTGAATATAGTCTATTTTTGTTTTCTCCTCGTGTGAACAACCTGTATAGTAATATTTCTGTTATCTGATTACAGGATAGCAAAATTTTGCGTACAACTAGAGCTCGTGTGAACATATATGCTAGTTTACTATGTCTATAGTAAAAAACTATTAGCTGGTTTTCTAACCAGTGTGTACGTTGTTTTAGATTAATTAAATTAATTAATTAAATTAAATTAAAACTTTAAAATACTTTAACTATGCGGTACCGATAAATTGATTTTTGTTGGAGTTTTTTTTTTTTTATTAGGTTGAGGCAAAGATAATGCAGGTTTTTGGTATTCAGTAAAAGCAAGCCACAATTCAACTTCAATAAAATATATTTTATCAAAATAACTTCCATTACAATTTATACATTTTTGCCAACGCACAATTAATGCATTAATCCCAGAAGAGTAAAAAGTAGAGTCTCTGGAATCAACAAACTCTCGAAATGCATTTTCAATATCTTTCTGGGATTTGAACTGCTTCTCGAAGAAATTTGTCCAGATGTTTAAAAAAGTGAAAATCTGTAGGTGAGAGATCGGGTGAGTATTGAGGATGTGGTAAACTCTCGTAACCAAACTAAAGAAGACGTTTAATTGTCTGCCGTGCGACATGTGGACGGGCGTTGTCGTGAAGAAGGATTAACTAATGGTGGGCACAAACGACGTAGTTTCTGGTTCATCTCATTAATTTCATTACAGTACTTTTTAGCAGTGATGATTTCACCTGGATTGAGGAACCTGTAATGAATGAGTTCTGCAGAAGACCACCAAACAGTGACCATAGTTTTTGGGTGTAAGCTTGGCTTTGGATAATGTTGTGGTTTTTCGGACTTATCCAGCCACTGTTTGATACGCTTCATATTGTCGTACAATATCCATTTTTCATCGCACGTTACTATACGTCTGAGAAATGGACCATTTTAAGGAAGACCAGCTTAAGGAAAGCTTATAAGAGATTTCATACCTCCGATCCTTTTGGTGGTCGTTCAGTTCATGAGGCACCAACTTGGCAAGCTTCTTTGTTTTTCCAATTGCCTTGAGATGGCGTGCGATTGTTGATTGGTCCACATCGAGTTCTTCCGCTATTTCTCGAGTAGTTTTGGTGGGGTCAGCTTTAACTATTGCCTTTAACTGGTCGTTTTCAATAGCAGAGGGACGGTCACCACCTTCTTTGTTTGAAATGTCAAAATTTCCACTACGGAATTTTTGAAACCATCGCTGCACTGTAGATTCATTAATGGTACTTGACCCCCAAACTTCATTAATATTTCGAGCCGTTTGCGCAGCACTTCGACCGAGTTTGAACTCATAAAAGTAAATTTGCCAAAAATTGCTCGTATTCGTTATTTTGTCTGGAGGCACTGAATGGACTGAATTAAATGTTTAAAAAAAAAGGATTATATAGGAAAGTAAGCGAGATAAATAGGCTTTAAAATGATGTGTATGACTTAGCATTATGGATTAGTTTTGCTTACACAATTGGAATTAATAATGAAATGGAAATAAAATCCTGCATTATTTTTGCATCTACCTAATATGTATTTATTGTTTATCTGATTTCTAGTTACAAACAAAATAAATGTGACCAATTATTTTTTTTGGTAACAAGCTTATTACTTACTCCTCACGCTGGTGAAGGAGCTTATGGTGACGGGGAAACGTTGGAGTCAGCTGAAACGATAATCAATAGCGACTGAGAACCTTTAGGTAGGGGTTATAGAGCTTCGATCTTCTTCGGAACCCTGGTCCTTTAAGAAGCACGGACTATATCATATAACTAAGTTATTATAATTTTTTTTTTTTTTAACAATTTATTGAAATAAAACTGGTTTGGGCTAAATCAGCAACATATGGAACATAACGATCTTTATAGATAATTTTTTTGGTGACAAAGAAAGGAGCATTGAGGATTTTTGGAAGGATACGGTATGAATTGGATGGTTTAGTTGAGCCCCAAAGCTCAACTCCCTAAGTCCATATTGGTCTAATCACAATCATGTAAATGATAATTTTGTAATTATACATATCTTAAAAATATAATAAATATGGATTGACTATACTTTCAATAAATAAAACAAAACATATAATCTAAACGGTGGCCTTAATTGTAAATGGATTTAATGAAGTCTTTTCATTTAAAGTGTCATTAATTCAAAACAGGGATAGAAACTATAGTTGCTTTCATCAGATTATTATGAGCCGTTATTAGTCTTACCTTCTTTTTTTTAATGATATTTACAATCACTAAAATTTTAGTTTAGTATTCCATCAAAATGACCATGGAAACACGCAATTTTAAAGGAATTATTCAATCTTGCATCCTGAGAGACCTCCGTACACACTATCATAATAAAAATGGGGCGATATAAGGGAAGAAACAAATAGTTTCGGCCATATCTTCGTTCCACCAAAATATCTGCTGCACCATATGGTTTAATCGAAATTTTTTTTTTATATTTAAAATTAGACTAGTCTAAACTTAATACAATTTGAGAGGAAAATAAGCTCTATAGCTTAAACGGGCACTAAGATACATTCTTTTAAATTAAATTATCGGTGGTGGAAATCGTAACTTTTTTACAATTAGGTTTTGATCAATATGCCCTTAAAAACGTTTAAAGCATACTTCATTATGAATGATTTTAAAGGAGAGTTATTTTTCTACAATCCTATAACAATATAGTGTTACTACGACCAATGCTTCTATAGAAGATTGCTGGCGTAAATATTTGTTTGTAGTTTGTTGGTGTATAAAAACCACGTTTCTATTTTCTTTATTATGTTTATATCTATACTATTATATAAAAGGACCAGCCATTTTTCGTTTCTGACCACTAACCACGAATATATCTGAACCAATCAGTACCAAATTTTTACTAAATCATCTTCATAGTTTAAGGAAGGTTAAAGCCGTGTTTTCCTAGCGACGCATTTTTCGCATCGCATGCGACGTGTTACGCTCAGCTTAATACGTCACCTACTCCTCCATAGGGATTCAATAGGACTGTTTTCCTAAAGAGCGCAACACGTTCCGTGCCGACGTGATGCGCTCAACGTTTTAGACCGACTGCTTGGAGATGAGTCTATTTTATTTCACGCTACGCAATAGTCAGGTTTTGTCAGTCTCAGAACGTTTATTTTGTTGTGTGTAGTGTTTGTGATTTGACTGAAATGGGGAAAAAAACGGCAAATGTGCAAAAACTGCGTTTTTCGGCTGAAGAAGACGAACTTCTGATAGAGTTTGTTCAACACCACAGAATTTTATATGATTTAAAAGACCCAGAATTTAAAAACAACGTGAAGAAAGATCTGATCTGGAATGAGCCTCAAAAGTCCTCAATAGAGATAATAAATGTTGTGGTTTCTTTCTTAATTTTATTAATCTGTCCACTTACCTCAGAGTTAAAGCCAATTTTTCTGCTGGTGTAATTGTTATCTTGACTCGGTTACATGAAGAAATTCTCAATTCCTCTTCCACAAGGTTCAAAACGTATGTGAACCTTTCCCGGGACAGCCTAAAATACCTTCTGAACTTTTCTTCTTCATCAATGAGATGGCTATTGATTAAAAGTTTGAAAAACCCCTCGTTTTCCCGATTATTATAAAAGTCACTTATTTCTTTTCTAAATTTTGTGTGTTTCAAGAAAATATGGTCCTCTTCATCATTTTTCATTTTTTTCAGAATCAACATTGCAATAAGTTTCTTTCTTCTTTGGATTCGTTCCATAATGACACACCCGAGACACTGTCCGTTGTCCGTCAGTACTTCAACTGAACACGCTTTGCTAGGAAAACATTAAAACGCCGCGTGATAAGTTTCATGCCCCTGCCGACGCAATTGGGACGAATCCGGTTCCTGCTGCGCAAAAAACACGTCGCTAGGAAAACCTACCTTTAGCGATGATAAAATTTAGAGATTTTCAATTATATTGCAATAAAAAAGTAATAAATATTTAGTGCGCACTGAAGTTCGATAATCGATTAACACGTGGCGAGTACTATTCGAGACAGGGTACAAAGGTACGGTGTTATATAGAGCTAGAAATTTATGATATAATTTCCTTTTTTCAATTAAATTGTTATTAAACAAGCTATAAATATATAAGTGCAGTTTAAAAATCGACCGATATGTGGCAATTCTGGAACTGAGTTTGAAATGTTAAAACTATTAAACCCAACTGACAAAACTATTTAACTACAACATCTTGATAGTTCTAGGAAGTTTTGTTGTAATAAATTTTATTATAATAATAACTAAAATGTAAGTCTTAATAATTAGACTGTATAGAGTTACAGAAATGAGGTTTGTCAAACTGTCATATCGCCGGCTTAGAGGTAAAAGTCATTAAGTAACAAAATCAATTTTTTTTTCCTTTTCAATGTTTAAACGGGATTATGCTCATTAGAAATTTCTCAGATAGTTATATAGTGAATATTTCTCATTCACTCATATACTAGTTATATTCACTTAGTGACTTTTTATACAAATGTGAAATGATAATATCAACACACAAAGACTTTTTGTCGAATTTGGAAAAAAAATTCCACTTTGTGACTTTCACCTTCAAGCAGACGATATATCTTTATGGTTAGAAATAAAAATCCCACCAGATGGATCGATACAATTATTTCTGCCAAATGGGATGTCTAATTATGCCTTTACGTACTCTGCAAACACCTAATCAATGCAATTTTAACCAGGTTAAAAATGACTGCCATGCGTGAAAATATAAATGAAGAAATAATGCTAAACTCCATACTTTAAAACAAGATTTTTATCGATAGACAAATGAAATTCAATAATAAGTTAAAATAATTATTTCTTTATTTATCCGACCTTTTGCCCATTCCGTAACTCCCCCTCCCCCCTTGGTCAACTGTTACTGAAGTTCTACTGTAGCATACTTTAAATAAAAAGTCTTTCTTTATGTTAAGAAGCAAATGTGTTTTATTTTCACTAAAAGAAGGGAGTCATATTTACGAACCAAATATAATAGTTAAGTAATTATAATTTACAAACATAATCAAATCACTTTACCTTACGATACGGCAATATAAATCGCTCTTGAGCGTGAATGACTCAAATTAGAACAGACAGGGCCGGAACGTATAAAAAAAAACATTCTTTATTTCCAAAGGTGAAGATGTTCTTGAAAAAGCAAAAAGCAGCCCTTCTAAGCTTCTTAAGTTTCAGAGAAGTTAAAGAAAAGCTTTTGTAAGTCCAGGGGTTGGGGAAGGAAATCGCAATCTGGATTACCAGAAGGGATTTCATGGTTAATATTAAATTCAGAACTCGGATTAAATACACCTCAAAGTATCGATCAATGCCAGTAATTATTCCTTATTTATCTAATGTTATAGCTGCGAAGTAAGAAAGATCTCGAATGGCTCAACTTGAAATTACTATCTAACAGTGATATTTAGTAATTAATACGTAGTTAATGAATAAATAAAATTTAAAAAATCACAGCCTATATATTTAAAAAAAAAATTATTGATATTTACAACTGTATACAACAATACATCAAGTAAATATGTGGACCATAGCTAAAATAATATGTCAATTAATTGGAATGCAATAACATTCCTACAGCTGTTTGCCATCTTCTTTTCAGACGCATCGGAGAATTATCGGTAATCGAGTAAGAGGCAAATTGTGAATAGTGGATTCAAGTAGATATGGTGTTAGGAGAAATTATTCTCACATATGGAACATTAAAATCTTTATAGATATGTTTATTTGGGACATAATATGAAGCTTTGAGGATTTTACGAAGGATTTTAGAAGATTTGCAAGGTTTAGTGGACCCCTAAGTGCACCTCCATATATCCAAATAGGTCTAATTACTGCCATGTAAATAAGTCTTTTGTAATTTATTGGAAGCTTTGAACGTTTGTCTAATAAATGTTGAAGTAGTCTATAATGATAAGCAGTTTCTTGACGCTTTAGCCTTTTATGTGGGCTCCAAGTAAGTCGTTTGTCTTAGTGGAGCCGTTTATAGCTGATCTATTCAACAGGGATTAAGGGAAGATTCTAATGCAGGCAGTACACACTCGCCGAGGCGCTCGTCAACGAGGCCACCCGAGTCGGGCGGAAGCGAGCTGTGTACACGAATGGTGCAAGTACACACTCGCTGAGTGCCTCGTGGACGAGGGAAGGCGAGCTATGTAGAAGTGGGTAGTTCAGTTTTATAAGCTAATGCTAGTCTTTTATTGGTAGTTGATGAAGATGGAAGTGAGGATTCTGGTTACAGCAGTTGCAGCTATTGCAAGCCTACGATTATTATAAGTATGTGTACATTGTAACCAAGAAAAATTGCAAAAAAACAAAACAAAAAAACGTAGATGGTGAATAAAAACATTCATCGGAACAGGACTGGATAAGTCTAAATGTATTTGATATTTTCCGATTAGTTATTTGTTTTAAGCGAATTTTCGAAGAAAATTTAGCTACTTTATTTAACTACTTAGAGTTTCTTTAATTAGAAGTTGTAAAAAACCCACTTAAATAACTTTTTAGGATTTCATGATTTTATTTATTTCTTTTTATATATATATATATATATATATATATATATATATATATATATATATATATATATATATATATATATATATACATGTTTAGTAAGGTTCTTGAGGTTCAGTCAATAAATAAAAAACAACTATATTGGTGACGTTTCGAGACTATATTGTTCTCATAATCATGTATAGACTAACAATTCTAGTACACAACTGAATTGTTAGTCTATTCCATATCCACCAGTAACATTGGCATGAATATGAGAAGAATATAATCTCGAAAACTCGTCAAAATAGCTGTTTTTTATTTATTGTCTGAACCTCAGAAACCATACTAAATATTTAATAGTAACAGTCAAGAAATTTATCGATATATATATATATATATATATATATTATTATAAAAATATATATATATATATATATATATATATATATATATATATATATATATATATATATATATATATATATATAAGGCTAAATGAATAAAATAAATTGTCTAATTGAAGCCATTAAGGAATCTTTTTTTTTTCTTTAGTTCCTTAATTAGTAAGGAACTGGAAATTAAATGAAAGAAGCTTTGAAATGTGATTTAAATAAAATTTCTCCATGAAATCGGTACGGATCATTAATTTAATCAAACCATATTATTGCCAAACCATAGTTTTTGTGATTTTTTTTTTAACCTTTTATTGAGAAATTATTACAAACTGCCACAAATGTGGGCAATAAGTAATATCGATGGTGTATGATTACATTCACTCATTATCTACAATAAAAAACAAAAAAATTATAATAAAATAAAGTAAATAACTAATATAAGAAAAATAAAAAAATAAAATAAAATATACTATAAACAAAATGAAATAGTAAAACTTTAACTTCCACTTATGAAGGGACAAGCCAGGCACAGAGAGATCCCAGCTCTTCTTTCTCAGCTGCATCACTGGTGTAAAAAAACCCAGTGGAGGCTAAGTGAGAGAGCTATAACATTCACTCAGGGCATGAGTCAAGAAGCTGGCCATTGCCAGAACTCTGATATAATTAATTTTATAAAATATCTCGGGGCCACTGCCGTTTTAGTCTGCGAAGGGGGTGCTTAGGAAGTGTGGAAGTGGCTAATGATAGAGCTAATGGGTTAGGATGAAGGGGCAGGTTGCGATGGAATTTTGAAAATTTAAGGGGTATAAGGTCCAGGACGTATGGTACATTTAGATCTATATGTAAGGTTTTGTTGGAAACATAGTAAGGAGCATTTACTATAGTTTGGAGGATTTTGGATTGGAAGGATTGAATGCGTTTAATATTAGACTTGTTTGCAGTCCTTCACAGTTCAATTCCAGAAGTCCAAATAGGTTTAATGATGGTTTTTAATGTGAGAAGTTTGTTTTCAATGGAAAGATGAGATGTCCTATTTAGTAGTCTATACAATTTGCTAAAGCGTCTGTTAAGTTCTTTCCTTTTGAGTCGAGTATGAGGGTTCCATGTAAATCTTTTTCGAGGTAGAAACCAAGATACCGAAATGTATCAGCTTTAGGTAGCGGAATATCATTGAAGTGGATAGGAAGACTGGATTTACGGCGGAGGTTAAAGGTTGGTGCATTTAGATTCATTTACTTTGATTCGCTAGTTGGTGCACCAGTCTTCAATCAGGGATAAGTGAGTTTGGAGATTATTGGATGCTATTAAGGGATCTGGATGGGATGAAAGGATAGCAGTATAAGAAATTTAATGCTAAATTCGAAAATGTGGTCAAAATTTGAAAAATGTTTAAACAAAATGGAGGTATCACAGCTTTTGTGGTAAAAAACGAGGTTTCCTCAAAAAAGTTTTTGAACTATCGTATATCTGCAAAGGATTGGAATAGAAAAGTAAGGTATGTGTCATTTTTATTCATTTTTAATCTAGTGTCACCCGTTTTCTTTTTTTTTTACACTAAGAGGTACTCACCCTGTATAATAAACCAAGAGACGTCAGTAAAACAATTGTATCTTCACATCCTTGCGATCTTTCTATCAAAAGTAAGTCTTGAATATCGTGTCGTATTCGTCAGCGGGATAGTTGAGCTGTCAAGGCGAACGGGTTGAGCAGGTTTCGTGAAGGTATGCTCAAGTGATCTCTTGCGATTTTCATTATAGGGCCCTCATTTCGTTAAATTTTAATCAGTCATTCAATATAATGTCGTATTATCGGAACGTATCATAAATCTGAGTCAGGAATTGGGAGTTTGAAACATGTTCACCTTGAACCAGTGATATTTGCCTGCTGATGGTTATTAACAATTATTAAAAATCACTCAAGAAAAAAATGTAAGGAAATTATTTAAATTGGTTAGTAAGACTAAATTGATTTTTTGTAGTCTACAAGAAGCTCATAACACTTACTACATCTCAAACCTGTTTACTTAGTAACCGGATTTTACAGGAATATAAATTCTTTCACTCGTATTTTTTAAATCAACCTGTTCCAGTTCCACACATCTCTACAATCCTCTTCGCAGATTTTAATGTGGCTTGTAAAATTCGACAATAGAGTCCAGGTAATGGCCAGTTTCTTCTCTTATACAAAGGATTTGGTTAACATTTTGATAGGAATATATCCTAAAACATTATATTTGTGACATACTTTTAAAAACAAACCTTACACTTTGTTTGAAGAAGTAATGAGGAAAGAAATATATAGACATTAAACATTAAATGGCTAAGTTCCAGTTGACCAAACTGAGGTACTTTGTTTAACTTATCGACCTCCAGGAACAAACTCGACATGCAAAACGCCTTCGTTGCAAGAGTTCCACCAAACACAATGAATTACTTATTTTTCGAAACCAATTTAAAACAACCTAAATTCTGGCAGCATGATAAATAACTGACTCTATTCGTTGCATAAGTTTCTTCGGATGCTGTCTTTGCGGTTGCACAATCTTCTTTCTTTTTTTTTCTTTTTTTTTATAGGGACATCATAGAATAGAATAGAAAGAAAACTTTATTCTGGGACAAAGTCCCTTAAGAATAACATTAAATAATACAAAGTAAGATCATAACTGGCCTAGAGGCTGTTAAAAATAAAACAACATATGTTAAAAAAATAAAAAAATACAGAGAAGAACTAGAAAAAGAAAAAACTATCAATAAAAAGAGAGTGAAAAAATAAATATAAAAAATGGAGGTTAATATTGTAAACAAAATAGCAGAAGAGAAAAAAAAAAAAAAAAACAAACAGAAACTTACAGAAAAATAAAAGATAGAAAATCAAAAATTATCATTACAAGAAATCAAAACATTATCAAAGTCAAACTATAATTTTTACTAATGTTTTATGTCTGACGGTCTTAGTAAATAAATTAGACGATTACATACATAGTAAATACATCCTTATAATTATAAAAGCGTCGTGTTGGAGGGAAAGAAGATGGTGAAAGAGTAGTGTTTTGAATGTTCCAAGGGAAGAAGCATTGCGGATACAGAGGGGGGGGGGGAATCCAAAGAGTAGAGGATCGGACAAGGAAGGAACGTTGGAATGCAGTACTTCTGTGGGATGGAGTATAGAGATCGGAAAGACGAGATCTTGTATGCAGTGATTTGATTGCAGACTTGAATTTCAGGTTACTGTAAACAAAGGGAGGGTGACGGGTGTTATAACTTGGAATAGGTAGGAGCCTAGGAAGTACTTTCTGCGGAAGGAGAGGAAAAGCCAATTTAACTAAGTGTAGAGATGAGAAACATGGGAACGTCTCGAGGTTCCGAAGACAAACCTAATGAAGCAATTCATGATCCGTTTTAATCTGTCTTCAAGAACAGTCGAGAGCCCGCCATATATATCATACGAGCGTTTTTAAATGTAAATGACTCCATAAAGCAAAAAATGAAAGGATATTTTTTTGCACCAGTCCCGAACTTTATATTATAGGTAAAAACCTGGGCAAAATTGATGCGTTATAAAGGATTGAATTTTGACTTTCAAGTTTTGCTTTTCGTTGTCCGTCTTGTCTTTAGAAGATTCCTTTCCTGCTCTGGCTACATTGTATCCAAATAGGTATTATCTCCTGAAGATTCCTCACCGATCCGAGATTAGAATTTAGATTAAGTTTGTTTTTGTAAGCTCTAAGATGCTAAATAAAGTTATGATTTTGACATCTAAGTGTAATTTTATATGTCAACCTTTTGTTTGAATATATATTGCATTTCTTCTAACAAGAGTAAAATGTATTACCAGGCCACATGTCACATATCCAATTATTTCCTTTATAAATAATGAACTTAAATTATTTGGCCCCAAGCAAAATTCTGGAGAAGATCTTGTTAATTAATTATTCTAAAACCCTTTTAGATCAATGCTGATCAGGAGGTAACAGAGCAAAGGCGCATAGCAGTTGTGACATTTGATGCGCCAGTGTGAATGATTTCGTGATCAATCTAATTTTATGTATATATTATTTTTTATTTAGATATTATATTCTATAGATATACAGTTGTTTTATTTATTGTACTATCATATAACCACTATATATTTCTCCAGCCAGATAGAAGCGGATTTAATCACTCAACAAAATAAATTAAGTATGTTGGTCATTCTAACGTTGTTAAGAGATTAGACACGTACCCACACGAAGAGTCCACTGACCTGGACCCTGGACCAATCTTAGAATCGATATTGATGGACACATCAAAGGGAGCGGACAGAATCGATACCTGCCTCATGATGTCCCCGCACTCACCTTTAGTACTTTCCTTGTTATTGTTGTCTGGGAGGTCTATAAAGGGGAAAGGCGCGATCCGGTGAGAGAAATTCAAATAAAAAATATTTTTTTTCTTTCAGTTTTTTTATTTATATTTACAACAATGTATACATGAAGTAAATGTTTAGATAATGATTACAATAACATGCCCTAACTTGTTAAAAACTATTAATCAGTCCACTAGGTTTTGAAATAAAAGGTCTCTAGGCCGTCTTCTTTTCCCTCAGAGGATTATCGGGAATTGAGTTGGAAGTATGTCGGGAGACTAGTGGATTCGAGACGGTATGGAACCGATCGTAATAGGATTAATAACAAGTTTGGGCCAAGTCAGAAAAATATAGAATCTTAAGATCTTTATGGATAAGTTAATTTGTGACATTATAAGGAGCTTTGATGATTTAACGAAGGACTATGAAATGTAAGGACTGGATACGAGAATAATTGGAAGGTTTAGTGGAGCCCAAAGCCAATGGGTCTAATTACCGTTATGTATGTAGATTAGTCTTTTGTAACTTATTGGGAGCTTTGAACGCTTGTCTTTTAAATGTTAGAGTAGTTGGATAGAATATTTTATTTAAATTTTTTAATAGAAAAATTTTCAATCTACAGCACTCCTTTAAAAACTTTATATTCTTATAGAGCTGAGAGAGACCTTATAGGAGACCTGAGATGGTTAGGACGAGTTTTTTATTTTTTTTAGGGCTACAATTATTTTTATTTATTTTTTACGATTATTGTAATCTTTGAAATACATTTATTGTATAATAACTTTTTAGAAGCACGTATGATTTATTCTAAATGATAATGATGAACACTAGTCAGTATAAAAACAAATAAATAAAACATTTAATAGTGTCCCAACTGATGCCGAAAAATAAGGCTCTGTAAAAAAAAAAAAAAAAAAAAAAAAAAAAAAAAAAAAAAAAAAAAAAAAAAAAAAAAAAAAAATAAAATAAAAAAAAAAAAAAAAAATAAAAAAAAAAAAAAAAAAAAAAAAAAAAATAAAATAAAAAAATAAAAAAATAAAAAATAAAAAAAATAAATAAATAAAAATTCAAGCAACAAAATATAAATAACTGCAAAAATATAACAGGATGGTTGGACACTGTCCCACCCGTCCCAGAGATCAAGTGTCCCAAGCATCCCTTAGGTTACTTTTTTATTCAACTGACAAACATGTAGGTTAGTATTTCGAGAATGATTAATGGAATCGAATGATGATTGATAGGAGTTTTATATGTTAATTTAAGACCCCGGCATGGTTTTTTGCCTGTAAGAAAATACTATCCTACAGTTCTTTCAAATATTTACTTTTGTGATGAAAATTAAGAAAAACTTACCTCTCTTCTCAGAAAATTTAAATATGGCCGCAAAAGCACAGCATTATAACCTGTCTCAGGAGTGTGATCAACAGCTGTAAAGCCAATTCAGCAGTGCCAACCTATTAATCAAAAATTTCACTGTCCCAACCATCCCTGGTCTCCCCTACTTATTTTGTTTAATTATTATTTTTAATTATAAACAAGTACTTAAATAATTGGTTCACATTACAAAGTCCCTAGACCTATTTTTCAGACACCTCGGAGGGTTATCTGGAATCGAATGAGAACTAAGTTGGAAGACTAATGGATTGGAATGGGTATGTAGTTTGTCTTTATGGATATGTATGTCTGTGACATTAAACTTTTTACGAAGCATTTTGGATTTTAAGGATTGTATACGAGATCAGAAGGTTAAGTGAAGCCCCAACGCCCATCTCTGTATGTCTAAATAATATAACATAGTTCATTGGATGAATAATTTATGTGCAGAAGTGTTAGGTAGCAAAATCTGAATATTTCAAAACAAGAAAAAAATATATGAGGAAGAATATGATATAAATTACCAAATTGTGTGTTGTTATATAACTCGTTTATCCACCAAACCATTTAATTAAGGAAAATACTGGAAGAAGCAATTTTTGCGTTAAAGGTTTTATCTTTTACTTATTGATTTAATAATGTTATGTGGGAGGGGGGGGGGGGGGGGTCACCTGTGGTGTAGTGGTTAGCATAGCAACCTACTAAACCCAAGATCGCGGGTTCACAGCCCGGCAGATGGCCTTAGGATTTTTTCTTTCAGTTTTCTTCGAGAATCATTGCGTACTACTAAACATTTTCATATAAAACATATATTGCTTCACTATCAATTTGTGAATTTGATGTACATGAAATGGATCCTCGACATCCACTTTTGAAGGCAAATCGTATAGAAATTAATAAGAATGAAGCCAAAGTACAAGAATTTTAGATTTATGCATTTATTTATATTTTTTTATATTAATAAAAATCGCTCAGACCGAGGTACTAAAACAATTCTATTATTTTAACTAAGCGACTAATCGTGTCGAAAGTTCACACATCATTATTGTTTGTTAGTTTATTTCGTTTAACGCCACTTTAGGGTGCTATGGCTATTCGGACGATGCTTCGGTGGGAGTCCTAAATTTTGCCTATCCAGGTATAATTAGTATAGGGATCTTTAACGAGTACCTAATATCGCACAGGCTCGGGGCCCCCATTTTACGTCCCTTCCGAAGGACGGCATAGCTAAGGATTTTTTACTCCCTTTAAAAAAAAAAGGTCATCTGCCGGGCTGCGAACCCGCGATCTCGAGTTTAGTAGGTTGCTATGCTAATAACTACACCAAAGGTGACCCCTGAATTTAATATTAACTATGAAATACCTTCTTGTAATCCATATGGTGATTCCCTCTCTCCTCGATATGCTTTGGGATTTGTCATGTAACAACACCATTCCCAAAAATCCACGGTAATGTTTTCTTGGACTAACGAGAATGCATTTATATATATATATATATATATATATATATATATATATATATATATATATATATATATATATATATATATATATATAAGTTACACTATATATTTTTCCTTAGATATTTTTAATTTTAAGCTTTGACTCCTAACCATTGTAATCTATTTCTTAGAAACCCCTCGTGGGAACTTGCTCTCCTGTGAACTGTAATGTTAGCATAAAGCTTCCTAGAAGAAGCCATTGTAACCCTTTATAAACCTCAAGAAATTTTGTAATTCTCTCTCAGTACATCCAGAGCCGTCTCCACGCCACTCTTCTTTCTGATATTGTAACTTTTATTGAATAAACTTCTTTTTTAAAAAAGTCTTTACTTTTAAATTGAAGATAACTGGCGCAGTCGGTAGGACATCGTCAAACTTGAGGGCATATCAAGGATCAGTATCAACTGTTTGCTGACGAGTCCATTCAGAGGAAGACGAGACGTTAAACTGGCATGGATCTGACTATCGAAGTCATCTTAGTGTAAGTGATTTTTTTTTTTTTATTTAAGAGATATTATCTCAATATTAAACTTTTTTTTTTTTATTTTTCAATTTAATAATTTTGAATAAAATCTATTCTATTTTTAAAGAAAAGGTTATGATTTCATTACTATAACTATAAAGAAATATTTTGTTATTTAAAATATAATTTTTTATTTAATATTAAGTTAAATATTAAGTTACTGTATATTAAGGATAAATTTAATTTTCATTTCATATTATTTTAATTTCATTGCATACTATCTCATTTTATTTTTTTTTTGTTTGTTATATTAAATATTTTATAAAAATGGCACCTCCCACATTAAAGAAAGAGTATCTAGAGATGATACCTGATTTCCATGGTGACCCTATGTCACTAACGCGATTTCTAGAAATTTCAGATAAATTAATAAACAAATTTTATAATCACGAAAAATACTGCCGATTTCCAAAACGATTATTTAATAGGATCAATTCGTGCTAAAATTAAAGGAGCTGCCGCCGACATGGTTAATAGTAAATATATCAATACCTGGGACGATATTAAAAATGCGTTTAAAACAAGGGTACGCCGACAAACGCGACGCGTACACTCTAAATATTGAAATGGCGGGAATGAAACAAGGCAACGAAACCCCTTTCGAATTTTATAATAAAATACAAAAAACATTACAGTTGCAAATTAGTTATTTAAGGAGCGAAATGCCGATGGAGGCGTTAGTCCTCACGAAATATATCGAAAAATTAGCACTAAGAGTTTTGTTAAAAGGACTGAAAGAACCGCTTGGCTCTTTCATGAGAACCAAAAATCCGATAGACCTAAATCAGGCAATAAACATGCTAACGAACGATTTTCAATTTGTCATCGACACTTATCGCCCCCACCAAAACCATAACAAACCAATACACAAAAATCGCCAACAATTTATAAACTATTTCCCAGTAAACCAGTACAAAGCAATTCAACCTGCTAAAAATGTAATCTCAAATCAGTATAGACCCCAACAACCTAATCAGTATAGACCCCAACAACCTAATCAATATAGACCCCAACAACCTAATCAATATATACCACACCAATATCATCAATATAGACCCCAACAACCTAATCAGTCAACCCCTATGAGTGTCAATAGTAATTATAGAAGTAATTCCCAATATCAGAGACAACCTGATCAAAGTGTAAAATTTAAATCTTTTCTCAATACCCCAGTTCGGAAAAACCCAAACCTAGAAATTGAAGAACTTCATAATCTAAACTCGGAACAGTCCGTAAGTGAATCCCAAATTACTGAATTACCAAATGCTCAACCACCACCCCGACTATCCCACTGTATCATTTCCAGACGATCATCAAGAAAATCAACAATACGCTGATCAAAATAATCTGGATAGTGATCAAAGTAATTTTTTAGATCCCAGCCTAGCGCAGGAACCATGGACGTAATAGACCTATTTAATTTAACCCGTTTTAGTGCTCTTCCATATATAATTCCACCAAAGTCAAACTTAAAAATTCTAATAGACACTGCGTGCACAAAATCGCTTGTATCCGTCCTTGTAGCAAATAAATATTTTTTTTAATAACATTACTCACGAACCATTTAAACTTACTAGCGCGCACGGTTCTTCTATACAAAATTTTAATGCTAATGTAGATTCATCTAAATTATTTCCCAACACCAAAACTCTCCTGAAATTTGGCATTTTTGACTTCCATCCTAAATTCGATTTATTGTTTGGAACAGACAGTCTTAAATTATTAGGTGCGAAAATTGATTTAGTAAATGATATACTAATCACACCTTTTGGCAATTTAACAATTCATTATGACAACAGACCCCCTCAATCTGAATATACTTACATCTTAAACAACGATTCTGAAACCGTAATCAAAATTCCAATCAAAAATATCTCAAATGGAGAAGGAATCATTCCTCATACCGATTTCAATAATTGTCTTAAAATTCATGAAGGTTTAATTTCAATTAAAAATAACGAAGCTATATGTACGGTAAAAAATAATTCGGATCGGTCATTTAGATTAACTATTAAAACCCCAATCCTTGTGAAACCAATCAGAATTTTTAAAAATAACGAATCTCATAATATAAATTTAATTAAAACAAAAGAATCAGATTTCAATGAAGTCAAAAATCTTATTCGCACGGACCATTTAAACGAAGAAGAAAAAAAATAAATTCAAAATTTAATAAAACAATATTCTGATCTATTTTATTTAAAAGGTACTCCACTAACTGCAAATACGCAAATCAAACATAAAATCCTAACTAAAGACGAGATCCCAGTCTATACTAAAAATTACCGATATCCTCAAATATTTCAAAACGAAGTGAAAAGACAAATTGACGAAATGCTAGAGCAACAAATCATTCGCCCTTCTTTTTCACCTTACAATAGTCCAATTTGGGTAGTTCCAAAAAAAATTAGACCAATCGGGAATACAAAAGTGGAGAATAGTAATTGATTATAGGAAATTAAATGAGAAAACGGTCGATGATAAGTATCCTATTCCGCATATAACCGAACTGCTGGATAAATTAGGCAAAAGCAGTTACTTTTCAACAATCGACCTAACAAGTTCGTTTCATCAAATTTTATTGGATGAAGAGAGTATCCCTAAAACAGCATTCTCAACCGTAAACGGTCATTACGAGTTCCTAAGGTTACCTTTTGGATTAAAAAATAGTCCACCAACATTTATGAGAGTGATTAACAACATACTCATGGGCGTTCCAAATTGTGTTGCCTATTTAGATGATATAATAATTTACAGTACGTCCCTTCAGGAGCATTTATCAATTTTAAAGCAAGTTTTTAAAAAACTAAGAGAATCTAACTTAAAAATTCAGCCCGATAAAACCGAATTTCTAAAAAAGGAAATAGAATATTTAGGACATCTCGTCACATCAAACGGATTAAAACCAAACCCTAATAAAATCCTTGCTATAAAAAATTATCCCATACCGAAGACTACTAAACAAATTAAAGCTTTCCTTGGACTACTAGGATATTATCGCCGTTTTATTCCAAATTTTGCACACCTCACAAAACCTTTGACCCAATGTTTAAAAAAAGGATCGAAAATTAACATCGCGGATAAAAATTATTTAGATAGTTTTGAAACCAGTAAAAATATTTTGATTAATAATCCCATCCTGCAATATCCGGACTTCAACAAAACATTTTGTTTAACGACAGATGCATCAAACGTAGCCTTGGGCGCTGTATTGTCACAGACGCACGGAGGACGAGATCTTCCGATAGCTTACGCGAGCCGTACTTTAAACGAAAGTGAATCAAAACTGTCCACTATTGAACGCGAACTTCTAGCTATTGTTTGGGCTACCAAATATTTCCGACCATATCTTTATGGCAGAAAATTTATCATTCAAACGGATCACAAACCACTTCAGTGGTTACAATCATTAAAAGATCCAAACTCAAAATTATATCGTTGGAAACTAAAACTCGAAGAATTTAATTTTGAAATAAAATATAAGAAAGGTCATGAAAACAAAGTCGCTGACGCACTATCGCGAGTAGAAATTAATTTAACAGAATCTGAAGACCCTGATACTATTATTAATGATTTAATAGAACAATTTTACCGCGAAAATGAAACATCGGAAAATGCATCTCTTATCGTAAATTTTGATGAAAATGAAAATTTAGATAATATAACAGAAGAATCTGAAACAAATTCCGTTCACTCTAATACTTTAGGAAATACAATAATCGAAATACCAATAGCAGACTCTCCAGTAAATTTAGGAAAAAATCAGATTATTTTAAATTTAGTTGATATTAATCCCGCGAAACCCAAAATCGAAAAACTGTTTAATAATACTAAAAACAGAATTATCGCTCAGATATCAAAGGAAAATTTCGAACAAGATATAATAAAATTAATTAAAGAATTCGTTGAACCAAAAGTTAAATATTATTTATTCTTTGAAACTGATTTTTATACCCAATTTTATGAAACCATGGTAAAATATTTTAAACATTCGGAATTAAATTTTGTAAAAACTACAAGTAGATTAATCGATATTCAAGATCCTGATGAACAAAATAGTTTAATAAATGATTACCACATTGGCAAAACAAACCACCGCGGTTCGGAGGAAACATTTAATCGAATAAAAAGATTGTATTATTGGCCTAATATGAAAAACTTAATTCGAATTCAAATTAATAATTGCGAAATTTGTACGGTATCAAAATATGATCGGAATCCTTTAAAACTCCAATATAACGTTACTCAAACACCATCTAAACCATTTGAAATAGTTCACATGGATACAATCACACTAGAAAACAAAAAATATTTAACTCTAATCGACTCCTTTTCAAAATTTGCGCAAGTTTATAAATTAAAAAATGGTCAAGCAACTGAAGTCGTTAATAAATTAATTTCTCATTTTTCTCATCACGGGTTACCAAAACAAATAATAACAGATAACGGTTTAGAATTTAGAAACTCATTATTATCCGATTTATTAAAATTACACAGAATCCAACTACATTATACAGCTACTCAATCACCTCAATCAAACGGACCCATTGAAAGATTTCATAGCACATTAATAGAACATTTACGGTTATTAAATAATAGAGACGAATTCAAAAAAGACGCAATGGAAAAAAAAATTAAATATGCCGTACTCGCGTATAACAACACTATTCATTCCATCACACAACTAAAGCCAATCGAAATAATATCTGGACATTTAGATATAGACTCGCCCGTTGCAATAGATCTCAATAATCAAATCATAAATGATTATGTTGCAAAACATAAAGAAAGAGTAAAAATTTTGCATGAACAAATAAATCATAGGAATCAGGTAGCAAAAGAAAAATATATAACCAGGATGAATAAAAATCGCGAAGAATTGCCAAACGAAATCCCGGAAACAGTATTTGTAGCTAATAGGCAAAAACAATCAAAATTAAAAAATAAATTTAAAAAGGAAAAGATTAAAAAAATAATTAAACATAGTAAAACCGCTGTAATTGATAAAAAACATTATAACACGCGAGAAAAAATTCATTTAAAAAATATAAAACGACCGCAAAAGAAAGGACAGACGTACGATGTTGGTAGACCCCCAGATGAAAGAGCTGGACCGAGTCAGCATTCTTAGAACTGAGATAAAGCACTCGCACCGGACACATTCTTTCGCTTAAGACAAGCTATAATTACAAGCTATAATAATTATGTTTATTTAAAACTAATTTTTTTAATATTAGTAAATAATTTTTTTTTTTGCTTTAAAATAATTTTATTTTTTCTTTAAAATAAAAAGCATAAGAAATAATTTAATATAAATAACAATTTAATATACACAATAAGGTCGCTGGATACGACTTATATTGATGTGAAAAGATGGCAGATAAAATGCCCAAACTATATAACAATAAAAAAAAAAAAAAAAAATAAAGAATGATAAAAAGAATAATTATTGTTGATAAACAACATAACGAGTTCAGGGAATATGAACTCTTACTAGTTTAAGAGATGGCATTATAAGCCAAATTATGGAAAATATTTTATACAATAAAATAGTATAATTAAATGATTAGACTTTAATTTTTATAATTTAATTTTTAGGTTAGTATCAACTCTCACTGCAGGGATGATAGAAATAAAAAATGTTACTTCTAACCTCGGCGTCATACCTATCAACCTAGGACACGCTAAATTGCAAACATCCCAACACACAATAATACACTTCTTAGACTTAGGACCACTATTTACGGAATATCTTTTCGTAAATTGGCAATTTGAAAATTACCTAAATGAATCACATTATAACAATTCAGTATTAAAAGAATTAAAAGTTCACATTAATATAATTAACAGTACAAGATTTATAATTAACGAAAAAATAAATAATATTAAACTACATGATACCAGGAATAACCGAGTTAAAAGAGGATTAATAAACGCTTTAGGCACTATTATAAAAGGTATAACCGGTAACTTAGATGCGTATGATAAAAAAGAATTTTCTGAATTAATGAAAACTCTTAAAGAAAATCAGGACCAGATTGTTGACCAAATACATAACCAATATTCCATAAACAGTGATTTAATTACTCAATTTAATAATACTATTAAAACCATACAAGAGAATACGCTGCATATTGCACGAAAAATTAATGATATAGGAACCGTAGTTAACTTGTTAACAATTAAAGAATTATTAGATCACATCCAACTTATTTTCTCTTTAATTTCTACTACTATTTCTGATATAGAAACTTCTTTAACATTTTGTAAATTAAATATTCTACATCCAGCTATAATTAATACAAAAACATTGTTTCAAGAATTAGAAAAGATAGCTCCACATTACAATAACAAATTTCTTTATCCATTTCAATTTAAATTTATCCTAGATATAGAACGCACAATATCTGTACAATGTGCTTTGCATGAAAATGAGATTATTTATACTTTAGCACTTCCAATTTTTGAAGAAACTGTTTATAGTTTGTATAATTTATACCCCATTCCATCTATTGTAAAGGATGAAATCATAACAATAATTCCAAAGTTCAAATATCTCTTAAATATTAATAACAACTTTAAATTTCTTAATCATCAATGTATCAAAAGAAACAGCATTCACCACTGTCATACAGCTGACTTATCTCACCACGATGACTTATGTATTCAAGATATTTTACAAAAATCATCCAGTGTAAATTGTCTTTACACACGTCTACATCAAGAAGAAAACCACATCGAAGAAATCCCAGGAACACGCTACATTCTCATAGCATTTTACAACCCGGATGATCTTCAAGTTCAACAAGAAAAAGAAACAGTAAACTATCATATGACAGGAATTTATTTAGTTAAAACAAACTTTAATTCAATTTTGTATCATAATAAAACTGTATTTTCATCCAGTCAAACTCATGGTTCTCTAACATTGTTTGATAAACAAACTTTAAATATTCAAGCCTCACAGCTTTTAAACACTACATTAGAAATTAAAAATTTAAAATTTCATGAATTACAAACCTCACATCTTTCACATCTTGTATCAACAAAACATACCTATAACTCTAACACTCTACACATAATTATTTTGTGGATAATTTTTATTTGTATTATCATCTTTATATTAACCTTTGTAACTTTTATTTATTATTTTTACAAAACTAGAATTGTAACTCATTTCACCCAAAGCAGTGAAATTCGTATCTAGGTGGGGAGGAGTTACACTATATATTTTTCCTTAGATATTTTTAATTTTAAGCTTTGACTCCTAACCATTGTAATCTATTTCTTAGAAACCCCTCGTGGGAACTTGCTCTCCTGTGAACTGTAATGTTAGCATAAAGCTTCCTAGAAGAAGCCATTGTAACCCTTTATAAACCTCAAGAAATTTTGTAATTCTCTCTCAGTACATCCAGAGCCGTCTCCACGCCACTCTTCTTTCTGATATTGTAACTTTTATTGAATAAACTTCTTTTTTAAAAAAGTCTTTACTTTTAAATTGAAGATAACTTATATATATATATATATATCGCTGAAGTAGGATTTCAATGCAGGCTGAAATGTCGGCACTCGAATAAACGGTTTTAATCTTGTAATTCACAATCTGATTGCCTCACAAACTGTTTTCTTTATAAAAGATTTGAATAGTTTTATAAACTACTACTAATAAAGAAAAACTGATATCAGATTTCTTTGTATTTAAATAATTAATTCGAATAAAACAAAAAGTAATTAGCAAATTACTCGAGCCCATTCTAAGTTATCCACTTCATCAACGGAGGTTGAATTTGACTGTTAATCAATGACGTGTTATCGCAGGCCCTCGAAGCCATCGTGATGTATCGCGCACAGCCTCTGGTGGGTCTCATCAATGCAGTCATCATCAACATCATCTCAATGCTGGCCATTAGCCTAGATATTCACTCTATTGCGCACGACTGTTCACTGCTTGAGCACGATCGCTCTTATTGTGCCTAGCCTTTCGAACCCATAGTCAATAACATTCAAGAGTCGCGACTCATCTTAACATAATAATAATTCATGATTGAAAGTTGATAATAGAGTTTATAAAAGCAATTAAAAAACATAATTAAAATTAATTATTTGACAATTATAATCTATATTATTATATAAAAGGAGGAGCCATTTTTCGTTTATGATCACTAGGGATGTGAAATATATGCAAAAAGTACAACCTTGTACCAGTGTAAGCAAACACCCTTTGCTTAAAACCTGATTTTGTTTACTAATTTTGGATGGGACAAAGCTTGTTTTGAAAGTTAGCTCCTCACATATAATTTTTTAAATATAAAATTAATGTTGAGAGTTAAATTTTTATTGATGTCCTTTTAATAATAAATAATCTCCTTATATATTATAATATAATAAAATATTTATGAATAAGTTTGTGACAAAGTAAGGAGCATTGAGAATTTTTAATTTGCGAAATTGAGAATTTAGAAGAATTTTGGATTATATGGATTGGATATGAGAAAAATTGGAAGTCTTATTACTTTCAAGTAATTACAATAAGTTGTTTGTAATTACTTTAAAGCAGGGTTTGAAATCGATAATTAAAAAAATAATAATAAAAATCAAATCCGATCTAGATTTTTATCTGGAATTTTTAAAATAATTTACTTTTTTTTTTTTTTTTTTTGACACGAAACGGCCTTATAGACCACGTGAATATCATTTCCTCCCAACTCTCCCCACACATCCCTCCCTCTTCTTCTCTTCTTCTTCATTCTCTCAGACTGCATTCTTCTTACTTCCTCGCTCCATGCTCTCCTCCCCCTTACCTCCTTGGTACCCACAAAGACCTTTATTTCCTTTAGCTTTTCCCTGTATCTATCCCTATCGAAACAGTCCTGACTTGAAATTCCCAATTTCCCCGTTTCTTTCTTCATTTGTCCCCACAACCCCTTTATACCCTCACATTTTCCCAAAGATCTTCCTATTTATTCTGTACTGGTTCATCCTGACCATGTGACCGTAGAAACGTAGCCTCCTTAACCTAATGTCCGTTTCCAGGTCATCCATTTCTAGGTATAATTCTCTGTTAGGCCTCAGCCTATATCCTTCCGGTAATTTTATTGGCCCATAAATCCTTCCTCTCCAAAAGTTTCCTTTTAGGAAGAGAAGCGGTCTCCATTCCATACAGAATAACTGGCTTGACAACCGTGGTATAGTGTCTAATCTTTGCTGTTATTGGAAGACATTTTTTACTGAACAGTTTACTGGTGGCAAAGCTGAGTCTTTCCATCTTGTCCAACCTCTTCTCCATTCCCCTTTTTCTCGGAACCATTACTACAAATAATCTTTTCCAAATACTTGAAGCTATTTGTGACCCTGATTTCCCCATATTTTGTTTTAACTGTTTTCTTCCAGAAAGTTTCGATCCGTAGTCATGAACTCCGTTTTTTCAAACGATATTTGTAAACCCACTCTTTCAGCTGTTTCTTTTAGGGCGTCCAGCTGCCCTATTGCTTCATCCGCAGATTCCGCCAGGAGGGCAAGATCATCAGCATAAGCTAAACAACTTACTCTGACATTATTATTTTTGGTTCTTAATTTTGCCCCCGCGTTATTTTTGACCCACAATTCCTTCATTACTTTATCCAGCACTACATTGAACAGTACCGGAGACAGACAATCCCCCTGTCTAATCCCCGTCCTCACCTGAAAGGGTCTACTGATGACTCCTTGGAATTTCACCTTTTAGGTCGTGTTGGTCAGTGTCTGTTCTACCAACCTCTTTGTCTTTCCGTCGACTCCATACTCTTCCAGAATCCCCAGCAATGCCTATCCACAGAGTCGTAGGCCTTCTTAAAGTCCACAAAGAAGATATAAAGATTCTTGTTCGCCCTAAAGTTGTAATAATTTATAAGTAGTTTCAGACTCAGAATTTGTTCCTGGCATGACCTTTCTTTCCTGAAACCCCCTTGATACTCCCCAATCATTGGATCCACTTGTGGATTCAACCTACTCAAAAGCGCTCTAGAAAAGATCTTGTAACTTACAGACAACAGGGACCTTTTTTACGCAAAGGGTGTATAACTGCAGTCCTCCACTCATCCGGAATTCTTTCCTCCAGCCAACTATCCATCATCAGTTCCGTGACCCTTTTCTTGAAGTCCTCCCCAGCCAACTTCCACATCTCCGCCACCACTCCATCTTCACCTGATGCATTGTCGTTCTTGAGGGCCGCTATATATCATCTATTTCTTCGTTATCTGGGGGGTCCGACTCCATTCCATGACTTTTCCTGGTTGTGATTTTTATTACGATCGATTTTTATTTTTGATCAAAAGTGATACAAATAAAAATTTTTACAATTAAGAATAGTAATAATTTTTGAGTAATTACTTTCTACATAACAAAGTTAAATTTTTTGAATTATCTTCAAGATGTATTTTGAGTATTTTGTATACGAACATATTAATCAATTTGTGTGTAAAAGGTGTTTTTTATTTTCTGGTTAACATTTTTTTGATCGCAATTTAATCATTATTATTAATGAAATACCGTATCACTCAGTGTCAATCAATTGAAATTTTTATTTATAAATCAGGAATGATTTTTAAATTATAAATCAAATATAATAATTATTATATGATTTTTTGGAAAAAATAATTATTAATTTCAAACCCTGCTTTAAAGCTCTGAACGCTTTCCTTTTATGAAAATTCTTGTTTCTTTAAATTAATTTAAAGTAATTATTAGGAATTGAAACAAATTTGATGTTATTTTGTTTTTCAAATGGAATAAAAAAAGGTAGATGATAGAATTATCAATTGGATCAAATTACAATAATAAATAACACTATTACCCATGCCTAAACAATAATTAATAAGGTATACACCACATGGGGATAAATAAAGAGCAAGTCAACTATAAATAGCAAATCATAATACGACATAATCATATTTTATATATATTTATATACTAATACATTCTGCTCTGCTGTGAGTACAAGTAGCAATTCTGTAGCCTGAGTTATATTTCACGATACGTCTCAAGTTTCTTCATTATTTTCCCTCTCTGTGTTACTGTTTTCAGTTTGCGAACTGTTGATAAAATAAGTTGTGACAGGAGGGGATTATTGTGAGAAGAAATATTTGCTTGTAGCTGACCGTGTTGGAGAAGGTTGGCAAGTCGAGGAACAAATTACTCGTTTGGTTTGGTTACTTCAGCGAGTTGTTCATTCATAGGCAAACTTTGCCTCAAGGCAATAGCTTTAAAGTTAGTCAGTGTCGCTGCAGCGTTAATTTTCCTAGATAGAGATGTATCTTGGAAAATACATTTTCCATAGATATTTTTTTTTTTATAATCATATGTATAAACTTACAAATAAATTATATATAAATACCCGGCTAAAAAATTATATAAGACTTAAAAACAACTAATATTTTAATATTATTGTACTAGGAGGGTCCAGAAAAAAATAATGCCTTACTAGTATTCTTAAATGAAAGTAACATTAAAACCATTTCCCTGAGTAATAACTTGGTGCCGTTTATTGGGGCTTAATAACCTTACTTACTCCAACTAGGGGAGGAAGGATGGTTTATCCTACAGGCTACCAACCTATTCTAGCCTGGATGGGAAGGTCAAGATTCGTTTCGTGGAACCACCACGAAAAAAATTTAAAATCACTCGAATCAAAGAAACTCCAGTAACACATCACTTCCTTCGAAGAACGGTGTCATAACTGGAGAGTTAAGATAAATCGCAACAAATCCCGGCAAACAACTCTATGTTGGAAACCTTCCTTATTCTGATAGGCCAACGATGAAAAAACGTTTTTACTTAAAACACCTTATTATTCTGTTTTTTTAGGGTGCTAAATCCAAATATGACACTTATTAAGCCGTATCACCTACCATTTTTTCCCATTTGCACATCAATATATTAAATATTTTGATTTATTACAGAATTCAACAGCTTTTATATACTACAAATAAAATTGTAAAATAATTTGTGCTGGATGTAGAAGAGTTGGCAACACTACTGAAACAGATATAGGTATAGATGAGCAAGATGATGAAGAGTTCCAATGTGCTACAGCAAATATATAGTCTAAACTGTTTACTCAGATTGAGCTTAACGACTTAGGGATCTTGGGTTAACGAAAGAAAAAGCTGAATTGCTTGGTTCTAGACTAAAAGAAAAGAACTTTTTGGCAGTTGGAACTAGCGTATATGTGTATAGATTTTCCATATTTTCCATTTTGTATATATGTGTATAGATTTTCCAAAGGAAAATCGGCGAGACCCCTAATCGTTGGAGGAACATACTGTAGGAGGAGCTGATAGAGGAGTGGAATGGACGCTGGGTGACAACCAGGAAAGGAGCGACCTAGAGAAAGTTCTTCCCCACCGTCCACTCGAGACTTCAGGCAAAATGGGTTCTCCCGGATTACTGGGTCTCGCCAATGCTGGACATGGAGGGTTCGGGGGAAAACTGCTTGAGCATGGGAAGAACATCGACCCCCGGTGCCCTGCCTGCGGAGTTCCTGATACGGCTGAACACCTAGTCGTCGCCTGCACTGCGTTAGATGCGCACCGCGCCAGGTTGTCTTCTAAAACGGGAATCTACACGATTCCCCCACGCCTAGTGGAGGAAAACAATTTTCCGCACTTCGTGGAATTGGTACAGCGGTGGAAGGAAGAGGTAGGGCCAGCTCACTTCACCTTGGGCAGGGCCATTCCAGCTGTCGGAGAACAACTACCACCTCCGGAAGATGAGGAAGAAGAACCCTGATGAAGAACCCTGAGGATTGGAGCCGGACCGGACGGATGCTGTGGACCGTGGGGCTGGACCAGGCAGACCGGACCGGACGGATGCAGTCTTCGGGGGATTGGCTGCAGTGTGGACCGGACGGATGCAGCGGCCCAGGAGGGCTGAAATAATAAAGGTGCGGTCGCTAAGGCGTGCTGATGCATGGCCGGGGCCGCACCAGAGGAAATAAAAGAAGGTGCGGTCGCTAAGGCGTGCAAAAGCATTGCCGCGCCACACCAAAGGATTGTGCCCATTAAATAAATAGTCCTCAATCAATTGTAAATAAATTGTAAATAAATAAAGAGTTTCATTGGCAACAGTGGTGACATAAAACCCATATGTTGATCCCCCGCTGCTGCCAAAAAACCCTGTATGCCTGAAAAGGCGAGGTAGGGGTGAAAAAAAAAAAATGTGTATAGGAAGAGAGAGCATCACTTTTCGAAATTTTTTGAACAAGAAGGTGATTTAGTGTACTGCTCAGACATTCCAGGTCTGATCAAAGAGTTTGGTGTTAAATACAAAAAAGAAGACTAGAGGCTGTTTATTGATTCCAAAACTAGTTTAAAAGCTGTTTTATTACACAATAGTAACACTTACGCATCTAGTAACACTTGGCCATTCTGTACATATGAAAGAGAGCTATAAAAACCTAGAAATAGTTGGATGATAAGTGGTGACTTAAAAGTAACATGCATGCTTCCTGGTCAGCAAGACGGTTTTACCAAATTTCCATGTTTTTTGTATGAATGGGACAGTAGAGCAAGGGATCAACATTGGTGCAGAGAGAACTGGCATGTGAGGGAGTTTTAAAACCCGGCAAGAAGTACATTCTCCGCAAAAACCTTGTAGATCCTAGAAACATTCTCTTACCGCGTCTACATATAAAGTTAGGCCTCATGAAACAGTTATATAATGTTTTATATTTATATGAAAACTATGGGTGATACAAAAAAACTAAGACCAGATTTGGATTTAGCACACAAAAATCTATAAAAATCAGCTATTAAAATTAACAAAGTTTTCAAAAAAAATTTTTTGTTGGCCTGTGTGATCAACCAATAATTAATTGAATAATGCGGAACAAATACGATACCTTGGATTTTATCATGACAAGAAAAAATACCTGGAACCCTCATCCAAGATCCAAGAAGCTCATCCAAGAAGCTACAGGTCGGTTAGGACTGCTACAACACAGTCGATAAACATTCAAATTTCACGATTCATTACAAAAAAATCATCTATATGACAATTATCAGACTTATAGTATAGAGGTATGGGGATCCACCATACCTTCAAATTTCTACCGCATCCAAAATCCTTGACGCTCCTTTCTTTGTCACAAATATACTGATCCACGATAGATAACTTTAAAATCTCATACATCGCTGAGTATGAACTTACTATTCAACCAGAATAAACTTACTATTCATCCAAATCCAATAGATTCAAAATTCTATCCAGAGGAGCCAACTGCAGAATTATAATAAAAATAATATTCTGTATTTTGTTGTTGCTGTTCTTAGTGCTACAGTCCAGGGCGTACCTTGGCCTGTCGGACAATTTCTGTCACTCGTATAATCGCTCCTATCGATCGTAATTTGTTGTTGGTCCATGGAGGAATAAAGGTCCTGTGTGATTTTCAACAAAGCTGACTGAGTGGAATAACCGGAACGGAAACCTGATTGGAACGGATTAAGGAGGGTATTATGCTCTGGGAAGGAGGTAATTTGGGCATTGACCAATCTTTCGAGTGGCTTTGATAAATTTGAGAGGATGGAAATAGGCCTAAAGTCTGATGCGTTGGATGGAGAAGGGATTTTATTTAACGGACCAAGGCCTTTCTCCAGGCTATAGGAAAAATGGAGTTTTGAAAGGAAAAATTATATATGTGTAGAAGGGCCGGAAGAATAGCTGGAAGACAGAGTTTGATTATTTTTATCGGGATTTGATCAGTACCACTGTCATTAGTTCGGGATTTAAGAATAGAAGTGATAAGGTCATTGGGCAGAATGTGAGGGAAATAAAAATTATAGGGATTGAAAGCAGCTTGAGGAGTAAAGTACGACATAGGTAAAGAAATGGTTTGAGGTTTATCAGGAAAGGATTTGCAAAGAAATAATTTAAGTCGTCGGGAGTGACTGGGAAATTGGAACAAGAAGAGGAGCTGGTAATAGAGAATTTTCTTAGGATTATCCACTTGGACTTTGGATTTGGAACCAGGGATATGATATTACGGATATATTGTGCCTTGGCACGGCGGAGAGTAGATTGAGCGAGATTTCGAAGGTGCTTGAACATGGAATAATCCTCAGGTGTCCGAGTGCGCCTGAAACGTCTTCTGGCAGCATCTCTTCTCTTCATAATTTCTTTAATTGCTGGGGGAATCCAAGAAGCTGGGAGACACCGGAATATGGATATTTTAAGAGGAGCTAAGTGATTGAGAAGTGAAAGGAGATTTGATGAGAGGCATTCCACCATCTCATTAACGGAATAGGAAGAAAAGATAGGTTTAATAGAATGTGAGAGGTTATCAAGTAGCGGGTTTATACTTTCCGGAGATAATGAGTCGATATTTCGCCAGGATATTTGCTTAAGGATGGGGATGGGAGTGAGGATGTTGTACGATATTTGAATGAGGTCATGAGAGGAGAGAAACAGTACAGGATGTTGGGAGTATGTGAGTAGATTTCTAGGAGAATCAATAATAAGTAGGTCTAGGAGAATGTCAGAAAACTGTGTATGATGGGTTGGTTGGAATGGTACAATAAATAAATCAAGGGAATAAATTAGGTCAATTAGGTATGTCTTATCAGAGGAATTGGTAAGGAGATTAGTATTGAGGTCACCTGTTATTATAATGTTATTATATTGGGGAATATGGGTGAGAAGGGACGTTTCAAAGGTAGGATCATATTTGACTTGAGGAGGGCGGTAGGCTACAACGTAAAGAAGAGAGGAAGATTCAAATGTGATTTCGTGAAGCTTTTAAATTATTCCCTAATAAGGTCGTTCCGCGTAGGGGTAACATTAACTGCCCTCCCAGAAACCCCGACCTTAGTCCACTTAACTATTTTGCATAGGGACACCTTAAAAGTAAGGTCTATGAGAATAATCACAATCAAGACACAATTGAAGAAAAAATGAGGTCAGAAAAGACAGCAATACCGAGAGCTATGTGTCAGCTTGTGATCGCCAATCTTCGTTCCCTATTAGAAGAGTGCCAGCAGCATAACGGTCACCATTTAGATAACATAATCTTTTCTAAATAATTTTCCACCTTATATTGTAATAATTAACAATAACGTTTTTTATTATAAGTAGTTTTTGTTTTATCGAAGTAACAAATACCTGATACTCTTTTGGAGACCCTGTTTAATAGTATAGATTTCTTGTCTTACATTTTTGAAAATATAGTACATATGAAGTCCACGTAGCAAAGTGGTGATTTTTTGAAATGTTTTGTATTTTTTAGAATTGGTGGTGAATTTATAATTAATATTCGAATAAAAAATGACTATATAAATGTCAATTAATCAATCAATCCTATTTGTGATAATCCTTCTATACCATCGTGCGTACCTCAGGTAGTCTTCCACTATTGCTGACTTCTATACAGCACACTGCGTGAAAGCTGTTGTTAACTAATTATTTGATAATACCACTGTTGTAATGATGTGTTAAGGAACAATATATAAATACAATTATATAAATAGTAACTAACAGTAGGAGGTGCATGTCAAAGCGACCACCATTAATCACCTCCGGGCTCTCATTTTTGGTTTGGTGCCAACCGCAGCCAGAAATGCATCTGATGAGAAGTAAACAAAGCTGCTCGTTAAAATTTTAACAGAAATATCAACTAAATAATTTATATTTTCTGTCTTGTTGAGCAACCGGGGAGATTATAAGAGGAAATGTATAATTATATTTCTGAAATACTATTATATATATGACTTGAAATTCTTGGGTTATAATTTTAAAACATAAACTGTCATTTGTTTAAAAAAAAAAAAAAAACAACAAAAAACTAAAAATAAAAAAAACAATAGTTGTTCAAAAAATAAATTAGTCAACAGAAAATAGTATACTATATACTATATTTAAATATACAATATATAAGTTAATTACAATACAAACAAAAAACTTAAAATAAAGAATAAGAAATATTTCCGAGATTCTCATTTAAGAAGGTAAATATTCTAAAAATACTGTTTTATTTACTGCTTAATGTATCGCAAATATTACTAATATTTATTAAATAAAAATGAAGACAGAAGGAAGCGTTGATATTTCTCGGAATGTTGTTTTAATAGTGTATTTAACTCAGTATGATCATGCAAAGAAAAAAAAAAAGAATCTTTTTTCTGGGATAAAAGAAATTATATTAGAATAACAAAAAAATATTATTAACAACTTAACGTTTTGCATTCTGTAGCTTGTTTATTGAGGATAGATGTTTAGATATTTTTTTTCTCCTCACAGTTTTAGTCCGTTGGTTCAGATGGGTCCAAGAATTGTTTTATAAATTAAAAGCTTATATGAGCTTTGGGAACCAACTAAGCCTTTCAGTTTTTCTCGTATCTAATAAAAGATTCTTTGGATTCTTACAATGTAAAATCCTCAATTCTCCTTATTATATCACAAGCAAACATACATAAAACATATTAATATTTCATATGTTGTTGATTTAGACCAAACCAGATACCTATCCATTCATAGTAAACTCCACACCCCATTAATCACACTCCATTCCCGATAATCCACCAACTGAAAATACGGCCATGAGTCTCTCTAATGTTTATCTATTGAAGTGCTACTTAATCCAGTCAATGAGTCCTAAAATGAGGTGTTTTTTTTTTTACCTCAGGGCTTAGCTAGTAGTAGTTGGAAGATAAACATAATAATAGTAATAGTAATCTTATGGTGGAGATAAGGGGAGGTTACATTTTTTTTTTTTTTTTTATTATTATATATCGAAAACGGTGAACTCTGGGAAAATATCAAATTTCCTATAAAATTATTTATATACATTTCTGTCGAAATTTTAACGGTTTTCGAGATATACGTTACTAAAATTCGTAATATTCAAAAAAAATAATGTATACCTCAATTTGTTGAGTTATTTGCCTCAAGTGTCATTAACGTATGTACGAAATTAAAGTAAATTTAATGCTCTTTAACTTTTATTCTGTCATTTTTTCTGAGAAACGATTGTGGAATGCACTAGAAGCAAATGTTTGACAAAAATTATTTTTTTGCAAAAATTATCAATTTTCACTAATGTATATGTAGAAAACCGCTGAAAGTTCGACAAATATGCATATAAATTTTTTTATAAAAAATGTAACTAGCTTTAATTTTGATCTGTAGAATACTTTCCTAGAGACCACAGTTTTCGAGATGTATACGAAAATCCCAAAAATGGGACCTTCTCCCCTCTCCCTCTCTGTTAGCTCACTCCCAAGAGGCGGGGACTTTTAGTAGTTTACCTTCTAACTATTCCTAACGAAGCCCTGAGGTAAAAAATAATCGGATATTTCATGGACTCAACAATATGTTTACTGACTGGACTAACTAGTGAGTAGTTTTTTACATGTTATTGACATGCTATTGCTATTATTTTCCTCAAATTTACTTGTTGTATGTAATGTACACAGTTGTAAATATCAATAAATTGTTTTAACAAAAAAAAAATCCTTTCTTATATAACAACTTTTAATCCATTTTTTTATTTATTTAAATATCCTAAAATAAATGAAAACAGTATCAAAAGTCTAATCAATGTGGTATTGTAATTTTGTGGTCAGCCCTATTAGAAAGTATTACCTACCGCACTTCCTGTTTCCTGTTTTGCTTTCAAACTTTTAGAACGTACTAGCTAGGTTGTTCTAACACATATATAACGTTTTTCAGTGAATTTCATAATTTTTTCAACCGATTTCATAATTTTTTCAACCGATTTTATAATTTGTCCAACCAATTTCATAATTTTACCAGTCAAATCCATAATTTTTCAACCGATTTCATACTTTTAAGTACAATTTCATAAACATAATCCCATGAGGTATTGTTATCAAGAACTCACGTAGAATTTAATGGGGATTAGACTGATGGATTTATTTAGATATATATAGTGTTTTGTTTTGTTTACTTTTTTTTTTTTAATCATCTGTATAAATCAAACATGAGCGATAGTTCATCATCGGAGGAATCGGTGAACAGAATGCTAATTTGTAACAGTATCCTTAAGGACGTGAGGAGAGTGGCTAAGGATGTCCTTTGGCCTAAAAAAATCGTTATATTTAAATATATATATATATTAAATTATGAAGTGGTTCTTGTTTTCATAATTTCATATATATATATGACAGCTCGTCAATAGATCTAATTAAAGTAATGTTCAATTTGAACATTCATCCCCGAATTGTACATCGCAATTGCGAGTGCCCGGGGGTATAGATCAGTGAAGAGAAAAGATTTCCCTGGTTCGGATACGAGCCCGGTGTCCTAGTGGATAAGGCGCCACGCTAGAGAGGTGGAGACTTGGGTTCGAATCCCAACTAGGGTCAAATCTTTTCTCTTCAAAAAAAAAAAAAAAAAAAAAAAAATATATATATATATATATATATATATATATATATATATATATATATATATATATATATATATATGTATAATGAAATTAAATTTCACTAAGCGAAGGTACAAACCAACAAATAAATAAATAAAAAAATATTCTAAATAAAGTATTATCTGCAACAAAATTATAATTTCTAGGTCAAAGCTTGATTAAAGCTAAATACAGCTGTGTTATCGTATGACCATCGCTTGTTAATTGAGTGATTAGAAAATCTGGAAATACTCTTTTATTTTATTTTTAGATGAAAAAGTTATCAACTAACTTATCAAAAAGCTTTACATTTATCTACAAAAAATGAAAAAAAAAAAAACTATACCGATTAATCGATAAATTATGTCAACAGAGGATAGCGCAATCTAGCGTAGAATGGAAAAAGGTGAATATCACGTTCTAACAATTCAATTTTCCTCCCTGCGCTGCAACCGCTTTTATAGAGAATACTCGAGACCCAATGAGTTCTGATCGAATCTGTATAAAGTGAACAATCGAGTGAGGTTCTCAGCGATTTCTTATATTTTTTAAAGCCATAGTAAATTTAAGTTAATTTTCAACTGACTTCAAAAAAGAGAAGGTTCATAACTCCTTTTTTTTTTTTTTTTTTTTTTTTTTTTTTTTTTTTTTTTTTTTTTTTGTATGTTACGCGATTCCTCCGTCAATTCTGAATCAATTTTGATGACTCTTTTTTAGATCGGTAGGGTATACTTCAGAGGTGGTCGCATAAAAAATATTTTGAAATTAACTCAGCACTCTTTAAGAAAATTCAAAAACCAGTTTTAAAAAATCACTGTTATCATAACAGTGTTATGTAATCTTCCATTATAAACATATTTTTATTTTATGGTAATCTAATTACTCTAGTAATAGAGTCCTAGGTAGCAGATCTGTTCAACAGGGATTAAATATGATTTAACGTCAATTATTTCTACTTTTAAAAGAACTCTTTTTTTACTTCTAAACAATATCTGAAATGCTTATTGGTTTTCATGTTTGCAATAATAATACAAAAGGTATTTTGTACAAAAAAAAAAAAAAAAAAAAAACAGCTGGCTGTAGTAAAAATAATTTTTGAAAAAAAAAAAAAAAAAAGTTGTTGCAGGCACCAACTCCAAAATTAACTGACCATAAATTGTGAATAGGTATATAAGTATCGATAATTTCGTTGGTTGTCATTCAATGCTTTTTGTTTCGAAGCAATTAAAATATTATTTTTTAGTTTTTAGTTCAAGTTTGTATATATAGGTTTTATCTTGAAGTCGGTTTTTTTTTCAAAAATTATTTTTATTACAGCCAACTGTTTTTCTTTTTCTTTTTTTTTTTATGAAAACAAAACAAAATACCTTTTGTATTATTATTGCAAACATGAACCCCGATAAGCATTTCAGATATTGTTTAGAAGTAAACAAGAGTCCTTTTAAAAGTAGAAATAATTGACGTTAAATCATATTTAATCCCTGTTGAACAGATCTGCTACCTAGGACTCTATCTTGGCAAAGTCTTACTTGGAATCCACATAAAAGACTAAAACGACAAGAAACTTCCCATCGTTTTTGACTTCTTCAACGTGTACTTGACAAACGTTCAAACCTTCCAATTAAATACAAAACACTCATTTACATGGCAGTTACTAGACTTATTTAGACATACGGATTTTATATTTGGGGATTCACTTTCAAAACTTCCAATTTTTCTCGCATCCTATCCTTACTATCTAAAATCCTTCAGAAAACCCTCAATGCTCCTCACTGAGTCACAAACAAAGTTATCCATAAAAATCTTAATGATTTATATGTTGCTGATTTAGCCTAAACTGGAGACCTATCTTGTCATAATAGACCTACGAATTCATTTTTCTGTATCAAATATAATATATTGTAGCTCTACAGAGCTCTCGGGATTCAAATTGGTACCCATTAGAGAACAAGGCTGCCCGGAACAGATCCATCAATGATAACACAGGACCGAATTAACGCATATAATTATATGTTTTAAAATTTTAAGAAAGCTGTGAGAATCGTCAAAACTATAATAACAATTGTCTATCTGGAGTATCATTATTGGCACTAAATGGAACGGATTTGGACCGCTCCCAAGAGGGTCGGTATTCAAAATAAAACAGGAACGACAACAAAGGTTTCGAAAGAGGAGTAGAGATGGATATCTATGTCATTCCCTCACATAATGCAATAATCACATGATAACATAATGTTCGAAAATGTAATATTACTCAATTAAATCATTATGTTTGTGATGTAAAACTTGTGGCGCTAGAACCATTTAAGGGCGTAGAGTGCATTTTCTGTAATCCAGGGTTTTTCTTCGGAAACATGTTCAGGTAAGTTAGAAAGTAAATATAATAAAAGTCCTGGAGTTTTCGGGCCTGGAACAGGAAGGGGGGTGCGGAAGGTCCCTTTTTTTTGTTTTTCCGCTCATATCTCGAAAACGGTGCTCCGTAAGCAAAACATGACAATTAACTAAATTAAAGTTAATTAAATTCTCTACTAAATTTGCTTTATACACACTTTTCTGTTTCCGAGTTATACGATTGGCAAATGTGAAGTACTTTAGTGTGTTTGTTTTACCAAGAAAAGTTAACATTTAGGTAACTTTTGACAGGTTAAAAATAATCGGCATATATAGAATAGAATAGAAAAAGAAATTTTATTCTGGGACAAAGTCCCTTAAGAATAATAGTTACATAACAGACCATAAGTTATATCTGGCCTAGAGATTATAAATTAGATAACATATAATAAGATCATTAAAAGTAAATACAATTTTACAATAAAATAAGTAATAAAATGAAAAAAAAAAAAAAATATATACACATATATAAACACATACACACTACCTACATACATGAACTATCTTTACAATCAGTAAAAGAAAAAAAAATATTATGTAAGAAATTGACTAAATAATAGATTCCTGATGTTACATCGAGTAAAGGATGAAAAAAAACAAAAAATGATGATGAAAAATAAAAATGAAAATAAAAAATCCTCAAATGATAATGTTTTCTCTACCATTAAAATAAACAAGCTAAACTTTTATAAATGATATACTTGGGTGAAATTCATTAAAGCATCTATATAATTAGATAGCATCCGACTGGAGGGAGGAAAAGTGGTGGAAGAGGAGTGTTTTAAATGTTCCGAGGGAGGATGTATTACGAATAGAAGGAGGAAGAGAATTCCAAAGAATAGCGGAGCGGGCAAGAAAGGAACGTTGGAAAGCAGTAGTTCTGTGGGATGGGGTGTAGAGATCGGAGAGACGGGACCTTGTATGCAATGATTGGATTGAGGACTTGAAATGTAGGATATTGTGAATATACGGAGGGTGATGTGTGTTAATAACTTGGAAGAGGAATGTACCAAGGAAGTAATCTCTACGGAAGGAAGGGGAAAGCCAATTTAACTCGGTGTAGAGATGGGACACATGGGAGCGTCTCGAGGTTCCAACAACAAATCTTATGAAACAGTTCATGATACGCTTTAATCTATCTTCCAGTATCATCGAGAGCCCACCATAAATCACACATCCATAGTCGAATTGGGGGAATATGAGGGAGGATACTAAGAGTTTACGTGTGGATAGAGGAAGTAGGTGTCGGGAACGGTGGAATAATTTTAGGATGCCAATCGATCGTCGGGTGATTTGAGCTATGTGGGGTTTCCAAGAAAGGGTTTGATCGATTGTTAAACCTAGGTTTTTAACAGAGGAGAGGAAAGCTATAGGATGACCATTTAGGAATAAAGTAGGGAAGTTGGTATTCGATCGAAGGAGGGAATGGGATCCAATTGCAATTGCTTGAGTTTTAGCTGCATTTAAAGTCAATTTATTCAGGAATGCCCAGGCACAGATTTCATCCAGGTCTTGCTGAATTTTGGAAAATGCAGTTGATAACTCGGCAGGAGGAAAGGAAAGATAAATTTGAGAATCATCGGCGTAGAGGTGGTAGGAACAATTATGAATAGAGTTAGGAAGATCATTTATATAGGAATCAAACAGGAGAGGAGAGATGCTAGATCCTTGAGCTACGCCTGATCGCAAAGTGAGGAAAGGGGATGAACCTTGGTTGGGAATGGTAACAGATTGGGAACGGTGGGCAAGGAATGAATGAAACCACATGAGAGCACTATTGGAGAAGTGTAGAGATTTCAGTTTGGAAAAGAGGATGGTGTGGTCTAAGGAATCGAAGGCTTTGGAAAAGTCAAGGAGTATGAGGATGGTTAATTCTTTTTTTATCCATTGCTGTCTGGACATCACTGATGATTTTGGTGAGAGCGGATTGAGTAGAGTGGCTGGGGCGGAAACCGGATTGGAACGGGTCAAGTAAATTGGAATCTTCGAGGTAATTGGAGATTTGGGATTGTACTATTCTTTCTAGGGGTTTAGAGAGGTTAGAAAGTATAGAGATCGGTCGGTAATCTTTTGGGGATGAAGGATTTGGGTTCTTGGCTATAGGGTGAATTAGGGCTTTTTTCCAGGAGGTGGGAAATACAGAATTCTGGAGGGAAAAATTATATATGAAGAGGAGAACCGGTAGGATTTCAGGAAGGCATAATTTTATCAATTTGACAGGAATACCGTCTAATCCAGTTGAATTGGTGTGGGATTTCATTATGGAGGAAATGAGGTCTGTGGGAGAGATGTAAGGAAAATAAAAATAATTATCATTGAATGCAGAAGGTAAGAGAGGCAACTGAGAGGATGGAGATGGTGTAGATGTAGAGGTAGAGACGAAATAGGAATTTAACTCATTAGGTGTGACTGGAAAGACTTCCGAGGGAGACGATCTATTTTGAACAAGAGAAAGTTTACGGAGGAGGTGCCATTTGGATTTGGGATCGGGGGTGGATGAGAAGGCTTCATGGAAGTAATTGGATTTCGCTCGCCTGATGGTAGCTTGAGTTAAATTGCGGAGAACCTTAAAAGACTGGTAATCATCCTCGAGCCTAGTGCGTCTAAAACGTCTTCGGGCAGCCTCTCGTCTTCTTTGCAGGTCTTTTATTTCTAGGTTCATCCACGGAGCAGGCCGGCGGCGACGAAAGGTACAGGTTTTGAGAGGAGCATGGATATCGAGGATGGAAAGGAGATTGGCAGTTAGTAATTCAACCATAGTGTCAATAGAGGAACAGGAGTAGATAGGACTCCAATCTAGGATTTCGAGGTCAGGTAAAATCTTGTCTCGTGTGAGGGATTCTATGTTGCGGAAAGTAATTGTTTTAGGGGGGAATGATGGGATTGGGATATCGTAAGAAATTTGTATAAGGTCATGAGAGGACAGAAACGTAACAGGCTGCTGACATGAGGAAAGGAGTTTTGTTGGGGAGTCTATGACATGCAAGTCCAACCAGGTGTCGGATCCACGGGAGTGATGGGTGGGGTTAAATGGAACAATGAAGAGGTGAAGGGAAAAGAAGAGGTTTTCTAAATACTTTTTGTCATAGGAGTCAGTAAGGAGATTGGTATTCAGGTCACCAGAAATGATTATATTGGAGTAGAGAGGAACATAAGTGTAGAGGTTTGATTCAAAGGTTTGGTCAAAAGGAACATGAGGGGGGCGATAGGCCACTACATACAGGAGAGAATGGAGATTAAAGGATATTTCAACAAATAGGAATTCAGTGTTTGGGAGATTTGAGGGGGGTGAATGTTGAAGGATACGGGACTTCAGACTGTCGTGAATATATAACGCTACCCCACCGCCAGTCCGATTAATCCGGTCGTGACGGATGAGAGAGTAGTTAGGGAGGGAAACTGAGGAAGACGGAATGTAGGGTTTAAGCCAGGTTTCAGAAACTGCAATGATGTGGTAGAAATTTTGGGTGAAGAATTCTAGGAATTCATCATAGTGGGCTGAGAGGGATTGAGAGTTTATGTGACAAGCGGTTAGGATATTAGTCATATGGGTAAGAAGTTAAGGAAATATAGGACGGTTAGTGAAAGGATGATGCTGTAGATGAGATGGGATTGTAGATGCCTTGAGAAAGAGAACAATATTGATAGTATTAGATGAACTAAATGTGATAATGTAAGAATGAAATATACATACCAAAATATATTTAATAATGTAGACTTAAAATATAGATAATAATACGTAAATGAATAGTGATAATAGGAAATAAGAAAATTATAAACTGGTGAATAATTCATAAAGAAAAAAAAAAAACAGAGAGAGATAATAACAATAATGTAAGTTGAGTAATTAAAAATAAAACAATTGTGGTACCTTTGGGTAAAAAAAATAGGAGTTATCTTCAAAATGAGACAAAATAGAAGAAAAAACAAATAACAAAAAAAAATACATCTAATTCAGAAACAAAAAGAGAAAAAAAACTGTGGAGGCATGGATAGGTGATGCGTACCAAGAGGTCAGCCGAAGACATCCAGGTCCAGGGGCTGGTCTATGTAGATCACGGGCTGACCATCATCCTTCCGGCAGCGAACTCTTCCTCCCGCGAACCACACGTACTTCAATTTGCCGGCGGATCTCTTCTGTCGGGCGAGCCAGTACAGATGCCTGTTGGTCGGGGTCATCTCCTCGCTAAGATATATCCGGTGGGAGTCATTCTCCTGCCAGCCGATATCGCGCGTTGAGAAGTCCCTCTTGACTTTTCTCTTCTGTACTAATTCGTCCCTCATAGATTGCCGAACGAAGCGCGCTATCACGGGCGGGGGTCGCGGGTCATCTTTTCTGGCCCTTCGACGTTCCACAAGGTCAAGGTCTTCGACACTAAGCTTAATGCCTAGACCGGCACCTACAGATGTCACCAGGGCTGAGGGGGTCTCTCCAGAGCGTACGGGGATGCCGCGAATTTCCAATGATCTATTTAATAGACCCTGTTCAGCTTTGTTTAATCTCACCTCCATCTGGCCTACTTTAGCTTTTAAAGTTTTATTTTCATTAATTAGGTCTTCTATGAATTTATTTTGACCCTCGAGGTGGTTCTCTATTTTAGTGAGTCTCTCATTTAGTTCAAAATTCATGTCCCCGCACTTGTCTAATGAGTTTTTTATTATTTTTATTTCCTCTCCTAATAAATTAACGGCCGCAAGAATTTCAGTTCCCGATGGCTCAGCAGATTTTTCCTGGCTTTGACTGTTCTTTTTGGATATGTCACAGTTGTGACATATCCAAGGTTTATTATTTTTTTTGATTGCCTCTATTTCCTTTTCCTGTAAGTTAAAACACCGGGAGTGAAATAATATTTTACATTTATGACATGAAATATTATTCTTGTCATCTCTGGAAATACTCTGTTCACATTTTGGGCACTGAACCATTTTGAGTAAACGTAAATAATGCGTGAATGACGGTAGAAAATGTTTATTTACTTACGTAGGTAGTAGTAAACAGGAGTTAATTCCTAGAGGATTTCACTTCTAAGCTATGTGACCTTAAAATATTTTACAATTGATTTAAAGTTATCAATTAGTTATGAAGCCTACACTGGTTCACTCAAATGTTTATATTGTTTAATGAATGAATTGGAAACGAATAAAAAACAAACAAAAAACTGAGAGAATTAACGAAAGAAAAATGCTAATAAGAAAATAAATAACAGAGCTGCTCACTGGATATATATGTGGATTTTGAAGGAAATTTAATTTTCTACAATATTATTTATGAAGACTTTTGTCGCAAGATGAACATTTCAGAAGATATGGAGGGATATTTAACAGAAAACGTGAGGTTTCATATTTTTTTATATGAAAATGTTCACATTTGCCAAGTGTATATCTCGGAAATCGTACAGAATATGCACCGTGCAGAATATTTTATCAGGACAAGAGACTTACTTGGAACCCTAGTACAAGACTGAAAAGACAAGAAGCTGCACGTCGATTTCGACTGCTACAACACGTATTGACAAACGTTCAAATCTCCCGATTCACAACAAGAACTCATCTATATGATGATTATCAGACCTACTTGGACTTAGGGTAAAGAGTTATGGGGATCCATCGAAACCATCGAATTCTTCCCGCATCCAATCACTCCAATCCAAAATTATTCGAAAAATCCTTAATCCACCTTACTTTGTCACAAATGAACTGATCCACAATGACCTTAATATCCCATTTCTCGCCGATTGGGCGATACCAGATACCTTTACCAGAGTAGTTCCTCTACAAATTTGAATTAGGTCATTATATTTTATTGTATACCGCATTACTAGATGTGTTTTCTAATACGGTTGTAAACTTATATTACTAAAAGAATAGAAATAAAAATGATTTAGAGGACTTGAATTAGTTAGCATTGAAAACCGTGAACGACTTACTTTATAATTCTGGAATCGTCTGCTTCTGTTGGGACAATATTCACTTCAAGTTGAAGCTGCAAGGAATTGAGAAATAATAGTACTGATTATAATTAGATTGTTAACCCTAGAAAATTAATTGTTAAATGTTCATAATTTTATCTTGGACCAATTGTCCTAGTATTGTATAATAATATTTTTCTATTCTTGTTATTTGTTTTTAACTTCATTGTTTGTTATAAAATTAAGACCAAGTTGGTATTTGGCCTTTTATTGTTATAATATAATAACCAAATAGTCATAAGGCGCTTGGTTTCGGTGAAGTTCAAGGAGAATGAAGTTGGAGAGGAGACGAAGGATGAGTGATGGAGAGTCATCGTTCGTCTTCTCTCCAGTGTGGCTTGGTGGCCTTGAAGAAGACCTACAAGGCAGTTCGAAACGTTGGTACACAATTAAAGTATTTCTACTTGGACCTGGCGTTTCTCTTTTACTTCATCCCTGATTATCTTCTTCTCCATTTTCTACTTATATTTTGATGTCGAAAACGAGTCGTGGTATTACTTGCGAAGACGTGGCTTGCTCCTTTTAACAGTTACTTTTTGGTAACAAGTTACTGTTTCATCAGCACCATTTGACCAGCGACATTATTGTTTGATTACCATTTCGGAATTTGAGGAAGCGCTTGATCATTTGTTCGTCATCCCGTAATGCTTGGGCCAGTGTTGTGGCAGTCTTCAAAGATATGTCTAATCGACAACTCTCCGTTGCATCCTAAAGGTGCATTCACACTACGCTGACGTGACGTGTTGACACGCGCTCTACGACTCGTGCAAACACGTCAGCGTCAGCCATTGTGTGCACACTGTTCTGACGTGTCGGGACGAATTCATGCCAGTTTTTATTTGTTTTCACAAGGTGCACATCGTTGCGGGATGAATATGAGAATGAAGACGAAGAGTATATTGCTGTGATAGCAGCTTTTATAGATGCTCACCACTCGAGGAGAATATGGGTGCACCCTATAAATAGTTTCATACCGATTTACGAAGAGTTTCAGCATCTGATGCCTCAGATATTAGAAGACAAAGAACGTTTTTTAATTTACTTTAGAATGAGCAAAGATTAATTCTATGCACTTATAAATATGGTCAGAGGAAAAATTGAAAAAAAAAAAAACAATACTCAACTGAGAGAGAGCGTTTCAGCCGAAGAAAGATTAGCATTGTCTTTAAGGTGAGAAATAAAACTACAATTTACAAATTAACATTAATTTTATTTGGATATATATATATATATATATATATATATATATATATATATATATATATATATATATAGATATATAATTGTATATATAATAAACAAAGTAAAAAAAAAAAAAAAATATGAAACAACATTATATAAACTTTTATGCTGAAGGAGATGTAATAATAATAAATATTTCTTTGGCATAACTCCTATTTATTTTCATTTGTAACTACATGTTTCGGAGACAATGCTCTATATAAGGCTTCTCCTTATCAGTGATTACCTTCACATTGTCAATTCTCACATGTCAGATGGAGTCATACTACTCCAGTAGTATGACTAGAATTTATTACAAGATCAATAACCAACTGTTGCTACCATTGATTAAAGAAACCAAATTTAAGCTTTTGCTATTCTAAAGAATTACTAAATTAATAAACGTTCTTTTAAAGTGTTTGAAACATTGTTAAATAAATAAAACAGTCAACTTTACATTAAATTAGTAAATAAATGTAATTATTACATTGTATTTCCAGCATTACTCCTATTGACTCCCATGCCTCGTTTCGTATTTTTTTATTCTTATACTCCTTCTCAAACGGGTCAAAAAGAAATGGATATTTCTTTACATGCTCGATGAGTTGCTCCTCAATGTTTATTGTTGACGGGCTGATGACTACTGACGAGATATGGGAATTTATATTTGGTGCTGACGTGTTAGAGAGTGTGTAGCGACACAGCACAACACGTCAGCGTAGTGTGAGCACTTCCTTTCTAAATAATGGTTTATATTTTTTCGGTACACGTCAATTGACGTGTCAACACATCACGTCAGCGCAGTGTGAATGCACCTTAAACGTCTAGGTGGTGGTTCTCTTTAAATCAGATGTATTATTAGTTTTCAATTAAACCATTATCACGCCTTGCTATTTATTTATGCCTTCTGTGCCTTTTTACTATTGTCATTTTCATATAAATTGTTCCTTTCATTTACAGACTATTTATAATATTGATGGCTTATTTAAGCATACTAAAATTTAAACACGTTTATTCATTTCTTTTCTGGCTATTTTTTTTCTCTTTAGCTACATTTTATAAACATATAGTGTGATTTCTATTTGTATTGGAATAGAATCTGGGGATCTCGAGCTAAAAAGAGAGAAATTTGGAAGTTTTAATTTCGAGTTGGTACGGGTAGAATACGCGCCGGTAAGACAATAACTGACTAGCGAAAAGTAGCATTTAAATAGGGCAAGCCACCTCATCTCAAGTAATACCCGAGTCGTTTCTTGTCGTTTAAGTCTTGTCAAAAACTTGATTATAAAATAAAAGTTTATATTATGTTCTTCGTTTGAGTTCTACCAAACTTTGCCGGGTGATTTATGAGAGATCTTGAGATTTTCTTGAAAATTCGGATTACTATTCCACCCTCTCCATTGGTTTTAGTAGCCTACATAATTATAATAAAATATTATATAATATAAATAATATTCGGCCAGTAATATACCTAAACGGAATTAATTATTCGGGCGAGTGAGATTCCCCTGCGACCTCAGCCCAAGATGTCGCCTGCATGTCAGGGGAAGGAAGGAGCACTGCCAGTTGATCTATCGCCAACTTACTGTGTTACATGTTGGCTGAGGTTGTTGTTGTTGTATCCTTGCAGTATTTGATTGTATTAGCTAGCTGTAATAGGTCGCCTGGAAAACTATAACTAGAATTAGCCAAAAATATTAAGGCTTGTTTCAATTAACTGACTGTTAACAATGTTTTATTTTATTTTTTTAGCATCGAATCATGTTTTACCGGTGACCCACTTGGTAAAAAGCGATGCGATTTTGGGGAAAGCGATGGCGTTACGGGAAGTAAGATATTAGGAAAAGAGGATCAGTTAAGCGATCAACTATCGTTTTAATAAATAACTCCGAAAGTAATAGTTTGATCCTAGATATATTTTTTTTATCTGAAAGCTGGTTAAATTTACAATCAAAACTTGTATATTAAATTTTGATCAAGTCCCATAAGATATCAAAGTCAGCACCTTCAAAACAGCTTACTGTTTTGAAATCCAAGTTTTTTTGGCACATTTTTCACTATTACTCCATAACTGTTTTTTTAGCTTTTAGATAAAAAAAAAAAATATTTTTGATCAATCAATTACTTTCGGAGTTATAGCCAAAAAAGTACCAAAAAACGTGTTTTCGCGGAAAAGCGCAACCCCAGTGAGAGTGCTGAAACGAGGAGTAAAGAATGCGACTATTTTTGACTTCACAGCTTCGTTAGGAGTATTTAGAAGGTAAATATACTAAAAGTCCTGGTCTGTACGGTACGGGAATCCCCATTTTATGATGGGGGAAGGGGAAAAGGTTCTATGTTTAGATTTATCGATTATATCTCGAAAACCGTGGGCTGTAGATAAATAATCAACAGATCGAAATTAAAGCTAATTAAATTTCCTATAAAATTGTTTCTCAACATATTCGTCCAAATCTCAACGGTGTTCGAGATATACGTTAATCGATAATTATAGATAAAAAATATTTTCACCTCACTTTTTGTCAAACGTTTTTCAAGTGCCATAGAAGTATATATGCAATTAAAGTAAATTTAATGCTTTACAACATTGTTTCTGACAATATTTCTGAGAAACAATTGTCGAAGGCACTAGAAGCAAATGTATGTCCGAAACGGTGACCGCTTTTCCTTCTCCGCGCTCTAGCTCAAAAAACGGTTAGTCCTAAAAAAAATGTTAATGGAACCAAAATATATTATTATCTACAAGTTTTGTAACCGTCTTGATTGATGGCCATTGGATAGAAATCGAGATATTTGAAAAAAACTGATTTTTGTGACATTTGATCTTGAATATCTAATAATGCTAACGTGCTGAGAACGGTGACTTTTTGGAAGACCAAAATCAAGGTATGCAAAAATTCAGCTTCATTGGTTTATTTTCGAGATTTGCTGTATAAAGCCGCGTTTACACCAGAGTTGACAACTAATTTTTCCACAAGTTGCGGCGATTTGTTGCTTTTTCTACTAAATACAGCAACTTTTTCTTTCTTCCACTTGTGGAGAGACAAGTCTTCCACTAAATTCCGGTTTCCCCCCGGAGTGTCGTTAAATATCAAACAAAATTGACAACTAACAGTGGAAGATTTGTTGCTGCACACTTTGCGCAAGCAACTTGTAGATAACTAGTGGAGAACTGTTCCCCCTCCACGCGGCCCAGACCTGACGTTCGGCTAACGGAGAAGTCATCCCCTGGTCCAAATCAGTAAAATACCTTGGTTTGACTCTATACAGATCTCTAACATACACAGACCACATAAATGATAAATTTGTGATTTTTTACACAAAAATCTAAATTAAGTCCTATAAATAAACTTATAATATGTAAAACAGTTATTCGATCCCAGATTACATATGCCTCAGCAGTGTGTAGCTCAACTTGTACAACCAACTACCGTAAACACTAAAGAATACGAAACTTGTGTATGAGGATAATTAATTATTACCTGCGATATATAAAAATATCAACAATGCTTCACATATACGATCAAACAAAAACATACTTAGGAAAAACAACAATTTCAAAAAACTCCGTTATCAGAGAAATCGGTAATTACAATAAAACATCACTTAAAAGATATACGCATAAAAGAAAAGAACATGTACTCCTCACTTAATCTAAACCTTTCGCGCCAATTCTTTGGTTTGTTTTTCACTTGTTGCTCAAAATTTGAGAAGAGCAACTTTTAGTTGGCAACTTTGGTGTAAACGCGGCTTAAAATGCCTTATTTGACTGGGCTTCTACTATTATTGAACTGAATGAAAACGAATAATTGAATTAGTCATCTAAATAATACAATATCAACATTTTATTTCGTTTTATCACTTTCGTTTTATTTAGTGTATACAAAATTACTCTCCTTTGGTAATAAACAATACCTGTATGAAAACGGAAAAGAATAAAGAACACAAGGGCATAGACGGTCAGCAAGACTGAACTATTTAATTTAAAAATTTACCTATCTCCTACAGAAAACTAAATTACAAGTAAGCGAAAAAAAAATAAAAAAAAAGAAGATAACATATGAGCATCAAAGATCAATACCAACCCCTAGCACATGTTCCTTGTTATTCTTTTTTTGCCCGAAAGGCACGGGGGGGCCAATTTTTTTTTCTTTATTTCTTAAATAATAATAACGATAAAGCTTTAATGGCATAATTTTTTATGACAAAAGCCTCTCCCTTAGGAGGTAAATTGGAGTTCAGCTCCAAAATAATTTTACAGAATAGAAACTGAATTAAATATAAAATAAAATATACAATATTATTTGAAAACCACAAAAACAAAAACAAAACTACAAACACAAAACAAAACTTTTTTTTTTCCTTCCTATAGATTATTTACAATTTCGAACCAACAGTCTCTGTCCCTGGCCACTTTCATCCAGTTGGGTCCCACTCTTCGGATAATTTCATCCCTCTACCTCATGTACTGCCTTCCCCTGCTTCTCAATTGGCCAATCGGTGTCCTCTCGGTGCTGCTTTTCGACCATCTTTCATCCTAGCCTCTCGCTAGGTGTCCAGCCCACCTCCATTTCAGTTTTTGGGCTTCCTTGCTGAGACTTTTAACTTTTACACGAGTTAGGATATCTCGGTTCCTAATCTTCTCACTTCTTCTGATTCCCGCCAAACTCCTTAAACGTTTCATTTGGATGGTGTCTAGTTTCGCCCGTTCCTTATTTGTTATTGGCCAAGTCTGAGCGCCATACAGGATTGAGGGGTGAATACAAGACTGCAGGACTTTTGCTTTTAGTTCTATAATGAAACGATTTAAATTAAAGATTAAAGATTTTTTTAAGGACCAGTATTTATGCCATCCTATTTTTATCCTTCTGTCCAGTTCTTTGCTTTATTTTTTTTCTAAAGAAATTTCCTGTCCTAGATATATGAATTGATTTGCGTATTCTGTCATTTGTTCTCCTATTGTTAAATGTTGTTCTTCCTTATTTGTAATTATTTTCGATTTTTGGTAATTTATTTGTAAACCATATTTTTACTCTTATCAATCAGATCATTGATCATTTTGAGCAAATCAGTTTTTCTAGGAGCTAATAAACTAATATCATCTGCAAACCTTAAATTATTTAATTACCTGCCATTTATTTGAATGCCTCTTCCTTCCCATTCAAATTCCTTAAACAGTTTATTAATGAAACAGTTGAAAAGAATTGGTGATAGAGGGCATCCTTGTTTCACTCCTCTTTTAATACTAAACTTCTTGCCTTCTCTATCAACAGCTACAAAAGCCTTCTTAAATCGCACCTGCCTATTATAATTCAGGCAACCAGTGGATCTGTTATGTGAATGTAAAAATGTCTGTTATGTTAATTTAGTCTAGGAGGTCCCTCATCCAGCTCCTTTTCAGCCTTCTTTTAGGGGATAACAGCAGAATGGCCATACTAAAACATACTGCAACCGTTCACTATAATGTGTCAGATGTGGTCAGTACATGATTTTTAATTGCTTAAACTTAATAACCTGTTACATGTTGTTATTTAATTTATACGATAATTCTTAATAGATCTGCAAATAAATATTTACTTAATTGTAAGGAAGAAAAGTGATATCTAAAAACTACTAATATAAATAAGAAGGTTAAACCAGTCAGTTTTGCTTCCATATTTCGAGGGAGTACATGAAAATGAGTGCATGATATGCAGATATATTACTTTTACCTTACATAAGATCTGGAGTAATGTTTTTCAGTCCAATATCCTCCAAGCATTTATAAATATTCTATACTATGTTTTCAGCTAACTCAAAAATAATAGTAACATTATTTTGGCACAATCATTACCCAGTTCCACACATCCTTATAACTTACTTCGCAGATTACACGGCAGCAGTCTTGAGATCTTTTGTTAATATTTTATTTGAGTTCTGGTTATTTAAAACCTGAATAAAATTCCTATGCACCGTCACTTAATCTCCGATGGATTATATAAGCTTTACAAGTTATTTCAAAACATTAAGTAAGCTACAATATAAATATATAAAAACATGTGTTACAATAATTAACTACATATAACTACAAAATATGGAGGAGTAGGAAAATACTTAAAGCGGAAAATAATGGTGGATGTGCTATTATAATCTACTACAATAAAAAAGAAATTCGAACGCCATTTCTCAGATATTTATTTGTAAATGACTAATAATGATGACAAAGAACTGCATTTGTAGAACAACAAAAACAAGTTTGATAATTTTTATCTCTTTCGTCGTGACCTCAGATAAGCTTATTGTGAAATAAATAAATTAGAAAACGTATCAAGCTATTTATATCACGCATATACAAATGGTGAAAACGTACATTTATGACTAAATTATGTATATTTTTAAAAAGTGAACAAATATGGCCCAAAATAAAAACTGAAAATAGATAGAAGTCAAAACCGATATCAGGTGAAAGATATTCACATAACGGCGTCCACTTATATTGTTTTAAACTCTGATGATATTACTTAGGCTGTATTAGGAAAAAATCTCTGTTTAACGATTAATATATTACGTTTACCCTTTAACAGGCGATGTATCCTGGGGATACTCATATTTCATGCCTTTTGCTCAATAAATGACGTAATGTCCGATGCATTGTCCTACTCATTATCGTCTAATATCCTTTAGTAACCTTCAATTTCATGATGCATGACTCAAGATTATCGTGGCTATAGCCATTCAAAAATTCCCTGCCTGCCCGTTAATGGGTTAATAATAATATATAACATACGATTAATAGATTAACTGAAAATTGCTTTTAAAAAATCCAGAAAAAATACAGTCAAAAACAGTTTAGTGAGCCCAGAATATGTGTTTCCATCTAATTCTACAAAACTTGAAAATATCCAAAACCAATGCATCAGTATCATCAATTATTACTTTCGTTATACAAAAACATTAACTGTCCACAAGACCTTAATCTTCTGTTTATCAAAAATTCTTTTTTTGCCCTCCCCCGTTCACCAAATTGGCGTTTTACAAGGCACCGTACTGGGTCTTTTTCTAAACTTCCTGTACAGTGCAAATATTCTTCAACACCCTTTCACAACTGTTTCTAATTTTTCAGATAACAATGGCATCTTATGTTTGCACAAATACTTCACGAATTCCTCCATAGCTATCCAAGATTTGCTATACATATTTGATAAATGGTTTGAAAAGAATAAACTGTTCAAAGTAATATTAGCTTCTGTTTACCTTCTGATTTTAAAATGAGAACTAAGAAAATAATGAACTAGAAATAAGAAAATATCAAAATATAAGACACTAAAATCAATGTTCATTTAATTTTATATTAAATCAGAAATAATATAATGCTAAACCACCAGTAATGTTGACTCCTGATGAACTTTCTGATGTCAGGAAAGTGTAAATAACAAATTATAAATATATAAAAGACAGAATCCTTGTTAAAAGTTATGTTAATTTCTGCTATATTTTCTCAGGGGAAGTCGAAATAAGAAAATATGATACCTGTGATATACTTTCTCATATTTGTTTTTAGATTGGTGTGTTTTATTAAATTAATAATACAATCTGTCTCACTTTAGGGCAATAAGTAATATGGACGACAAAGAATCCATTCACAATATATGTTTACTGAAATTTTCTCAGTTAAATTGATAAAACAATTATTTATATTTGTTTTATCAATTTGTGTTTCGTATATTTATAAATATATAAAACACCAAATCCATGTAGACATTAATCTCCTTAACTTTTGTAACACTTTTACACATTAGAAAAGAGGAAATAAGAAAACATAAAATTAAAAAACACTAAATCTATTTAACATTATATCAGTAACTAAGCAGTTTTAATGTATATAATAAAGTAGCAGATGCATATGAAAATTATTTTAAGAGATAACAAATGCCTGCCTTGAGAATCACTACTTAAACGCACATAGTCATTCATTTGTTCTATTTTTAAACTCCATTAAACTATTATCTTATCTTTGTTTAGATATTAGTTGGATTTACAAATAAGTACTTTAATTAAAGAAATAAATTAAAATTGAAAAACTGAAAAAAAAGCTATAAGAGGGATAATGAATTATAGAGTAAGTTGAGATATCGACCGGTTCCCTCTCCACCGCTCTTAGCCGAGAAATAATTGAGTTATTGCCGTCAAATCTTTATTATTGCATCTTAATAACAATTATCTTTATAATCCTCTTATGATAATTTATTTTAACCTTTCAATAATATATAAAGAGCTGGTAATAATTTATTTTAGGTAGTTACTTGTTTTATCACACTAACTGTCTCACGTTAGAGATGTGGAGAGGGAAGATTAAAAAAAAATTAAAATGTAAAGTTAGCTTGATAGACTAGCTTGCGCCGAAGTGCAGTGTATGACATAAAAGAAAATACAAAGAAACACATGCATAAATAAAATAAAATATATTAATAAATGCTCATACAAAAAAAAAATATATAAAATCATATAAACTACACTAACGTACACTTAAGAGCGCTCGATGTTAACAGGCAGAATAAAGAAGATAGCAATCAGTCTATTGTTGTTGATATTAGGCAGTTGAATTAAGCTGTAATCCACTGTATAAAAATAAGATATAATTGTACTTAATATAAAAAAAATATATATATAAATATAAACAATCAGTAAGCGAAGAAGCTGGCCATTCCAGACCTCCAGCATTAATATAAATTTACAAAAGGTCTCAGAGCCACTACCAATTAATCTGTTATAAGTATTTTTTCGAACTGGATAATGCTTAATGATGACACATTTATTGACTGTATAACTAATGAATATGTCGGTAGTTGGTTTTTGTAATTATAGAAACACGATTAAAATATAAATTTTAAATTATTGTGCCGACGTTTTGGCCTACTATGTAAGCCTTCTTCTTCAGATCCGAAATTCATTAGCTCTCAGTTTGTTATAATCATCATACTATTATTTATTTAAACCATTTTCAATATATAAAGAGCTTCTTGATTTTTTTTTTTTTTTAATAACTAGAAAATACAATTTTCAGATTAGTGATGGACGGCTAGATAAATTTAAAAGTCTTATTGAGATAAGGTTTTTGGCTATTACAGCAGAACTGTCAAAACTTTCCTAGATTAATTTGTGTCTAAAAAGTTGAGTACAAAAGAAATAAACTATCCCAACGATAAAAAAAACTGCCATCTCTAGACTACAACCGGACCAAACTTTCTTTCATAGGAAAGAAGATTCGGCTCCCGGCAGAAAATTATCATCAGTGCTAAAAATTACATCTGCGTGAACAGGTTTTTTTTTTCTTCATAATAATTTGTAATTAATTACATTATTGTTAATAATTGAATGGGTCCGCCGAAAATCGTTCTAAGCGACAAAATTTCCGATGTGGCGATTTTAAAGGTTTTTAAATGTATAATAGTACGTCATAGTATGATATAGTACTCCATTATGTTATTATACATGTAAATATAACAAATTACAAGGTGGAAAAAAAATCTAACTTACAAAACTAACAAGAACTTTAAATTATGATTTTCTGATTACTGATTACTCAAATTTTGTTTGTCGCTTAGAATGTTTTTCGGCGGACCCATTCAATTGTTTAAAAATTATTTATTTCTCATGATGTTTTTTTTTTTTTTTTTTTTTTTATTCATTAATCCGATATTTTCGGTTACCCTTTACTTCTTTGATCCCAAATCCGTTGGAATATCCAGACTTTATTTTATGTATTTTATTATTAATTTGTTTATAAATTAATTTATTTTTACTCATAGGCTTCCAATTTACCTCGTATTCAATCCTTACAATCCAAAATCCTTTGAAAAATTCTCAATGCTTCTTAATTTGTTATAGACAAACTTATCCACAAAGATCATAATGTACCATACGTTCCAGAAAGCTCAAACCATATATCAATCCTTATATAGTAAACTCCATAACCAATCAAATCCTCTCGCGTTTCCCACTCTATTTCAGAATACCTTCCGAGTCGTCTGAAAAGAAGATGGAATCGGGACCTTTTGATTGAAGAAATTACTGAAATGCTACCAGAGGGTAGTTGCTTTTTAAGAAATTAACATATCATTACGAGCACTATATTCACATCGACTAGATATAGTTTTATTGTATTTGTGTACATTCTTTATTTTTTATTTTTTTAGTTATTTATAATATAATATAATGTAAAATCATTATTTATATGCCCTATTATAAGAGCACATTCGCTGTTCTTCCCTTTCGAAATCCCCCCTTTCTTTATTTATTGAATTTTACAACTGTATAATAAAAAATATTTAAATAATATTAAAAATATAATACAGCAAGTGAATGTGATGATAATGATAAAAATAACATGTCACTTGTTTTTAAAGTAAATACCCATTTGGTAGGACTGTACTATAAGGTCCCGAGACCATCTTCTTTTCAGGTGCCTCGGAGGGTTATCTGGAATGGAATGAAAAGCAAGTTGTGATACTAATGGATTTTAATGGCTGTGGAGTTTCCTATGAAAGAAATATATCTGATTTGAGGTAAGTCAGAAACGTAGGGTATATTAAGATCTTTGTGGTTCTGACGATGTAAGGAGCATTTGGGGTTTTTCTAAGGATTTTGGATTGTTAGGATTAGATACAAGATGAGTTAGATGGTTTAGTGGAGCCCCAAAGCTGAACTCCATATGTCCAAATTTCTGTTACGGTCTAATAACTGTTAATTAAATGAGTCTTTTGTAATTAATTAGTAAATGTTGAAGTAGTCGAAAACCAGGGATAGTTTCATGTCGTTTTAGTCTTGTATGTGGATTCCAAGTAAAACGTTTAGCGTGCATTCAACCTTTAAGAACCTTCAACCTTTTGCAAAGAACCTTTAAAATAAATTACACGATATTAATGGATAAGACTAGATTTAATTATTTATAGACATTCAACACCAAAATAATTCAGTAATAATTTTTGGAATAAATTATATTGTATGAGAAAAATAATAATCTTGTCGATATCGGATATGATATAGCCCAGCATTGTCGAAAGGTTTCTTTGAAGCCGTAACTGCTGGAAGTAGGTTTCGAACAGAGGGCATTCCTCAAGAATGTGTCTGATAGCCAATCCTCTATCTTGCAATCACCATTACTTCTCTTCTGTTTTTTCGATGGGATACCATTGTTTTATGCCGTTTTTAATAATTTTGAATTTACTATCTACATGAGTTTTCCCCATAATTCAATCCAAGCGTACTTGACACGATATTTTGAGAAGTTGCATATGTCGAAATGGTGTATGAAATTAATGGATTTATAGTTTTTTTTATAACATTTTACCACATCAAACAACTTACAACTCCACAAAATCAACCTTTATGCCTGTCCATATTTTAATGGCTAATAACAATATAATAACAGGCAAATAGTTAGTGGAATTACACTATTTTTAGACCTTTTCATCCTTATTTTTTTAATTCATCCCGATCATTCCTAAGCCCCACCGAGATAGATTTGCCCAGATAGAGTCCTTGGTAGCAGATCTGTTCAACAGGGATTTATTATTTAACGTCAATGATATCTTTTCTTAAAAGGACTCGTTTTTACTTTTAAACAATATCTTAAGAGCTAATCGGGTTTTTTTTTTTTTTCTTGTTTTTTTTTTTTTTTTTTTTTTTTTTTTTTTTTTTTTTTTTTTTTTTTTTTTTTTTTTTTTTTTTTTTTTTTTTTTTTTTTTTTTTTTTTTTTTTTTTTTTTTTTTTTTTTTTGCTTTAGTGAAACTAAAGCTATTTGGTTTTGTTTGCATTAAAAAAAAAAAAAAAAAAAAAAAAAAAAAAAAAAAAAGTTGACTTAACCTAAATTCCCTATGGCTTCAAAAAATAGAAGAAATAGCTGAGAACCTCACTCGGTTGTTCACATTATATTGATTCGATCAGAACTTATTCGGGCTCGAGTATTCTCTATAAAAGCGGTTGGAGCGCAGGGAGGAAAATTGAATTGTTAGAACGTGATATTGACCTTTTTCCATTCTACGCTAGATTGCGCTATCCTCTGTTGACATCATTTATCGATTTATCGTTATAGTTTTTTTTTTTTTGTAGATAAATGTACAGCTTTTTGATAAGTAAGTTGACATCTGGTTGATCTAAAAATATATCAAATAGTAGTTCCAGGTTTTCTAACCACTTAATTAACAAGTGTTTTGTAGAGTTTGATACTCTTACGATAAGACGGCTATATTTAGCTTTAATCAAGCTTTGACCTAGAAATTATAAATAATTTTGTAGCAGATAATACTTTATTGGTAGTATAGGCAGCGGATATGTCTATCATGGACCCAATGGGCGAGGGTCTCACCGCGCTCGGAGCCAGATCATGGGTTCGAATCCCACCTGGGTGGGTTGAAATCTATTTCGTGGCGAACCCACGAAATGGATCTTGACCTTCCCACCCTGGCCAGTATAGGACTTCAATGGAAATCTTGGGCCAAAAAAAAAAGAAAAAAAAAAAAGAAGTTTAACATGTTCACTTTTAATTTAATTTAAAAAAAATTATTCATGAACATCTTGTTTGAAACATTTTTCATTAATTATTATTAGTCCAGTCAATAAACATATTGTAGAGTGCATGGAATATGCGATCATTTTTGACTTCACAGCTTCGTTAGGAATAGTTGGGAGGTAAACATACTGAAAGTCCCCGCCGCTGGGTGGTGAGCTAACGGTGGGGGGGAGGCGAGAATTTCCTTTTTTTTGGTTTTTCGGTAATATCTCGAAAACGGTTGACTCTAGAAATGTATGTTACCAATAAACATAAAAGTTAATTAAATTTTCTATAAAATTAATTATATACGAATTCGTAGAAATTCCAACGGTTTTCGAGATATGCGTTATTATAAATCGACAATTTTAGAAATACAAAAAATGTTTATCTCACTTTTTGTTAAACACTTAAAGTAAATACCAGAAACGTATATAAGAAATTAAAGTAAATTGATTGCTCAACAATTTTGATTCTGAAGTTTTTTCTGAGAAACGATTGTGGAACGTAATAAAATTAAAAGTTTGACAAAAACTGAGGTGACATTTGTTTTTTCCCGAAAATCACCTATTTTCAATAACGTTTATCTCGCAAACGGTTAGAGTTACGGGAAATTTATATATGATAAATTTTATAGTAAATTTAATTGGCTTTTATGTTTATTTGAAATATATTTTTCTTGAGTCAAGTGTTTTCGAGATACAATCGAAAAACCAAAAAAATTGGAACTTCTCCCCTCCCCCCCCACCGTTAGCTCACCCCCCGCGATGGGGACTTTTAGAATGTTTACCTTTTAACTATTCCTAACGAAGCTACGAAGCCAAAAATTGTCGGATATTCCATGCACTCTACACCCCTCATTTCAGCACTCATTGACTGGACTATGTAGCTAGAACATTTATTGCCCATTAAAAATATTTTGAATGAATACAAATTATTTTGATTTCATATAAAGTTACTTTTTTTATTCTGATTGGTTTATGATCTGTTTTGAACTCTTTTATTATCCTGAGATCCGGCACTTATACTTCACTTCGATTGCAAAACCATTATCGATGAATCGATATCGGGAATGAGGTCAATGACCTAGAGCCAGGTCGTAAGGAGTTGATTACTTTCAATAGAAGTTGCTGGCCGAGCGGAAGTCATCAAGGAGGGGAAGAGCCCCTCGGAGTCTTGGTGCCGGCTTTCCGGATCGAATCTAATTGGAAGAGCCACCATACGTTACGTCTTCCTATCTCGATTGCCTTAATTGAGTTTATGCGGTAAATTACCTGCAGTTGTCGAATTTGTTTTGTTTGTATTTCATTTATTACATAAAATATAACCGGTGAGTGGAGTGAGACGGTTTGAGTTTAAGATAAGCCTACTGCTTTTTTTTTTCTTATTTATTTATTGCATATAATATAAAATAAATTAAATTGATTAAATGTGATTATAATGCTATGAATGACATGTCAATTTCTTGTAAAGCGACTTGGTCATTTTCATATAAAATGGCAATTTAACTTTCCAAAAAGCCTAAACATCATAAAAATAATTGTTGCTTATTCATGGTCTGTGGCATACTAGGATGCTGCCACACTATCGTATATACCTGAGTTGGTTCGTCAAATTTCCGCTGTCTTTATGTTTAATGAATTTTAAGAGAAAAAAAAAACAAAAAAACTTTAATAATTCGACGCACGTTACCGGGTTTGTACCTTGTCAGAATAATGATTTTTGTTCACGGTTTAGTAAATGGATCTTCAGGTTACTAATTGGAAGTGATTTCCCAGGAAGAGCAGGAGTGATACATTTTATGTGAGAAATTAATTTGTTTTCCTTTTGCCAAAAAAATTTAACGTACGTTACCAAATTTGTTTTTCACTTTATTAAAAAGTATATGGATTTTATTTATAATTTTATACATAACTGACAGAAAGGATAAAATGAAAAAAAAAAAAATGTTTTACTTTATGTGAAGGTAGGAAGTTGGCAATTTGGCCTGTGGACAGTAACGTACGTCAAAATTTTTTATTATTATTTTTTTTCTTTATCAAACATTTGAAATTGAAATTTTAAGGCCTCTATTAATTTATACAAATGAACTCGAAAAGATAAAAGCGACAAAAGTGAAATATTTAATGTATATGGTTTTTCTTTTTTTACAGTCATTGTAAAAAGTGTTCGGACAGCAAATTTTATTTGAAAATGACCCAACTACCCATTGCTAAAAAAAAAGAAAAAAGAAAAGAACATGGTATCGGGACTTTAATTGAAGAACATACTGAAGTGCTACCAGAGGGTAGTTGCTTTACAAGAAATTAAGGTAACGGTCGGGTTAAGAGGAGGCAGCAAACAGGCTTGACCCGCGCTACACCGACCAGTTCGATGCTAACGCTTCACTTCGAGTTTACATTTATCGATAGCTCTTACCTATAACCTCACATGTAAACAATCACTTCTACAGTTTCAACTTGGATTGTGTTGTTTAGTGTGTTATATTGATATTTAGTCTTCTTAAATGAAAATAAGTGAAACAGAAGTTAACAAAATGAATTTCATAAAGGATTAAGTGTTTTATCAATTCATGTTTTCTTATTCCCTCTTACCTAATGTGTAAAAGTGTTACAAAACTTAACCCTTTAACGGGCAAGCCGGGAATTTTTTAATTTATTTTCTTTTTTTTTCCCCCTTTTGAATGGCGATAGCCTAAACCCCACACATGTATCATGAAATTCAAGTTTAAATAAAGGATATTAGACGATAATGAGAAGAATATTGCGTCTGATATTACGTCATTTATTGAGAAAAAGGCGTTAAATATGTGTATCCTCCAGGATACATTGCCTGTTAAAGGGTTAAGAACATTAATTTGTACATGGATTTGGTGTTTTATATATTTTTATTTGTTGTATCAATTGAAGTGATAAAATTCCAGTATGCATATTTTGTGAATGGATTCTTTGTCATCCATAATACTTATTGTCCTTAAGTGTAACAGATTGTATAATGTGAATAAGTAAAACAGAAGTTAACAAATGGGTTTCATAAAGGATTAAGTGTTTTCTTTCATTCTTCATCAATTCATGTTTTCTTATTTTCTCTTATCTAATGTGTAATAGTGTTACAAAATTTAAGAACATTAATTTGTACATGGATTTGGTGTTTTATATATTTTTATTTGTTATATCAATTTAATTTAAGTTGTATAATTATTTCAATAAAACATATCGATCTAAAAATAAATATGAGAAAGTATATCATAGGTTTCATATTTTCTTATTTCCACTTCCCTTGAGAAAACATAGCAGAAATTAACATCATAACTTTCAACAAGGATTCTGTCTTATATTATATAATCCCTTATAACATGGAGAATGGACAATGTGAAAATAATCACTGATTAAGAGGTAAATGACATATTATATAATTGTAAAACTATTGGTGTAATGTTATGGATTAATGTATTTTTAAACATTTTTATAAGCCTGATGATGGAGCATTTTCTCCGAGACATGTAGCTACAAATGTTAAATAAATAGGAGTTATATGAAATAAATACTCAAGGATTAACCTTGAGAGAATTCAAGAGAATAACCTTCCCTCTCTAAAAGTAGCGACTAAAACACCGAAATAAATCGGAAGAAGGTAAGAATCGATAAAAGGTATTCACGGCGCGCGTAGGAGCTGCCTCCTCTTAACCCGACCGTTACCGAAATTAAGATCTTATTACGAGCAATTTATCTTCTTTGACTAGATATATTTTTTTATTTTACTGGTGGTCACTCTTTATTGTTTTAGTTTTTTATTGGGAGTGAGGAACATGGCCGCTACTGCTATGCAGCTATCTAGAACAGCTCCCTGTTTACTCAAGTAATACCAGTGGTATTAGCGCACGTACCAGCTCAGGACTTTACAAATATTGTGTATATACATAATAGAACAATTAGTGAAGTTTTCCTGCTAGGTGAGTCCCTAGAAACTAATTTATAAAGGTGGACATTAGGTGTGTGACGTGATAGTTGGGCACGACGTAGGTAGAGTTTCGACCTGCTGGCGGCTGTGGCTGGCTATCACTTACATAGGCCTGCCAGTTACTGTCAACACGGGTGGCGTAGTGAGTAGGGCGCTCGTCCTCTATACTCACGCACCCGAGTTCGTAGCTCATAGGACAGAGATTTTTTTTTTTTTTTTTTTTTAATTATTTTTTTATAGATGTGTTTTTTGTTTATACATGTACATTTATTTTTCTTTAATTTTCTCTCTGCTTTAAATATTATTATTATTTAACACCTCTTAGCAATAATAAGTATTATTATGGAGTGTGAAAAATCTTCGTGTTTCGACTCCGATGAGGAAATGCCGTGTTCCGACTTCAGTGAATCGGACTCAAAGTTCCTTAAGGGTAGAACCTTGTCAAAAAGACAAAGAAACACTGCTCTTGAGCCCCCTGGGAACTCTCCCGCCAAAAAAAAAAAGAAAAAGAAACAGAAAGAAAAAAAGTCAAATCAACCTCCCACTCCACCACAAACCCGCAGTAAAGCAGTCATCAGTTCAGTCACACCTATTGAAACAGCTAACAGATTCCAGCCATTGATTAATATGCCTTCCGATACTTCAGTACCGCAACCATCAGAACCTCTAACAAATATCAAGCCACCCCCAATCTACGTTATTGGCGTAGATAATTACATCCAATTTTGCCATGACATTTCTGAATTAATTGGTCAACCCAATTTCCAATGTTACTCCAGATACCATGACATAAAAATCAACACAGAGACAAAAGAACATTATAAATCACTGATAGCCCACCTAAAAACTCAAAACATCCAGTTTCATTGCTATCAATTAAAAGAGGAGAAGGCCTACAGGGTAGTTCTACGGGGACTTCACCAATCTGTCCCTCCTGATTTCATCAAAAGAGATCTGGAGCAATTAGGCCATAGCGTCAGGCATGTCTCGAACGTACTCCACCGCTTTGAAAAACACCCTCTCCCATTGTTCTTTGTGGATCTGGAGCCTGCTGAGAACAATGTAGAAGTTTTCAATATCAAAAGACTGGTGTACTCCGTGGTCAAATTTGAAGAACCACGACTCAAAAAAGAAATAGTACAGTGCACCAGATGCCAAAACCTAGGCCACACAAAACTTACTGTAATCGACAAGCAAGGTGTGTCAAATGCGCAGGACCACATTTAACTGCAACTTGCATAAAAACACGAGATACACCAGCGTTGTGTGTCCTCTGTGGTGAGAGCCATCCTGCGAACTATAAAGGTTGCCAGGTGTACAAACATAGACAGAAACAAAGAGCCATCAACTCCGCTACAAATAAAAATTCTGTTCCCCAAACATCCGAAACAATATTCACATCATTTCAGAATCAACAGAACAATCCAGCCAACAATAGTTTTCCTCCACTGCCATCAAAAGCTCAACAACCTCAGACTCAACAACCCATCGATTCAGCCGTTCAATTTGAGCCCCAGCCATCAACCTCAGCAGCAGAATCATCTCAACTTCTTGCTTCAAGCAACGAATTCAAGACAGTTCTACGAAGAAATCAACGGCAACAAAATCAGGCGCCTCAAACATCTCTTCCATACCCAACTTACCCCACAACAAGTAACCCAACAGACCAAGACTCCACTAGCAAATTATGAGCAAACCATACCTCAACAAAATCCAAACCAAATACCAATCCAGGTACTGTCTTCAAGACAGTTTAATCCCCCGTCTCAAATTTCAGAACCGTATCCTATTTCCTCTCAAGGTTATGGTGATATCTCAGCAATTCTCTCCTCCTTCCTCCGTGAGCTCCAAGAAACTATCAGACCCTTAATTACCCTCCTCACAAGAGCCCTGTCAGATATCACGTCTATTGTTCCTCGATGATCCAATACTCCTTGGCAGTTCTTTTATGGAATGCAAATGGTCTGCTCAATCACAGAAACGAACTAGACATATTCTTACACGACAATAACATTCACGTTGCCCTAATTACCGAGACCCACTTGACGCCTACCCATTATTTCCACATTAAAGACTACATCACTTACAGAACTGACCACCCCGATAAAACAGCCCACGGTGGTACTTGTATCCTTATCCATAGATCGCTAACTCACACTCTGGTTCCTTCCTCTCCAACTGAAACCATTCAGTCCACCGCACTAATCCTATCCACCTTCCTATTTAACCTTACTCTTTCAGCTGTATATTGTCCTCCAGGAAATAGCCTTTCCACTAACACCCTACAATCCTTATTCCAATCCTTTGGGCAGCGCTTCATTGCAGGTGGGGACTATAACGCTAAACACCAGCGATGGGGCTGTAGAACATCCAATCCCCGAGGTAGTGGTCTATCCTATGTATCATCCTTAAACAATTACCATATTCTTTCTCCTAACAATCCTACCTACTGGTCTACATCCCTAAAAAAACGCCCAGATATACTGGACATATTCGTTACCTCTCAAATACCTACTTCCCAAACTACAATAGATTCCTTAGATGACCTTTCCTCAGACCATAGCCCGGTTTTGCTTAACTTACATTCTACTCCTATAATCAAACCTTCTCCTCCATCCTTAATAACTGGACGGGTGGACTGGGACAAATTCCGTTAGGCTTTAGAAAACCATATTGACCTCAAAATACCACTAAAAACTTGTCAACAAATAGATGCGGCAATAGAACATCTTACTAAATCAATAGAAACCAGCATAACTGAAAATACCTCTCACAATAGATTAATACACTCAGAAGGCATGATCTTACCTCAATATATTCGGGTTTTACTAGTAGAAAAACGTCGAGCTAGAGCCAAATGGCATAGAACTCGATACCCATCTGACAAAACCAACTATACCAAATTAACTAACAAACTTAAATCAGAACTTAAAAAACTAAAATTTCAAATTTTACAGAAACAAACTGAACAACTATCCGTTTCCGACAAATCATTATGGACCACTACCAAAAGACTATTAAAATTTAAATCCTTCAATCATCCTCTCCTTACTCCAGCTCAAACCTGGACCAAATCTGATTTAGAAAAATCTGAGGTATTTGGTGAACAGTTACATAATACATTTAAACCTCATTCTGACATCCTAAATCCTTACCATGTAGAATGTATTGAAGCAGAACTGACTATTCCTCTCCAAATGACCCTTCCTCCTAAAGCCTTCCACCCTTCAGATATAATATCCATAATCCATAGATTGCCCTCCAACAAAGCTCCTGGACATGACCTTATTACCTCAAGAATCCTCAAATGTCTACCAAGGAAAGCAGTATTACTCCTAACTTACATTTATAACGCTGTCCTCCGTACAACATACTTCCCCGATTCCTGGAAATTATCAATTATAAAAATGATCCCAAAACCTAAAAAACCACCAGAAAATCCTTCCTCATACAGACCTATTGCTCTCCTGCCTATCATGGGCAAAATCCTTGAAAAGCTCCTTTTGAAACGCCTTTATCCCTTCCTTGATTCCCATCACATTATTCCTGATCACCAATTTGGATTTCGTCAGTTTCACTCCACTACCCAGCAGTGCCATCGCGTGGTGGATGTTATCTCATCTGCATTGGAGCGTAAGATATATTGCACTGGTGTCTTTCTTGACGTTGAACAAGCCTTTGACCGGGTTTGGCATCCAGGACTGCTTTATAAACTTCGCCAATTCCTTCCATCTACATATTTTCTCATCCTCCGTTCCTACCTTTCTGATAGAGTATTTAAAGTTAACCATAATTCTACATACTCATCTATCTTTCCTCAGACCGCTGGTATTCCTCAAGGTAGTATCTTGGGTCCCATCCTTTATACAGTGTATACAGCTGATATCCCAACCCATCCTAATACTATCCTCACAACCTATGCTGATGACACCAGCGTGTTATCAGTCAATGAAGATCCATTTGCTGCATCCCAGACACTCCAGTCACACATCACTTCCCTTGAAGAATGGTGTCATAACTGGAGAGTTAAGATAAATCCTAGTAAATCCCAGCAAATAACCTTTACTCTCCGTCGAAAACCTTCCTCATCCTGTCCTCCTGTATCCTTTAATGGTGTACCGCTAAATAATGTGGAACAAGTACGATACCTGGGATTTTATCTGGACAAGAGACTTACCTGGAACCCTCACACAAGATTGAAAAGACAAGAAGCTGCACGTCGATTTCGACTGCTACAACACTTACTAGACAAACGTTCAAATCTTCCGATTCACTACAAGAAACTCCTCTATATGACGATTATAAGGCCTATTTGGACTTACGGTATAGAGTTATGGGGATCCACCAAACCATCGAATTCTTCCCGCATCCAATCACTCCAATCCAAAATCCTACGAAAAATCCTTAATGCTCCTTACTTTGTCACAAATGAATTAATCCATAATGACCTTAATATTCCACATGTCGCGGACTTGGCACGAACCAGATACCTATCCTTTCATAATAAACTTACTCCCCATCCAAATCCACTTGTAGCACAACTTGCTTCCCATTCCATTCCTGGCAATCCTCCGAGGCGTCTGAAAAGAAGATGGCCTCGTGATCTTCTTTTGTAATTTTTTCATTAGAGTACTACCAATGGGTAGTTTCTCTACAAGTTCTAATCACGCCATTATTTTTTATTTTATACATCATATTTACTAAATGTGTTTTTATTAATACAGTTGTAAATTTCAATTAATAAAAGAATTAATAAAAAAAAAAAAAAAAAAAAAAGTTTTTTATTGAAATTAACAAATGTATACACAATATAAAAATATACTACATCAAGTAAATTATTGATTTTAAATCAACTACCCAATGGTAGCACTTATAAAGGTTCTGTATTTTTCAATTGCTTCGAAGATTTTCTGGAATTAGAATGTGAAGCAAGCCTGAAAAACTAGTATCAAATTAATTAATTAATTAATATTAATAGCTTCGGCTGCAAAATCGACGGAAAACTGAGTTTCAGTAGTGTGGCTGAATATTTCACATGTTTTTAATTTTTTTTATTGTCTATTTATTGAAATTACAACTGTGCATAAAAAGAACATTCATCCATTAAATGTGATAATAAGATACAATAATAAAATGACAATGGTTTGTGAAGCAACTACCCGTTGGTAAGACTTCAATAAAAATTCTATTTAAGAAGTTCTCGAGGCCGTCTTCTTTTCAGACGCCTCTGATGGTTTTCATGAATAGAGTGGGAAGCTAGTTGATTTGAGTGATTATGGAGTTTACTATCAAAGGTTTAAGTGGTTTGGGCCAAAACAGCTACATAAGGAACATTAAGATCTTTATGGATAAGTTTATTTGTGACAAAGTACGGAGCATTAAGGATTTTTCGAAGGATTTTGGATTGTAAGGATTGGATACGAGATGAGTTAGATGGTTTGGTGGAGCCCCAAAGCTCAATTCCATATGTCCAAATAGGTTTGATAACAGTCATGTAAATGAGTCTTTTGTAGAAAATCGGAAGTTTTGAACGTTTGTCTAGTAAATGTGGAAGAAGTCGAAAACGACGAGCGGTTTCCTGACGTTTTAGTCTTGTATGTGGATTCCAAGTTAAAAGTTTGTCTAGTTGGAGTCCTAGGTAGCGGATCTGTTTTGAAATTTAAAAACTCTTTCCGCAATTGTGATTGAAATAGTATTATTTTCTGCTGGAACGGTTTGACAGATTCAGTTCGTTCATGTTTTGTTAAATCCACGTAGGTAGAATGCTTATAAGTAATGCTTATATAAGTAATGCTTCATGCTTATAAGTAATGTTAAATTCTTTTAAGTATCTTGGAGTGACGATAGACAGCTTCGGCACAGTCCAAAAGGATATACAGAACAAAATCACTCGAGGTAAAAAAATGATAGGTCTCCTTAACGGTGTATTGTGGAATAAGAAGGTCTCCCTAGAAACCAAAAAGAGGATATACCACTCCTTCTTGATCGGCACAACTTTATATGGCTCAGAATCATGGACGGTGACAAAACAAAATGCAAATAAATTACTGGCCCTAGAAATGGATTTCTGGAGAAGAAGTTGCGCCATATCCAGGTTACAGAAGGTCCCAAATGAAATTATAAGAAATCAGGTAGGAGGAGCTAAAATCAACATTCTCAATAACATCAGTGAAAGAAGATTGCTATGGTTTGGACATGTCATGAGAATGAATGAGATACGATGGCCCCTTCGAGCACTTAAATACTGTCCTGAGAAGAGAAGAAGACGCGGAAGGCCTCGGAAACAGTGGATAGAAGAGGTCAGAGAAGAAATGGCGGCTAGAGGGCTGACTGAGGAAGACAGTTTTGACAGGAGATATTGGAGGGAAGGCGTATTGGGGACCGGGATGTGATATTTTCGCATAATCCTGAAAAAAAAAAAAAAAAAAAAAAAAAAAAAAAAAAAAAAAAAAAAAAAAAAAAAAAAAAAAAAAAAAAAAAAAAAAAAAAAAAAAAAAAAAAGGTAGAATGCTAACATCGACAGCCATTCGCTATTCTGATATTCGGATGGATCACGATGACTTTGATAAAACAAAATTTCGATCTCTTTTCGAAGTTCAAATAAATGCATTACCTATTTCCGCGTGTAACCACTAGATGTCTTCAAGTGCCGTGAACGTAACAATGCATTACAACAAAATAGTGATTGAACTAGCGGATTTAGCAAGGGCAAGCTCTCTCAGGGCGCGTACTCGGCGACCAGTTTAGAAATTATAGGGAATGACAGAAAAATTAAAAAGGTGTTGGCCCTTGAAACCCTTGGAAGTAGTCTGAATGGCCCGAAGGCTGAAAAGTTTGGAGACCCCAGGCCTAAGGGATGCTATTCTTTTAATTCAACTAGACAAATTTTCAAGATTCATCAAAATGTTTTTAATCATTCAAATCCTCTGGCTCATTCTCAATGCAGTTCCACTCATCTTTATAATCCTACTTGCTGGTTTAAACCGCAGTAGCTTCGAGATTTATTTTAAAATTCGGCAAAGGAGTCCTGGTAATGGCCAACTTTTCAACTCATGCCTTGAGTGACTATATAATAAGCTTTCTCACTCAGCATCCACTGGGTTTCCTCTGTCCTTTAATATGTGATGTATCAGGCATGTTTTGTATGTTGTGAGTATATTTTATATAAAGAGTGATTATAATTAGTTTTAATTTAGTTTAGTTTGTATTTCTATTATTGTTATTTTTTATTAATTTATTTTATTTTATGTTTTCACATTGCAGTTATATATATATATATATTTTTTTTCATTTATTTCTTACTGAACATATCATCTGATAGGGTTCATAACCACCTATAAAATTTATTACCTATAATTGAGGTAGACTGTAATATTTCTTCAATAAAATAGTTTTTATTATTTGTTTTTTTTTTTTTAATTTAAAAATATATTTATTAAATTAATATTTATTTCTTAGTACTATCTAAAGCAACATAGTGTATCCAATGCACACTTGTCCTTAAACTACTCCTTAACCCTGCGTCGATCGCGCTAGCGGTGTTTACACCGCACCTCTAGGAAAACTGCTTCCAATGGTCTAAAAGGCAGGTGCCAAGCATCAACGGAAAGACATTTTTTTGGGTCATACAAATCCCGTTATTATGATGCTGAAGAAATTTTACGCTTGATGAGGGAAATGGACTTAAAAATGGTGAAGAAACTAGGCACAATGAAATATAACGTTACTTACATGTTTTATTAGATAATTATTTTTCTTTTGTTAATGCGATTTGGCGATAATATTGTGCTTTCTAGTTATCGTGGTTTTTTCATATTCGAATTTTTATAGGTTTGCAGTATATACCTTTTTAAAACATTTAAACATGTGTTTATCTACACTTTGAATACTTCCTATGAAAAAAAAAAAAGGTTAAATTTAATGATTTTTATGGGTGCGGTGTAAACACAGCAGCGCTACCAACTAATCATTTCAAATGGCGCGACCGCCACAGGGTTAAATTAAATGTGACCAACTGTCCTGTGACACACAATTGGATTAGTGGAATTCGATGTCAATACTAAACGGCACGAATTATTTTTACCAACATACCTTTACCAAATAACTTTAATTATAGCCTTTAACCAGATGCAAATTTCACATACATATTACTGGTAAGTCCTTTTATGAAACGTGTTTAAAAATAACGATACTAATTTACAAAAATAAGTTTTAAATATGGGAAGAAGAAGTTGAGACGGCCATAGAGAAGCTCATGTTAGGAAGATCAGCTGGAAGAGACGGAATTCTTCCCGAGCTAATTAAGTACGGAGGACAGTAATTGGTTAAAGTTCTCCAGGGGTTATTCCGAAGAGCATACGACGATGAGAAAAGCGTTCCAAAAGACTGGGAATACAACGTCATCGTTCCGATCCATAAAAAAGTAAACCAGAGTGACTACAACAATTATAGGCCTATATGTTTGTCCCATGTAGTACATAAATTGTACACATCTATACTGGGAAGAAGGCTCAGAGCTGTGGTTGAAGAGAACCTCGAAGAAGAACAAGCTGCCTTCAGACCTTAAAGACAGACTCAGGGTCAAATATTACCATTAAGGACAGTAATAGAGAAGGCCTGGGACCGGGACAAAAACTAGCTTTCTTGGACCTGAAAGCCGCTTTCGATTCTGTGCCTCGAACGGAATTATGTAAAGAACTGAGGGCAAAGAGTGTTCCAGTGGAATTATAAATTATATTGTTGTTTTTTAATTGGATAGATGAGTATACTGTGTTTATTGCAACCCAATATAGTTGGGCAGCACTATGCTTATTGTTTATTGTCTCAAGAAAGCATATACCTCTCTGGCATCAGATCCTCTTTTAAAGGCTCAAAGGGAATTGCGAGAATTAACTGAAAGGAATCAGGAAGCTTCAATATGAGGAGAGCAGTAAAACATTGTGACAACCTAAGCCCACTACTCCTTTTATTACTAATAGACGAAATTTTGAAAATATATAAAAGAAGGATGGCACGAGCAGTGGTAGGAAAATGGAACATGAGGACAATTCTTGCGCAGACACTGCTCTATGCAGATGATATTGTACTTATTGCAGGCTCTGTACAGAACATCCAACAAGCGGTAGTGGAATGGGAAGCCGAACTTGAGAAAAAGGGCATGATTATAAATGCCAGCAAAAGCAGAATCATGCAAGTAGGACGCCAATCTGAGGATGTGCAAATCACGTGTAGAGGAGAAACCTAAACAGTAGAAGATTTTACGTACCTAGGGACAGTTATAAGTAGAAATGGTAATATTAATGATGAAATATCTAATGAAATAAAAAAAGCAAACAATGTATATTACCAAATCTGTAACACTGTTGTCGGGAAACGAGAATTGGGTAAAAAGGTAAAACTACACATTTTAAATAAAATTTACCTTCCCACCCTATTATATGGAAGTGAAAGTTGGGTCCTTCTTGACAAACATCTATGCAGAATCACTGCCGCTGAAATGAAGTATCTTAGAAGAGTGGCGGGGAGAACTCGAAGAAATCTTATCAGGAATGAAAAAACAAGAAATGATCTAGGAGTTAGGCCAATATGTGAGATCCTAGAGAAGAGGCAGTTAAAGTGGTTTGGCCATGTTTGCCAAATGAGTGAAAACCAAAAAAAGGGATAAGACCTAGAGGCAGACCACGGAAGACATGGATGGACTGAATGGACCAGGTGGGAGAGAAGAGGGGAAGACGACTGGAAGCCATGAAGGTGTTGGCGAGGGACCGTGATGCTTGGTCGATTTGGGTCGAGGCACCTCCACGCTGAGAGGCACAAATGAGTTAGTAAAAGAAGAAGAAGTTCTAAATATTTACTTCGGTGTCCTCTTACTTTTTAATTTTTTCTATACAAGTGACTATAGTTCATTTTTAAGTAAATATGCATAATATTGCAATGATAATAGCCTAAACATTTATATAACTTTCTACGAGATAATGGCTATAAGATAATGGCTACACGGCGCATCAATTAATGATTAATAAAAAAAAAATTACTACACACAATTACATCATTCTTGTTATATATTTAACCTTATGAATATAGACAACTAAAATTAATTTGGGACCGATATAGACAGACGATGTCAACAGAACTATAATTTTAGAACGATTAACTTACTTTCTCTTCCTCAACTACTTCCGGAACTGATTAAAAATTCGTAATGGGTTCTGTGGTTATTTTCGTATTCATTACAGTATTTTGAACCTCGTCCATTTAAATTATTTTTTTAAATATTTTTTTAGTTCATATTTCATTTTGAAAGTGATTCAGTGTTTATTTTTTATAGCCTTAAGAAAGCCGTACAATGTAGACCAAAAAGGATTTGTTAGAAGAATCTAACAAAATAATTTCAACCGCAGCGTACTTCTTCTGATGATTATGACTCTTTATAGTAAGAATAAAATATAATTATTATTGTTGTTTGTTTTTTGGGGCTTTACGTCCTTATGTACTCCCAGGTGGGATTCGAACCGACAACCTTCTGGTTACGAGCGTGCTGAGAACCACGTCCCAACTCACTCGACCATGAAGTCCCCATTAATACAATTAATTTAAAATATAATAATTTAACTCATCAAAGTTTATTCGAATTTTAAACTTAAAATCAATTTTTTTTTTTTTTTTTTCATTTTGGCCAGTTAGGGATCACTTACCAATATTCATCATTTTGCTTTTTTTTTGCGTGAATTTGGTTCGCAACGAAAAACGCAAAAAGCTTCGAAAAGTTACCACTTTATTTATTTTTCCTTATATGTATCTCAATAGCTGTGAATTGTTCTAAATAATGAAACAAGTTAAAATAATATACGAATCCCTTTATTAACAACCTGAGATATATTCATGTATATATATATATATATATATATATATATATATATATATAAAAAAAAAAAAAAAAGAAGCTACAGCAAATGAAATTGATTTAATTTTCCTACATCTCTTACATTTAATCTTCTCATAACATGGGTGGGAGTAAACGGACAGTAATGAAAGATGCCATATGTATCTGACAATTATGTTTAGCTCTTCTAAACGTTATACAGCCAATAGTATATACGAGTATCAACAGCCCCATATATTTGACTCTCTTTGGGAAAAGAAATTAAAAACAAGCTAGAACTAAGAAATTAAAACTCATTTAGAAAAATACAACTTAATAGCAGAAGAAGCATTTAGCAAGAAATTTTTAAACATATGATTCCGAGTTACAACAAACAAGAGAAATAGGTAAGAAGTGGTTGGAAGAAAGGAAAATGAAACACGTTGAAAGAAGGAAAGAGTTTGTATCATTAAATATATTTTGATGACTAGTTTCATAAATTTAAAGAACGGGGGATGATTATTATGAAAGGATTTAATAACAGTAAGCTAGTCTTGATCATAAACCGTCTCTCTCCATTCACAGGTTATATTTTTTGTAATAAATGAAAACGAGGTAGATGAAATACAAACAAAACACACGCAAAAAACAAAACGAAATCGACTGTGTATAATAACCTGTAATTGTAACAACTGCAGGTCGTCCACATCATAAACCCAATTAAGGCAATGAAGATACTATATGATGATAATATTTATTATAAGTTTTAATTTTAAAATTAAAACAGATAGATTAAATCATAGCTTTGTCATAGGTAAGGGAACTTTTTGATTTAAAAGGGAATTTCGTTGATACAGTTTGTAATATGACATCTGTGATTATATAATTAGATTCTCAAAAATTTATTTTATTAAATTTTTTTTAACTTTTTTTTTTAAATATTCTTTTATTAATAGATATTTATAACTGTAACAAAACACATCTAGTAAATATGAGAGGAGCTACCCATTGGTAATACTCTAATGAAATATCTAAAAAAGAAGAAGATCGGGGGATTGTCAGGAATGGAATGGGAACAGCGAGGAGATATACAATAGAGCAGTCTCGAGTGGAGAGGGGTGGGATTCGTTCCCCCTCCACTATGCTACCCTAACCTCAAAAGTTACAACTAAAGTTACAAATGTTTGCTTTTAATTTCTTATTTTTTACGTAAACCTATTCTCGTTGATTCTTTATTTTGTTTATAAATTCATTCCATATTAAATATGCCTTTTGTGCTGCAATTGGATGTGAGAACAACAAGACTGGGACTAAAAATGATAAGCAGCTTAGCTTTCATTAGTAAGTACCTATCGCAAAATTCTTTCATTGTACCTAGTCAAATTTAGTTCGTGATGGTGTTAAATGCAATTACTTTTTTATAATAAACTCCACGTCAAAGGTATCACAATACTTTGAAATATTTAAATTTTTATTAGTAATTATAACTTCTATATTCAATAAAAATCCTTTATACTAATAAAGTTTAAGTAAAAAATGATACACCGTGTTTGAAGGAATTTTATTACCTATACCTGCATCAGCAGAAGTTTAAAATAATGTTGGTGAGTTGGAAACTGGGCTAACCCTGGGTAGCGTAGTGGTGGGGGAATACTGCTCTCATCTGCCTGTAGCTCCGCCCTATCTCAATATCTGCTCTATTTGTATATCTCCTCGCTGAATGGGAAGCAAGTTGTGCAACAAATGGATTTGGATGAGGAGTAAGTTTATTATGAAAGGAATGGTATCTGGTCCGTACCAAATCAGCAGCATATGGGATATTAAGGTCTTTGTGGATCATATCACTTTAGGCAAAGTAAGGAGCATTAATGATTTTTTGAAGGATTTTAGGTTGGAGTGATTGGATGCGGGAAGAATTCGATAGTTTGGTGGATCCCCATAGCTCTCTACCGTAAGTCCATATAGGTCTGATAATCATCATTCAGATGAGTTTTTGTAGTGAATCGGAAAATTTGAACGTTTGTCAAGTAAGTGTTCTAGCAGTCGAAATCTATTAAATCTAAACTTGAAAAATATGCTAAACCTTCCTTTCAAATAAAGTATTACATATAATTTTTACTAGTTATTGTTATTGTCATGTGACAAAATAATATTTAAGCAAATGTTTATCCCTACTAAAAAATTATTAAATTAAAAGAAATCGAAATGTATATTTTGTAAATTACCTTCTTTCGATATTTACAGTTTTCTAGAACAGCAGTAGCCATTCGCGAAGTACAGAATATAACTAACCATATTAACTAGTAATGGTCATTTAAGAGACGTAAGGTCTAACATGACCGCTACTAGGAAGGAAGGGATGTAGTATTTAAGTTTTAAAATGGCATAACAAAATGAAGAAAATTCTATTTTTCTTTATTACGTGAAATAAGGTTTGTAACATCAAAGAAGATTTAAATGGATATGGGAGACCATAATTTATATCTCATATTTTTATTCACCGGTTATGTCAGGTTCAAAATTATTGTTGATTAAAATCAGATAGTCCATTATAATGGAGCTTTTATGGAAGCCTGAACTCAAATGAAAAGTTTCATAACTCAAAAACTAAAAATTAATAAATTAATTTCACCACAGTTCTGTAAGAATCCTCACTTTTAAAACTGATTTTACTAAAAAAAAAAGAGTTATTTCAGGACACTGTTTGAGAAAAACATTTTTTAATTGTTACTAGAAAGGGATAGGAGGGAAAGTTTCATTACTGAATAAATCTTAAACCCTTTTCTGAAATATTTCTCCTGGTGATATCACAATTAAATGGATTAGACCCTTATTGTTGCGATAATTGTTTGAGCCTGCCCATAAGTGGTGAGGTGACCATAACTAGTGATTAACCCTATGTTGCTTGAATCCTTAAATAAAATTCAAATGTACAAGTTAAGAGAAGTGTATGTATCTTTAAAAAAATATATAGAAGAAGTTATTGAAGTGTAAACGCCAAAAAACTATCTAGGTTAGGTAAGGCCATTGAACCGCAGTTGTCTCTCGGTGAAAGCGCTCTTCTCAAGGTTCCACACTTTACAACACTTCGCTTTCGTGGTTTGCCACTCGTGCAGATACCTTATTATCTATAAATTTTTTTTTCATCTATAGATATTACAAACTATATCCATTTTATTCTATGAATAATATACTTACTAACCTAACTAAAATATTTTTCCATCGAGAGCGAAAGGAAAATTTCCACTAAATGAAAATTATTCCCTTCTATGATCCTCTTTCATTTGCATTAATGACCATTTTTGTTCAAACAAGTGTTCAATTCTGAGTATAATAAAAACCAGTGAAGGTTTTTTTTTTTTTTTTTTTTTTTTTTTTTTTTTTAATTTCCTTTCCTTATATGATACCCCCATATAAGTACTGTTTATTTATGTATTCACATATTCCATGACTTATAGGCATGTAGTAACAATGTTACTACAAAGTTTAGCATGATAAGTTTAGCATAACCTAGCAAGGTAACAAAAAATATTTAAACAAAAAAAAAATAAAAAACAAACAAAAGAAAGAAAAACAAACAAAAAACAAAACAAAAGTCAACAAGAAACTACCTCCACTGCCCATCATTTGTTAGTTTGTTAAAGTCGATTTTTCGTATAAATGTGAGTAATTCAGTCTTAAATTTAGAAAACAAATTTTCTTCTGTCCTTGGCCATCGAACAATTATGTCTTTTTTTTTTCGATCCATAACCAGCTATATACCTCTCAAATATCTTTAAAAGTTGTAACTTCAGAATTATATTAAGAATCATTTTTCTCCAATTACAGAATTACAAACGAATGTCATCCACAACCTTCACTGTAATTCACAATTCACAATTTTAGACATATAAATTTTATTTTACAATTTTACGAATGTAAATTATTTGAAAGACAAAGGTTTAATCTAATAAAAAGTATTGTTATCAAACATGGAAATGTGAAGAATTCTTAATATAATTCTGAAGTTACAACTTTTAAAAATATTTGAGAGGTATATGGCAGGTTATGGATCGAAAAAAAAAGACATAATTGTTCGATTCATAAAGATGAATTACATGACAAAAACTAAGGGATACTATGGCCAAGACTAGAGGCAAGGTGAAACAATTTATTCGAAGCAAGTATGAAATTTTTTTTACAAATATATTTTAATACCTTAAAATAATAAGTCCGACGGAAAGCAGAAAAAATATTTTTTATTATTTCGGCCCTAGCTTGGCTTCAGGGTCATAGGACTCGTTTAAGTGGGTACCTATAATTGGGGGAAAAACCTGGTTTCCAAAACACCCATTGCCTCAGAAACAGTACAACCTTTCTTAAGTACTGAGCCCAAGACACTTCATGGGTTGTAAGTGGTAAAGGTATAAAAATAATAAGTAGGTCGAGAATTTATTTTTTGCTACATCAGCCATGGATTGATTTCCGGGCCTGAAGACCCTCCTGGAGCAGCAATACATATAAACTTAATTGGTAATGTAGCATAATTAATTATATTTGATAGTAGATCAATTTCGCCGAAAATATTAACCAGTAAAGGTTATGTTATTTTACTTTCTGAAATCCTTATTGATTTTCATCTCAACGAAATTTAGGTCGTTACTGAATATTTCACTTTGGGAATTGGTGACGGTACGGAACAGATGTTGCGAAATAGAAACCCAATCCATAATTTCCGAAGTTATCATCTAAACCTCTTATTATCTTTACCAAATCGCAATCAAAATTACCGCGTCGGCTTTCTCTAGAGAACTCTCTAGATCAGAGTCACGTTTGCATTATCTTCAAATTAGGCAAAATATCAATCATCAATGGCTCGATTTTTTATTCGATATTCAGTAAATATTAACACAATCAATCAATTTATCTTTTATAATGTAAAAACTTATGGTTATAGTTAACAATTGTGTTATTATTTCTGCAGCTAATGGTTTAAAATAACATAAAGGTGTTTTTTTCAATTTTAATTAATAGTTTTATTGAGGTTAAAATAAGCGAAAATTTGAGTTGAAACCAGTAGGTGTAAATAAATAAATTAAAAAAACAATTTTTTTCTTTTTCTCTTTATTTAAGCCATAAAAACAATTGATACAACTAGTTACCAAAAAGCAATTACTGTGACAGGAAAAAAAAGAAACTACTAAATACGTAATCATATTTAATAGCGACCCGCCTCACAGATTAAATGTCAGTGAATGTATATCAACCAAAGCATGAACCCATGAGGTAGCGTTCTTCCGGACATAACCTATAAATACCAGTAATTCGGAGGCAGAAAATAAAGTAATACGAACGACTCCTCAGCTTAATTTCCAGGAACCAAAATTACCTAGTCCCGTGCAAATCTGTGTCACCACCAATGGCGAAAGAAGTACCATTTTTAGGCCATTGAAATCCAAAACTAAAATGGCAGCCCCTCAATATAAACTGCGCAAAAATGAATAGGGATATGCCTTCTCCGTTCATTTAAATTAAATTAGCCAATCTATTCAATATTAGTAGGATACAACAAAATAGAAAATAGAAACCAAAGTTAAAACAATTGTTAATCCTTTTATATATAACAAGGTTTCTTAAGAATAGTAAACCTGAAGATTTATCATTTTGTAAATAAACAGCTTTTCTCGTATTTTAATCCAGTAGTACTTTCAATAAACATGGAAAGACATCTTCAACTCGAAGTTCGCGAAATTATAGTGAGAATGCGTAATCAAGGCCACCGACAAGCTGATATTGCATTTTTTTAAAGATTTTTTTTTTAACATAATAACTTTATTCACAACTGTACACAATGGACAACCAGTGAATGTGAAATTACATTGAAAGAACAGACATGATCAGGCATGAAGGAGTCAGCACTCAGTGGTACAATCTCCAGGCGTGAAACTAAATTATCAGGGATTAGACTAGGAGATCCCTCATCCACTTCCTTTTCAGCCTCCGTTGAGTTATGTAAGGAATTTGTACTGTTGCCATATTATGTACCTGTTTTAATATTTAATGTCCACGTAGTTTTTCATTAAATTGTCGATAAAGTTTATGAATATGGGTCTTAACTGTCGGAATACGTAAGTCTGTATGTAGCGTATCGTTTGACACATAAGGAGGGAGTCTGTTATCAGTCTTAGGAATTTCGATTGAAATGTTTGAATTTTCTGAATATGCGTTCTTTTGGTCAGCCCATAAATTTGAGATGCATACGTCCAGATGGATTTTAGCAAGTAACTGTAAATGTTACGTTTATGTTTTAAAGGTAGTTTTGAGCGTACTGAGTATAGAAGTCGCAGTCTTAACTGTAACGTTTGTTTTTTTTTTTCATCTTGACGTGTGGGCCCCATGTCAGTCTTCTATCAAACGTAAGTCCTAAGTATGTCACTTTTTCAGTTTGATGTAAAGGTTGGTTGTCAATGTAAACAGGCGGGCAGGTCTTGCGTCGTAGTGTAAATGTAATATGAAGGGATTTGTCATAATTAAGTTTTATTTTCCATTTCTTAAACCAAGTTTGAATCTTGTTGAGGTTGTGTTGAAGTGTTTAGGTGGCTTGTGTAGGGTCCGCGTCTCTAGACATGATTGCAGTAAGTAGCAGTTAATACGTTATTGTTCGTCAGTATACTGAATATAGAAAAGGTGCTGGAATTGAGCCTTGAGGGATTTCTGCTAAAATATTTTTTGGATCTGAGCCCTGGCGAACCGAGAAAAAGTGGTCTGAAAGAAAATATTGTATAATAAGGTAGTAAGTGTATGGTAGTAACGGTTTCAATTTTACTTGTAACCCCTGGTGCCATACTCTATCAAAAGCCTGGGAAACGTCCAAAAACACCTCAGAAACGTAAATTTTTAGTTCTAAAGCAGCGGATATGTAATATGTGACTGTTGTGTTGTTGAATGATGTGAGCGGAATCCAAATTGGTGGTCAGGTATTGTATTTAATTCAGTCAGTAATTTAGTAATACGGCCCAGAATAATAAAAGTTAAATCGATTTTGATAAATGGAAATCTCCTGCTAAAGCGGTATACGAGAGCCTCTGGGCGGACTGAGGAAGATGTGACGTTGCAGAGAGATAAGAATACAATAGCTCCAGTCACGGGGTGTCGCGCTAGTCCTCTGCTCACCCCGACATCTCTCATAAATTAATTCAACACCCGCTTCTGTGAACAAAATAAAAATATTATTATATCGTAAATATATATTAATAATAATATTGCTAGGTTGGGCGAAACTCCAAATGTTCCAAGCCGAGATCTTAAATAACCCCGAATCTGAACAGATAATGTCTTAATAATCTATATCTATACTATTTAATAAAAGGACAAGCCATTTTTCATTTGGGATCGCTAACCACCAAAACTACTGAACCAATCTGTACCAAATTTTATAGTTGTTAATTTTATTGTACCACATCATCTTTATAGTTCAAGAAAGGTTTAGCAAAAACCCAACAAACAAATAAGCTTTCTGTAGTTAATTGGTGGGATAGATTGTTTAATTATATATTAAAAGAAAAACGGCAATAGCAGCTATTAGATAATCACTGCTAAATAAAATGATTTTTATTCACATGAGTGAGTAAAAACAAGGCAAGTGTAGAGACATCGCTTACAGTAGCCTCTGTTCATCAGTAGATTATTTACGTTTTTCCAAGATTGTAGTGTTCCTGTTTATCTATAGCATTAATCATTCCCTGATTTAGAGACTTCTGGGAACTGGGACTGCTGTGTCAGCGGTGCAGGGAAAAGCGATCGATGAAACCAGGAAGGGGAAGTTTTGTTTTGTTAACAGGAGACCATGATTTATAAATAACATGACCTCAATATATATATATATATATATATATATATATATATATATATATATATATATATATATATATATATATAAGTTAAGGTATGAGATATCAATAGGAAAACAATGTTTCATTTCTCTAACTTAACCCCATTCCCATATGAAAATATAAACACATGTTTTATAATGATTTAAGAATAAAAATATAGTTAGTTGTTGTTCAGCATTTGCTTGTGTTACCTCATTGTCTTAATTTAATTAGTTTTTACATTATCTTCACTGGAGCAAACATAACTGGTGCCGAAACCCGGGATCTGTAAGAAATTTCAAGGGTAAGAACCTATTTTTTTTTTTTTTTTTTTCTTGCTAGTAAGTTTTTTTTTTTTTTACGGCATTTAAACTCAGAAGATGGAATCAGGAATCTTGAGACCACCAATTTTGAACTTGACGGAGGACATCGCAGCGTTGCCACCAGAGACCTTGGCTGCAGCACATGCAAATCTAGCAGCCTTACAAGCAAATGCTTTAGAGAGACTGAAAATCAAAACGGCGACGTCACAGGACCTTAGAAGGGCTATTGCTGACTTAGACAGGTACGATGGAGAGGTTGGTGAATTAAATCACTTTATCAAGGGCGGCGATAGGTTGATGGCCAGGATCGAAGCAAAGTTGGTGGAGGATTTACTCGATCCTAATGACGCATGCGCACTAAAAGCGACCTTGGTGTGCCGAGTAAAGAGGGGAATTTTGAATTTTATCCAGGCGGATGAGGATACACCATGGGCAGTTGTGAAGGACCGACTGAAGAAAGCGTATGGAGGTGGCCGGTGGACCCCGGAAGAGGATATTTTCCGGATGTTCCGGGAAACAAAGAAATCTTATCAGTCGAATGGGCAATACGCTGGAATACTACTTGTCCATTATAATAAAATTACGGAGAAAATGAGGGAGACAGAAAATGCAGCGCAAGTGGAGGCCAAGATGGCGTTCTTGTCGACTATCCTCAAGGTGCAACTGGCTAGAGACGCAGGGAAAAAAGAGGGTCTTCCAAGAGATAGGACCTTCGTGGAATGCGCCCAGGAAATGGTCGACGCTAGTGCCAGAGACGACGAAGCCCGAAAAGGAGGAGAGGTTGAGAAGGGATGGAGTAGGGTAACCTACCGAAGAACGGAGAACAGAAGGAACGAACCTAGGGCAAACTTTGGAAGAAGAAAGGAGACAGAATCCGGAGGTCGAGAATGGACAACAGGGAGAGACAAGAGGCCAGGAACCGAAAAGAGAAACGGAAGGAGAGAAGAAAGAAGATGCTACGGATGCGGGAAGGTGGGGCATTTGGTCGCACAATGTCCCCGCACTCAATGTTTTGAATGCGGCATCGAGGGGCACATCGCCAGGCAGTGCCCTTACATAAGTCGACGCAAAGACCAAGGGGAACCTATGGAGGTAAATGCTCAAAGGGTGTGTAGAAGAGATAGACCCCCATCTGAGACAGCAGAATCGTCAGAGACATCGGAAGCGGAAACGGAAAGAAGCGAACCAGGTGACGGAAGGATTACTGCGAGAAAGAAGAACAGAAGAAGCGGAGAACGAGGAATGATGGCAGAAAGGAGAGAACGGAGCGAAGATTGAGGAGAGTGCAGGCAGAGAGGCAACCACGCAACAGTAAATAACATAGCGAGCGGGAGTAGCGAGTTGCCTATTATTAGGGTAGCAAGAGGAGTACATTGTCTTGTTGATACTGGCAGTTCTAATACTATAATGGGTGAAAAGACAATAGAGGCATTATGCAAAGGGAAAAAAAAATACCACAGGTAAAAGCATGTGAATGTAAACTAATAACCTTGAGTGGTCCCTGTAGTGTAGAAGGTGAAGTAGATATAGAGTTGAGTTGAGTAGATGGGAGGCTAGAGGGGAAAAGATACGGGTACATGTAGTGAAAAACATGCCTCGGGAATATGGAGGGATCATAGGGTGTGATCTTATGGAAAAAATAGGAGCGCGGATAAGGAATAAAGATGGGAAATGGTCAATAAGAATAGGAGCGAAGGAGTATAGGTGTCGAAGGGGAAAGGAGGTAGACTATGCAATAGTAGGAGCGGTTAAGCAGGGAGAAAATTGGAGACAGACTCTCACGAGAAAATACGGGGACATTTTTTTTAAAGAAGGCGAAATTTTAAGTGCCACAGGGGAGACGGTTCACGAAATTCCTTTAAAACAAGAGCGGGTAACGTATGTGAAAGAAAGGAGGTACCCACAGGCGCTACGTCGGCATATTCGAGAAGAGCTGGAAAATTTAAAAAAGCAGGGAATTATTATCGATAGCACATCGCCGTACAATAGTCCCTTGTGGGCGGTTAAGAAAAAGAGCGAGGAGGGAACGGGCCTAGAGAAATACCGAGTTGTAGTTGACTTTCGTAAACTTAACGACAACACGGTGGATGAACGATACCCTATACCGAGATTTGATGACATTTTGGATAGGTTAGGTGGGGCAACCATATTTAGTACTCTCGATTTAAAGGCAGGATACCACCAAATAAGAATGCATCCTAAAGACCGACACAAAACAGCTTTTACCTTCGAGCGGGGACATTATGAATTTATAAGAATGCCGTTCGGGTTGAAAAATGCACCGGTCACTTTCCAACGACTTATGGACGAATTTTTACGAGGATTGGACGAGGCGGTGTGCCAGGTCTATATGGATGACCTTTTGGTATTTAGCAAGACAGAAAAACAACACATAGACGACTTAAAAAACGTATTTGACAGACTGAGACAGTTCGGACTTAAGTTATCGACGGAAAAATCGGTGCTGGGCCGAGACCAAATCAGTTTTTTAGGGCATACTATTTGCAAAGAGGGGGTCCAACCCGACAGGAGAAAAGTAGAGGCCATAGGGAAAATGGCGGTTCCACACGATGTGAAGGGAATACGGAGATTATTAGGAACCCTTAATTACTATCGTAGGTTTGTCCCAGACATGGCAAAACATTTGGTGCCCCTTAATGATCTCTTAAAAAAAGGGCGGAAAATCACCATCACTTCCGAAATTGAACAGAATATCCGGCAGTGCATGGCCCGACTGCAAGAGAAACCTATACTAGCATTTCCCGACTTTGAGAAACAATTTACAATTACTACTGATGCCAGCGAATATGCTTTGGGAGCGGTGCTGTCTCAGGAAGGGGAGAAAGGGGATCAACCAGTGGCATATGCCAGCAGGCGCCTTACGGAAACGGAAGCTCGGTACAGCGTGTTAGAAAGGGAGCTACTGGGCATCGTGTGGGCGGTTGAACATTTCCGACCATATGTATTTGGGCGTAGCTTTAAGAAACATACGGACCACCGTCCTTTGATGTGGATCGGAAAACTGAAGGAGTCGTCAGCGCGAGTCACCCGTTGGAAAGAAATTTTAAGTCAATACAATATGGAAATTACGTATAAACCGGGAAAGGATAACGTAGTGGCGGATTGGTTATCGCGAGCCTTGCAAGCGAACGCTATAGAACGAGACGAAGGAGAGAATTCGGGAGGAATAGAGCAATTGTTACGGGAGTGGACGCCGGAGAGACCAGGAGAACGGAAGTTACTAGACACAGAAAATGAAATAGAATCAACGGGAGACCAAAGTTCAGTAAGCGAAAGGGCAGTAGATATGGAGGAAAGGGATGAGATCATTAACGATAAACCTATCCAAATTATCTGAAAACCAAGACCACCGGGGTAATGAAAGTCGAATATACTAAATACCATAAATACCGGATAACTACCATCTTTTCACAACCGGGAGTAACAGAGAAGCAGGTCGTAAAAGCGTTGAATGAAGCGTCGAGTTCGGGAAAAGTGTCCTATTTGTATGTGGGAAACGCGACGGTATGGGAGAAGATACAGCGGCTGTGGCGGACGGAAAAGATTGGGGTGGACAGAGGGTTTGTACGATGTCGATTGATGGTAGAGACGGTGACGGAGGAGAAGCAACAGCGGGAGGTCACGTTAGCATACCACCAAGGAAAAACTAACCACCGAGGAGTAAACGAGACCCTACAAGCGCTTAAACGAAAATACTTTTGGGTTCGGATGAGAAATACGGTCGAGGAGGTGCTACGAGCGTGCAAGGTTTGCTACACTACAAAATATGATAGGCACCCACCAACGGGAAAGCAAGAGGAAACGCGAACACCCATGTGGCCGCTAAGTGATCTGCAGGTGGACACGTTCACATGGAAAGGGTTTAAATGGGTGACAGTAATAGATATATTCAGCAAACTCGCCATGGCATATCCGATAAATAAACGGTCGGCAGAGGCAGTCATCGCAGCACTGAGAACGTGGTTCCAATTCTATGGGGTGCCAGATTACATATCGTCAGATGGAGGGCGCGAATTCGACAATGCCAACCTTAGAAAAGAGATGAAAGCGCTAGAAGTGGAATGGCGCATCAATACGCCAGGACATTCCAAAAGTAGGGGGGACGTAGAGCGGCTTCATAGCACACTAAGTGACCATCTTCGCGTCTTTCACGTAGACAAAGGGTTAGAGGCGGATACAGCGATGCCAAGGGCGGTAGCGGCCTATAATCATTCGATACATATGTCGACTGGGTTTTCCCCGTTCGAGGTACTATTTGGACTCCGGTGTAGACGGAGAGATGAAAGAGCCGCGGCAGTAGATGAGGACCTGGCGAAAATATTGGCAGTAAACAAAACTGCGCTTGTCAGCAGGTGGGGGAAGATCAGAAAGAAAATAGTGACCGAAAAAAGTAAGAGGGTAATGCGGGAAAATCTCAAGGTTCGCGACGCGACAGAAAAAATAAAAATAGGGACCATAGTATATCGAAAGGTAGGATCGAACAGGGGTAAGGAGTTAATACGCTATGAGGGTCCTTTCAAGGTAATCGTCATTCGTGAACATAATATTGTGACAATTCAAAGCGTTCAAGACCCCCAAAAAAGGAGGAATGTTCATATTGAACAGTTAAAAGTCCCTAAAAAAGAGCCCAAACAATCCTAAAACAAAAATGTTATATCCTCAAAAATATTATTTTCTAGGGCGTGTAAATGTATATAATTCTCTTTTTGTTTTTTTATTTTTCTTTGTAAATTGTTCTGTTTTTTCTTTATTTTATGAGTTTACGAGATAGTTCGTAAACTGGTGGAGGGGAGTTAAGGTATGAGATATCAATAGGAAAACAATGTTTCATTTCTCTAACTTAACCCCATTCCCATATGAAAATATAAACACATGTTTTATAATGATTTAAGAATAAAAATATAGTTAGTTGTTGTTCAGCATTTGCTTGTGTTACCTCATTGTCTTAATTTAATTAGTTTTTTACATTATCTTCACTGGAGCAAACATAACTTATATATATATATATATATATATATATATATATATATATATATATATTTAGTAAGGTTCTTGAGGTTCAGTCAATATATAAAAACAACTATTTTGGCGACGACTCGAGACTATATTGTTCTCATAATCATGCCATACAGTGAAAAAAACTACGTTTTATTGTTACAATAATTTTATAAACAGCCACATTTTTTTATTATTCAATAAAATGCAAAGTTATAACTAGAGACCGGATTTTGTGCAGTAAAAAAATCAAAAAATGTGCAGTAAAAAACTCAAAATGTGCAAAATCGTGCAGTAAAAAACTCAAAATATAAAAAATCGTGCAGTAAAAAACTCAAAATATACAAAATCGTGCAGTAACAAACTCAAAACGTGAATTTAAAATCTTAATAGATGCAGCAATCCATTTATTTACACAAATATGCAAAACTTAACCAGCCTTGAATAAACTTAAGGACATTTCAAAAAACGTTTCGTTTTGGTGTTAATTCAATCTGAAATACTTTAAAATTTGGGAAAAAAAAGATATGTAAAAAAAAAAATTGTTAATTAAACGAATACAAATATCTTTATTTAAATTTTCCTTTTACGTGGAAACAAAATATAATTAACTGTTTTTGAAAAATAAATTAATTTTTAAAAGTTTCGAGAAAATGTAGGACATTATAAATTTCAAAAATATTTCTCTGTAAAATTATGCCGCCTGTCACTAAAATGTTCTTTAGCAAAGAAAAGGAACGTTCTACATTTATGGACGTAATAGGACAATTTTTGTAGCATGCGATTGTGGATGGATCTAGATTATCAGCTTGTATTTCCTTTCCGTTGATAAAATAATTTAATTTTTTTTAACAAATGTAGCCGTAGTTTTCTCAAGGATTGACTCGAATTTTGAAAATAAACATCTTCCCTTTTCAGCTTTCTTCGAGAGTTTCAATAATTTCGATTTGGTAATTCAAGGATTGATTTCGTGATTCCAATCGTAATTTTCAAAAAGATGGTGACTGATGTTTGAATAAAGGAATATTAGCACCTACTTATGCTTGACACAGGCCAAAATCATTTTTTATAGATTAATAAAAAAAACTTACATTATTTACAATGTGTGTCTATTTGCGATTTCCTTTCATGGCCTATTGTTTTCACGCAGCAAAAACTAACCACCACCTTCCCATCAAATATCAGCTCTGGATATTCATTTGTCCATTGTTTCAATTTTGTAGAAACACTCGCGGCCGTTTTTGGTATTTTCAAAGTTGATAAGTTTAAAATCTAGTTAACAACTGACCCTCTGTCAGTGCTAAATCAGAAGTGGGAAATAAAATGGAAGGCGGGGAGTAAAATTTTCTGAGGAAACGTTTTAGTTCTAGGAAGTACGTCGATCTTCAGTGTTTGCCTAAATCCTCAAAGCTTTTAATTCCATACGATCATTTAAAAGTAGTAGGTCACAAATACATTGATCTAAGCGACTTTTTACTTTCAATTTAAAACTAATTAACCTATTTAGTATAAATAAATGTTGCCTAATAATCGTAAGTAAAATTTTCAAAAATAAATGGTTAAGTGAGTTAAATTAGATGAATTTGGTTCAATTGTGCAATTTCGTGTAGTAAAACCCGAATTCGTGCAATTAAGCTCAAAAAGTCAAATTTGTGCAATTTCGTGCAAAATAAAATTTAAGAATAAGAATCCTTAGAATATAAATGAGATAAATACTTGGGTTAGAGAGCGCTAAATTAAAGCGAACTAAATGTGCAATAACACAGAAATCCGGTCTCTAGTTATAACCATACATATATCTGTATTTTTTTATTTTAATACCTTAATTCAATGGTAAATCTGATTTATCCGGATCAATTTCTGCCCCAATTAATCCGGATAATTAGAGTTTCACTGTATTGGCTTAAAGAGATTCTAAGAAAACAGCCCAAATACATTTGCAGTTATATCCCTCATGATAGTCCAATGCTATCTTGATCTTTCATCTCGATCTACTGTCCGAAAACGACTGGGTCATGAATAATTTATCGGGGCATGGGTTGGTCCTTCCAGATTTCGAGTCAGAACAAGAAAAAGAGTTATTCTGTAATCATAGCCACACTGAAAGTTATTTTTTTATATTTTCGATATAGAATTATTACTAAACGTTATTTTATCATGAAAATTATGTTTTAATTAATAATTTCGGTAATTGTTCGGATCGGCGACACCACCAAACTGGCTTGACCCGCGCTACACCGACCAGTTCGATCCTTACGCTTCACTTCATGTTTACATTTTTCGATAGTTCATTCCAATAACCTCACATGTAAACAATCACTTCTACAGTCTCAACTTGGATTGTGTTGTTTAGTTTGTTATATTGATATTTAGACTTCTTAAATGTAAATAAGTGAAAAAGGAGTTTCATAAAGGATTAAGTGTTTTATGAATTTATGTTTTCTTATTTCATCTTATCTTATGTGTAAAAGTGTTACAAAACTTAAGAAGATTAATTTGTACATGGATTTGGTGTTTTACATATTTATATTTGTTCTATCAATTTAAGTGATAAAATTTACAACTTGTAAAAGTGTTATAAAACTTAACAAGATTTATTTGTACATGGATTTGGTGTTTAATATATTTTTATTTGTTGTTTCAATTTCAGTGATAAAATTTCAGTGTACATATTTTGTGAATGGATTCTTTTTCATCCATATTACTTTTTGTGCTAAAGTTAGACGGATTGTATAATTAATTCAATTAAACATATCAGTTTGTAAATAAATGTGAGAAAGTATATCACAGGTTTTTTATGTTTTCTTATTTCCATATTAACATTTGAGAAAATTAGCATTAATTAACATCATCACTTTCAACTAGGATTCTCTCTTATATTATATCATGGCTTTTAACATGGAGAATTGACAATGTGAAAATAATCACAGATTAAGAGGTAAATGACACATTACTATATAATTGTAGAACTATTGGTATAATGTTATAGATTAATGTGTTTTTAAAAAAAAAAATTAGAAGCCTGATGATGGAACATTGTCTCCGAAACATTTAGCTACAAATGTTAAATAAATAGGAGTTATGCCAAATAAATACTTCTGGATTTAAAGGATTCTGTCTTTTTTTATTTTATAATTTGTTATTTTCACTTCTCTGACAGAAAGTTCATCAGGAATTAACTTTACTGGTGGTTCAGTAGTATATTAATTGTTGATTAAATTAATATTAATTCAAAATTGATTCAGTGTCTTATATTTCGATATTTCCTTATTTCTCATTTTAATATTAGAAGGTAAGCAGAAGTTAATATTACTTTGAACAGGGATTAGTTTCTCAGTAAATGTAGGAGAATAACCTTCCCCCTCTAAAAGCAGCGACTAGAACATCGAAATAAATCGAAACAAGGTAAGAATCGACAGAACAAGGTATTCTGAGCGCGTTTAGGGGTTGGTGTCGCTGATCTGAACAATGACCATAATTTCAATAAATGAAGCTTTATATAAGCTTTGTAGTGTACAGTCAAAACTCGATAAGTCGAAGTTAAAGGATAAACAAATTTACTTTGATTTCTCAATATTCCATGATTACAAATTTTCGAGATATGGAGTTCACAAAAAATATTATTTTGAGTTTAACGATTTTTTTCTGTAATGTAATAAATTTCATAATTTAAAATAGTCTATAACTTTCTAAAGCATATATTTTGGGTTGCGGCGATTTATCACACCCTGAATTGGGTGCAAAGCAGCAAAGATATCAACTTCTACTCACGGTATCTGTGGCTAATAAAAATTAACACCATAAACGTCTGCTTGTCTCCGAAATGAAAAAGCACTGAAGATAAGCGAGGATAGGGTTGAGATAAACAAGTTTATACATGTCCATGGTTCTAGGAAACTTCGACTTATAGAACCTCACGCTTCAGGAAATTCAAGTTTTAGAAGTTCGGGAGTTGTGTAAACACACATTTTGCTTCGAGTTAACGATTGTTGATTCAAGTAAACAAATACAATTTATCATATAAACGTAATCGAGAAATGGGGTGGGAGAGTTTTTCTACTTAACGAGTTTCGAACTATCGAGTTTTGACTGTACTTGTATATGGGTGATTCTAAGATAACGAGCAAGTTTTAAATATCCTATTCGTACTGGGACTACTTTATGTAATTATGTATCAACTTTCATATTTCATTACTATATTAAAGTGTTAGTTACCGAAATTTGTAATATTATATTTCCGTGATGATAAGTTACTCGAAAAGTCTATTAGGGAATAAAACATTGTTTGGTAACTACTAAGGTTGCAATGGAAGACAAAAAAATTAAATTTTAAATTTTAATTATGAAAATAGGATTTGAGTAGTAGCAAGCAGTAGAATGTTCAATAGTCGTTATTTGAAATTTTTTTTCTTCATCTTTTGCAAGGGTTCAAAATTTTAAAATTTAACCTCTGCATTTTGCCTGTTATCTGAGAATCACCCATATAAAGTCTGTAGGAGCTCTGTATTTAATTTTATACCACAACTAGATAAACATTTATAGCTTCTAGCTTAGTTGGTGTTGCTCTGACCGCAAATTTGACAATTATTTCCCAGTAAAATTTTTAATGCAGGATACTTTCTGTTATATAACATTTTTCTCTAGCACCTACAGTTTAGGAGCTATTAAGGTTTGAATGAAAAACTCACATTTCGCTCGCACTTTTTAGGTATTGGGACTCTTTTGACACATTAAGATATCTGTTGGTGCTGCCCGGATTAAAAATTTTACGACTGTTTCCTGATCAGAAATTTAATGTAGAATGTTTGTTCTTATAAAATATTTGCCTCGACGACCTACCGTTTAGAAGCTATTAGGTTGATGCAAAAATAATGCAGGTTTTTTGTATTCATTCAAAAACAAGCCAAAATTTAACTTCAATAAAATATATTTAACCAAAATAACTTCCATTACAATTTAAACATTTTTGCCAACGCCCAATTGATGCATTAATCCCAGAAGAGTAAAAAGTAGAGCCTCTGGAATCAACAAACTCTCGAAACGCATTTTCAATGTCTTTCTGGGATTTGAACTGCTTCTCGTGCAGAAAGGTGTTGAATGTTTAAAAAAGTGAAAAGCTGTAGGTGAGAGATCGGACGAGTATGGAGGATGTGGTAAAGTTTCGTAACCCAACTCATGAAGACGTTTAATTTTCTGCCGTGCGACATGTGACGGGCGTTGTCGTGAAGGATTGGCCCTTTCCGATTAACTAATGCTGGGCATAAACAACGCAGTTTCTGATTCATCTCATTAATTTCATTACAATACTTTTCAGCAGTGATAGTTTCACCCGGATTGAGGAACCTGTCCTGCAGATGACCACCAAACAGTAACCATAGTTTTTTTTTGGGTGTAAGCTTGGCTTTGGAAAATGTTGTGGTTTTTTTCCCTATTGTTGTACAATATCCATTTTTCATCGAACGCTACTATATGACTGAGAAATGGATCATTTTTGTTGCGCAAGGAAAGCATACAAGAGATTTCATACCTCCGATCCTTTTGGTGGTCGTTCAGTTCATGAGGCACCCACTTGGCGAGCTACTTTGTTTTTCCAATTGCCTTGAGATGGCGTGTTGACTGATCCACATCGAGTTTTTCCGCTATTTCTCGAGTGGTTTTGGTGGGGTCAGCTTCAACTTTTGCCTCTAACTGGTCGTTGTCAATAGCAGAGGGACGGCCATTACTTTCTTAGTTTGAAAGGTCAAAATTTCCACTACAGAATTTTTGAAACCATCGCTGTAGATTCATTAATGGTACTTGGCCTCCAAACTTCATTAATATTTCCAGCCGTTTGCGCAGCACTTCGACCGAGTTTGAACTCATACAAGTAAATTTGCTGAAAATCACTCCTAGACGTCATTTTGTTTGAAGGCTCTGAATGGACTGAATTAAACGGTAAAAAAAAAAAAAAAAAAAAAAAAAAAAAAAAAAAAAAAAAAAAAAAAAAAAAAAAAAAAAAAAAAACTGTAGTTTGCTTTCATTTGATAAGTTTTCGTACTTCTTTTTTTTTTTTTTTTTTTTTTTTACCGTTTAATTCTAAAATATAAATTGGGAAAATCATTAGATTATAGATTGACATATCCATGATCTATTGTTTTTCCCAGTCAGGGAGAAATTGAGTTTTTTATTTCCCTTTTCGCTTAGTCTTATATAAATATATAAGTATATAATGTATTTATTAATAAATTATACAAACCCTGAGTAGGGTTGATAGCCTAAGCTAAGAGGTCTTTGCTCTCTTTAGTTAAACTAACGGACTACACTCTCACTTGCCCTCCATCCTGCACTATACATTAAAGTCTATTTATCAAGGATCTTCGAAATAGAATGTATTCTGTCTATGTAATTTTATATTACTGAAAAATTAAAAAAAAAAAAAAAAAAAAAAAGAAATACATAGTAGTTTTTTGTAGTTACTTCCACAGACTTTGTATCTTACAATGATGTGGTGGTGCCAAAATATATGAAATCTCGATACCTGTACTGATCCCAGAAAATCGATACCAATACCACGGGTCTTTTTTTTTTTTTTTTTTTAGCAATTTTTTTCAAATTAACATGTTGTATATAAAATAAAATAAAAATACATATAGTAAATGTGAAGATAATGCTTTTATTTTTAAAGCAATTTTTTTACCCATTTGTAGCACTTCAATAAAAGTTCTATATTTGAAGTTCCCCGAGGCCATCTTCTTTTCAGACGCCTAGAAGGAGTATCACGAATTGAATAGGTTATATTTAATATGTGGGGACATACTAGGATATATTTGGACTACATCAGAAACATATGAAATTTTAAATACTATGTAACTCTCAGAAGGTTATAAGGAATAGAATCGGAAGACAGTTGAAATGTTGGAGGATTTTTGTGATCATGGAGTTTGCTACGAAAGGACAGGTATCTGGTTTGGGCCAAATCAGCAATATATGGATTAGTAACAAATTCATTCATAACAAAGAGTTGGATGTCTTCAAATTTCGATCCGAGAAACACCAATTGAGCTACAGAGTGTCAAAAATGCGCTTTCACTTAAAATGGAGATTTCAAAAGTGATTTCTTTTAATTCAATCTTGACCAAATGTTACATTCTTAAATTTGAAAAAAAAAGAAAAAAAGTCAGCTAAAAAGAACAGAATCCTAGATAGAACATATCCATGTTTAAAAAAAAATCCATACGGTAAGCGCGAAGTTGGAGGCCAAAAAATAATATGAGTTTCTGACTTTTGTTATTGCCTTAATTACTTATTGAATTTCAATTTTCTTTGATATTGTAGATATCAGAAACTTAAATTGCTCCGGGTACTCTTTTTTTTTTTTTTTTCAAAATCAATTCAAAACAAAATAAAAAAGAAAAGAAAAATTGGTTTGGTTAAATCCTGAATTACCAAAATAATATCTAGTAAGATGGACTTTATTGCTGTTAACGTTCATTCAATTATGTTATCTACTGATTATGTAGATAAAAAATTTCTTTAATAAACCTATCTATCTCATGGTGTTTATTCCACAACCTACCTTAATAAGAATTTATTTTTCCTCCAATGTCTGATGCTAAAAATTATTATTTATCATTTGTTTTAAAATGAAGTATATCATTATAATACACTATTATATATTAAACATCTGTTTTTTTGTTGTCGTTTTTTTTCGCAGCCAGATCTTTATATAACACATTTCATCTGGATGAGAGAAAACCAGCTCGGAATGGCGGCGCTATTAAAAGATTCAAACCACAATCACTCTGGAAATAGATAGTATAAATGGAAGCATGTAAAAACTTTACGAGCCAAATTAACTTTTATGGTTAATTATCTTTTGACCTTGGATTAAAAATATACCTGGAAGTAAAAATAGGAGATAAAATATATTTTAAGAGAGATACATCTCGTTTCATTGTTGTAAAATACGTTGCCATGTATTCGACGAACCAGAAAATACTTTTTAAATATAACAATAAGAAATATCAGTCACGATACGCAGTAGGCAAGCTCCTCAGAGCCTTTAAACAGAAGATCCGGGAATTCATAACCTTACTCGGTAATAGATAGCAGATAGGCCCTATTCAAACGACACTCGCCAACAAAAAAATGTTTTTGAAACCTATTTTTTACTTTAATTGCTGTTTTATATAGATTTTTGTGTGCTGAATCCAAATGTGGTCTTAGTTTTTTTTTGTATCACCCATAGTTTTTGAGAAATTTGCTTTTTTTTTTATACAATTTAAAAAAGCATATATAACTGTTTCATATAAATATAAAACATTATATAACTGTTTCATGAGGCCTAACTTTATATGTAGAGGTGGTAAGAGAATGTTTCTAGGATCTACAAGGTTTTTGCGGAGAATGTTCTTCTCGCCGGATTTTAAAGACTCCCTCACAGGCCAGTTCTTTCTGCACCAATGTTGATCCCTTGCTCTACTGACCCATTCACACAAAAAACATGGAAATTCGGTAAAACCGCCTTGCTGAACAAGAAGCATGCATGTTACTTTCAAGTCACCACTTATCATCCAGCCATGAGCCGAATAGCCAATTTTATTCAACACTATTTCTAGGTTTTCATAGCTCTGTTTCATATGTACAGAATGGCCAACAGGTATAGATGCATAAGTGTTACTATTGTGTAATAAAACAGCTTTTAAACTAGTTTTGGAAGAATCGATAAACAGCCTCCAGTCTTCTATTTTGTATTCAACACCAAACTCTTTGATCGGACCTGGAATGTCTGAGCTGTACACTAAATCACCTTCTTGTTCAAAAAATTTCGAAAACCGCTGCTCTCTCTTCCTATACACATACATGCTAGTTCCAACTGCCAACAAGTTCTTTTCTTTTAGTCTAGAACCAAGCAATTCAGCTTTTGCTTTTGTTAACCAAAGATCCCTAAGTCGTTAAGCTTAATCTGAGTAAACTGTTTAGGCACCATATTTGCTGTAGCACATTGGAACTCTTCATCATCTTGCTCATCTATATCCATATCTGTTTCAGCAGTGCTGCTAACTCTTCTACATCCAGCACAAATTATTTTACAATTTTATTTGTAGTGTATAAAAGCTGTTGAATTCTATAATAAATCAAACAATTTAATATATTATGCAAATGTAAAAAAATGGTAGGTGATACGGCTTAATAAGTGTCATATTCGGATTTAGCACCCTAAAAAACAGAATGATAAGGTGTTTTATGTAAAAAAGTTTTTTCATTCTTGGCCTGAGTAGTTTTTTGTGGTACCAATCCCTTATTTATAATATTCTAGGTGAATACTTAGGCCCCACTGAAATTATTAATTCCCTTCACTATTCTGAGTTAATTTCCAACCTCAAACTACCAAGAAACCAGTTGACGTGTAAGATTATTTTATAGACATTTGAAGTCTTGTTTCTTCTCATCTCGTGGCTTGTCTTCTCAATCTCCGATGATTCAACCATGTAAATTTGTAGACGTCATAACCTGATTACACCTCACCAATCCATGACCTTCCAATGATTAGGCCGTAACCATTAACATAATCTCTCACACATTAACATAATTTTAGATTGTTTGTTGTGTTACTAAGTAAGATACTAAATTGAGTTATGATGCTAATCATAGCTCTATCTAAGTATTGTTTTAATTGTCAACCCTTTGCAGTGGAACCTTTGAATGTACAGTGGAACCTCGATATAGTGAATTCCTTGATAAATAGAAGTTTTTCTATTTCCCTTAAATTTGCCTTGTTAAAAATTGTTATTTTCACCTCTACATGTCGAAGGATTGGTTAAAAAGTCCTTGATAGATAGAATTTTCGAATATTCCTTAGCTTACACCGCGCCTCTACAAAACGAAGTTTTTTTTTTTTCGGAAAACCTCTACACATACGAAGCCTGTAACTCCCCCCTCTAATTCGTTTCAGATTCTGATAAAACACTTTGGTGAAACGTATCGTCTTCTGTTTTTCTTTGATAGCTTTTTGATTCTCGAAAATGGCAAAGCGTAAAACCCTTTCTTGTGAAGATAAACATATATATATATATATATATATATATATATATATATATATATATATATATATATATATATATATATCGGATTATGAAAAGAAAAATATTAATAATTCGATTCGATATATCGTATAACGATACCCCAAACTGGGACTGACACTGGCATCAAATCCAATTACTAGCAGGAAAACTAGTAAAATTAGCATATAACAATAAATTTTACATTGAAGATAAGTAATAAATAATTTTAAAAATATGTAATCTGAAATAAAGCTATATTAATTCACAAGGACTTAAGTCAAAAGATAAACTATAATAAGCTTAAACAAGTGGAAAGTCAAGCTTATTAAAAGGATTAGTTGAGATCCTTCAAGAAATAAATCTAAGCTTTAGCGTCCGATAAATTATATAATCGAACTCACGGCGATTTTAATCAGAGAACATGGGACAAAGGATTTTGGGTTGAAGGAAATATTCGGGGGGGGGGGGGGAGAATTCAGTAGAATGTTTGAATTTTATAATTCTATTCATAAGTTAAAATAGGCCTTATGAATTAAAATAGGTTAAAATAGGTTATGAAAAATTTTTTTTTTTATTAGTGCATTATTGGACATTAGAATTTTGTGTATCTTTTTTTTAAATAAAACTTTATGAAAAATAATCTTTTCTTGGACAATGTCCCCCTCATGATTATTTGACTGCGTACATATCTGGGAACGCATATAGAGTGTAAATTATATACTACAAGTCTTTGGGTTTACATAAAAAAATAAATAAATAAGTAAATAACAAAATTAAAAGAAAATAAAAGAAAAGAAATATTCTAGCAATAAAATATTATTACATAATTTCGGAAGATTGATAATTGAGGAGGTAGATGAATAAATTATGTTTAAAGGAAGTGAGAGAAGGAACATTACGGATCGAAATGGGTATGGAATTCCAGAATAAAGCTGCACGATTAATAAAGGATTTTTCAAAGGAAGCAGTTCGATGAGAAGGGATATACAGATCTATAGGCTGAGATCTGGTGTTCAAAAGATGAATGGAAGAACGAAGGGCAAGGATGTCGTAAATGTACGAAGGTTTTTTGGACTTTAAGGATTGGAATAGAAAGGAACCAAGGAAGTATTGTCGCCGAAAACTTGGATAAAGCCACCTCAACTCGGAATACCAGCAAGTGATGTGAGAACGCCTGGGGATCCCATAAATGAATCTTATAAAGGAGTTCATTAATCTTTTCACCTTCATTTCAAGCTCGCCAAGACAGTCCTCCGTATACCAAGCATCCATAATCGAGGTGGGGAAGAATGAGGGAAGATACTAACAATTGACGGGTATTGCGAGGGAAAGATTCACGGAATCTTAGGAGCTGTTTGAGGATGGAGATGGTTTTTTCGGGTAATGTGGGAAATATGGTTATTCAAATACAAATGTTGATCGAATACTACTCCGAGGTTTTTGACAGAGTTTGTGAACTGAATAGGAACGCTATCGAGATAAAGAAGTGGATAACAGGAAAGGGAATTAAGGGAGGGTTTCGATCCAATTAGCATTGCTTTAGTTTTTTCTGGATTCAGTCGTAACTTATTCTCTACTGCCCATTGGTTGAATGCTATAAATGTCATCTTGAATTTTACGAGTTGCCTAAAAAATTTCACAAGGATGAAACGATAAATAGATTTGAAAGTCATCAGCATATAAATGATATCGGGAATTATTAATGGCGTCTGTCAAATCATTAATGTAAACGGAAAAGAGAGTTGGTGAAAGAGAGGATCCCTGAGGAACACCTCGCGTCAGAGGCACAGATTTTGAAGGAGGTTGGTTAGGAACAATAACTGTTTGGGAACGGAGAGATAAGAAGGACTGGAACCAGCCAAGAGCACTATTGGAAAGGGAGAGTTTTTGTAATTTAGTCAGAAGAATTTTATGATCCACGGAATCAAACGCCTTGGAGAAATCGAAGAGGATTAGGTTAGTAATTTTCTGTTGGTCAATTGAAGAATAAATGTCTTGAGTAATTTTTAAAAGAGCGGATTGAGTAGAATAACCTGAACGGAAGCCTGTAAGACTTTGGGCTTACAAGACAGATGAAGAGCCGCCTGCTCACCAGAGGAACAAAGGCACAGCTGTACAAGACACTGATACGGCCGATTCTTACCTACGCTTCCCAAACCTGGACGCTAACTAAGGCAGATGAAAGGGGTCTGCTAATTTTTGAACGAAAAATGTAAAGAAGAATATACGGACCTGTTAGAGAGGGCGAAGTGTAGAGAAGAAGGAAGAACTAGGAACTCAACAGCTAGTACAGAGAAATCAATGTAGTACTGTTCATCAAGTGAGTAAGCTCAGCTGGGCTGGACACTAGCGCGCATGGCTGAGGATGGAATACCGAGAAAAGTTATGGAGGGGGTACTGGACAGCACAAGGAGGGGAGGAAGCCCAAGGAGGTTGAGATGGATCTACGGTGAGGCCGAAGACGCGAGGAAATGATTCAACTACGGAAAACTGGTAGATCTTGAATGCCCTGAGCAGCTATATGGAGTCATTGTCTCCTATCTCAGCGAGAGACGTCTCGCTGTGCGGGTTCGTGATGTCTATTCAAAGTCAGCACCCCTCACTTGCGGTGTGGTATCTACACTGCTGAAATAGTTGGAAAAAATTACGGTAGGGCGACAGTAGCGGCTTGTGCCGACAAAATTGCCATTACCAGCAGCAGCATGAACCCCACAAGAGCACTACGCCAGGCCGAAACTGTCTGCGCAGAGATTACTCAACGGCTGAACTCATTCAACATCCAAGTGAATCCAGCTAAAACGGATTGCGTAGTTTTCTCACACCAGCGTGGGAAAAAGATAACAATGCCGAAGACCCTGCGAGTGAAAACACCTCCATTGCCCCCTCAAACTCTATCGTCTACTTGGGTGTCACTTTGAATAGAGGGCTGAAATATCAGCTCACTGTTACAGCGCGCATGGTAAGGTGAGGAAAAGATCTTACCGTCTTCACCACCTCCTTCCCTCTCCAGCACTTTCCCTGCGATTGAAGTTGTGCATCTACAAAAGCATGCTTAGGCCTACCCTCCTGTACGGTGCCCCTCTTCTCACCCTTCTTTCTGACGGAACTAGACGGCATCTGCAGCGTTTCCGGGACTCCATGCTCAAGAAAATGGTAAAAACGATCTCCTTGAAGATGAAGAAGCCAGAAGACCTCCACGAGATTTTCGACCATCCGACAGTCCCGGAATTCATCCAGCGTCAACATGTTAAGTTCCTGGACTCACTTCAGTTTCTGACAAACTCTGTGGTCAAAACATTGACACCAGCGCCACCTCCGGTCTGTTAAACTAACATAAATGTTACCATAAGGACATTTTCTTCTTTAGTTTTGGTAAATATATAAAGCTTAGTTTTTTAGTCTCCCCACAACAAGATTTGGGTGAGCCCCATCATCTAAATATAAACTCAGAAACCCTCACCCTAAGAAAAAATAAACTTTCCGTAGGCCTTACAATGTATCTAGTACAGAAAAAGGCCAAACATTAATAGAAATTGCAAATCCTTAAACACAAGAATAGTATCCAATAAAAAAATAAATAAATAAAAAAAAAGTCTTGCAATGCAAGTCGAAAAGTTGGCATTATATAATTAAAATATTATTTTTTTTTGCCGTGTATCTATGACTACATGCCCCAACTACCTACACTTTAAATACTTCTTAGTCAACAAATACCCCATCAATTAGTAAAAACGTTTGATAAATAATTAAAATTTTTAATTTCTAAAAATAAGATACTTGGGATTGTCCAATTTAATAGTGTAGAAGAAAGGATGTAAAAATAGGCACAGGCACAGGGAGATGTTGAAGAATGGCGGCAAGAGACTGTCAATGGATTCATTTGCTGATATAAGATTACTGTGAGCAGTTGGAGCCATTCTTTCAACTAGTGTGGATGCAGCTAGAGTTATTGTGCGAATTGGTGTTATGGACTGTAAACTTTTGAGTAAACGTTTTTATTTCATGATATAATGTTTATTTATAAATAATTTCACAATGATATCTGAAAAGCGGAGGTTTAAGCTACTTTTTGAAGCACACCTTTTAGTCAGGCACTCTTTTAGGTTAGATGTAAGAGTGGCCATCTTTCTTAGGTGGGGTTATGAATATGGGCACCCTTCCTTGGTGTAAATATGGCCCCCATTCCTCCGGGAACTTCAAGTGCATCTCTGTTCAAAATATCTTCAACGCCATTACCACCAGTTCGTCACTGTATCCAATTTATCATTAGAGCCAGGTATGTACTGGATGCAGCTAGTATGCAATGCACTTTGACTACGGATACAAGTGACTGTAGTGCCGATCAAATTCCGATAAAAATAATTAAACTATGTCTTCCAGCTATTCTTCCGCCCCTTCTACATATATATAATTTTTCCTTACAAAAACGTTTTACAAAAAGTTTACAAAACTTTCCACTTAAGTAAAATGGAGTTTTGTAAAGTGGAGTTTACAAAACTCCATTTTTCCTATAGCCTGGAGGAAGGCCTTAGTCCGCCCGTCAAATGAAATCCCTTCTCCATCCAACGCATCAGACTTTAGGCCTATTTCCATCCTCTCAAATTTATCAAAGCCACTCGAAAGATTGGTCAACACCCAAATTACCTCCTTCCTAGAGCAAAATGCTCTCCTTAATCCGTTCCAATCAGGTTTCCGTTCCGGTTATTCCACTCAGTCAGCTTTGTTAAAAATCACACAGGACCTTATTCCTCCATGGACCAACAACAAATTACGATCCTTGTCATGTTTGATTTCTCAAAAGCTTTCGTTTGTGTTGACCGTTCAATTCTTCTATCTAAACTTCAAAACTTCTCCCTACCTAATAGTGCCCTAAATTGGTTCCAGTCTTTCTTATCTCATCGTTCCCAGTCAGTCATCATACCCAACAGTCCTCCTTCATCTTCCCTACCTTTACTTTAACCCAAGGTGTTCCACAAGGATCCTCCTTGTCACCAACCTTATTTTCTATCTACATCAATGATTTACCCAGCTCTATCCACAAGTCCAATTATCACCTATATGCAGATGACCTTCAAATCTACCTATCTTTCCATCCTTCAGATATGCTCGAGGCATCTCGTAAACTTCAGGAAGATATTGATAACATCAACCATTGGGCAGTGAAAAATAAGTTATATCTGAATCCAAAGAAAACTAAGGCTATCCCCATCGGTTCAAAACCCATCCTCAACACCCCACTTTACTATCCATTGCTTTACCTCAATAACCTTCCTATTCAGTTCCAAAATTCTATTAAAAATTTAGGAGTTACCTTTGATCATCACCTATCCTGGAATAACCGTATCGCCCAAATTTCCAAAAAAAAATCCATCATAATCATTAAACAACTGTATAGATCTCGAGATTTCTTTTCCCAGAGTACCCGTCAACTTCTAGTGTCCTCTCTTGTTTTCCCTTGCTTTGATTACTGTTGCTTCGTTTATGGGGGACTGTCTGGGGATCTTGAGATGAAGCTGAGGAGACTGATGAACTGTTTCATGAGATTTATCTTCGGGATCCCTAGGCGGTCACACGTTACTTTCCGGTATTCTGACCTTGGGTGGCTGTTTCCTAAATTCCGACGGCAATACTTTCTGGGTACTTTCCTATTCCAATGTCTAAAAAAAAACCCCTTCCTATATTCTTGATTTATTAATTCTGCTTTCTTCTATCCACCTCCTAAACACTAGATCCCAACATTTTAACCTATATATCCCCTCACATAAAACCACTTCCTTTGACAAATCCTTCATCATTCGTGCTACCTCCTTCTGGAATTCCCTACCCACTTCTATTCGTAAAGCAGCTTCCATAACTTCCTTTAAAAATAATTTATTCCTGTACTTTTAGACAATCAATCTTCCGCAAATATGTCAATAATCAAGTTAATACATAGAATTACTTTTTATTTTCTTCTCTTTCTTTCTCTTATATTTAATATATAAACGATTGTATTTTATGTTATAATTATATTATATTTTTTTAATTTAATATTTAAACGATTGTATATTTTATGTTATAATTATTATTATTATTTTTTTTATTTTTTTTTAATTTAATTTAATTTTTTTTTCCTGTAAAAAATGTATGCTTTAATTACTGAAGCATCTAATTTGTAAATAATAGGCCAGACAATTGTACTTTTAACTGTGCATTGTTTTTATTCTTAGGGGACAGTAAGTCCCAGAATAAAGTTTATTTTTTTCATTTCATTTTCATTTCATTTCACTTTTCAAAAACATTTTAATTAGTGTCACGGAAATAATGTTTAATTGTTTGATTCGAGACCGGTTATTATGGGTTCTACTTTACTTAGTGGTATTAAAAAAAAATAATAAAAAAACTTTATATCATAGAAACAGATTCATGAAGAGATTTTTTCGTTCAAACTCTTTCACAGTTTCTGAGAGCCTTGACATAGTTCGCTAATAGCCGAGGCATAGGCCCGCTTCACAGTTTGCTACTTTCGAGGAGGGAATTTAGTCGCCAATACTGATCAATATCACTTAGCAGCCTCGAAAATTCTAGCAATTTATTTTTTTTTTCCTGTAAAAAAAACCACAGCTAATGTACTTTTAACTGGCTGGATTAAAAAACAAAGTTTTGTTATATTAATCGGAAGAGGGTTAAAAGGTTTAAGGGAGCCAAGTTAGAAAAATAGAGTAAAAAAACGCGTGCCTATAAAGGGATTGAATGGGTCTTTTTGATCTCATTGAATTTTGATCATATATACTAATAGAGTATCATCCAATGAGGGAATAAAGTAACCTTAGCCGTTGATATAATTTTGTACAATATTTAAAATTTATTAATTACTAGCAAACCCGCCGCACAGTGGGGCAAAACAGCCAAAAAGCGGAAAAAACTCTTTTTCTCGAGAATGGTTAGTCGAGCTGCAAATAGTCTCGTTCGATTCAGAATGGAAAAATACGTTAGATTTGCAACTCAATTGAAAATTATATCATTTTTTTAGTTTTTTTTAATAAAACAGAGATATTTAAAATTATTTTATAAAATTTTATTTGATATAATTTTAATTTAATTTAACATAATTGTAGGCTAATTTAACTTCATTAAAACAAAAAATTGGTCCCCTTTTTAAATAATCGTATTTTATGTCGATCAGCTCAGAGTAATTCATTATTTATCTACATAATAAAAAGAAAGATAGGACGGCTCACATATCAATTGGAGTTCTTCGTCACTGATGGGAAGGCGTTTTCTTTTAAGTTGAGGCTTCATATAATGTAGGGATCTAATGATTCTAGCAGCTTATGAAACATATTATATTGTCAATCTTTCATTCATCCACTCATAAAACCTAGTTTTAAACTTATCTCTATTAAAATTAACCGATTTTAACTTTTGTTTGTAATGAGGGAAAAACCGTTTATTACTAGATATTAAAGTAATCAAATCATCTGATTCCAAAGGATACTTCTTCTATATTCACTAAAAAATACCTCACAGAGATTGGAACATTTTATTTTAAATGTATTCATAATGCGAATATATATGTTAACATTTTTTGGAAAGAAAACAGACTTAAAACCGCACTGGAGTGTCGATAATCAAACATCAATTTCTTTTTTTTTTCAATATAATTTTAATTAAATTTATCATATAATCACTTATTTGTATTGACAAAATTATTATATTAATAAAATAAAATACAAAATGACTTTTTCCATGAACCTCTATGCAAACAATGAACTTAGACATCTATACCTACATATGGGTTTGATCATTTGAGCATTAGATCACTTCATTTGTATCTCTGAATCCCTTCCTTAGGTTTAGTATATAGTGTTTTTAAATAAACAAACATAGATACCACGAACAGGCTAATCTCAACTGTGTAAACAATCATTATTTTTATGCACATTTGTCATCAGTTGTCAATAAAATTTATAGGAATATTAAGCAGTTGTATTAGCTTTATGACGATGGTAATTTTTTACGGGAGCTCAGCGGAGCTTTTTTTGTAGGACCACACTTGTTAAAAAACTCTGGTTACTTTTTCCCTTTCGCTCTAGTATATTTTTTAAAAATACATTTCATACATTGGACCAATCTAATATTTTTCCGCTATTCTTTAGTGTTTGAACTACAAACATTTCAAGTTTTATAGGTTTATCTATAAAAATAAATCCACAGTGACTCAAATTGTAGCTTAATAGAAATAGGCCATTTTGGGGTGGCGTAATGTTGTCCAACTTTAGAAAGCCCCAGAGTAGCAAATAAAAATGAAATTGAAAAAAACAAACTGGAAATGTTTTGCACCAACCAATAATGAATAAAATGGCCCATCAAATACGACAAAAATAATAAAGTCGTTTTTAGAGTTTTTTCCGTGTTTGCCCCACTGTGCGCCGCGGCTTCGCCCGCTCTCATAAATAAAGAACTAAGATTGTTTTAACTAATAATGGGATTTCATTTGTTTATCGATAAAAATATTGTAATGAAATATGTAATTGAACATTATTTCTTCAATGATATTTTCACGCATGGCAGTAAAATTTTAACCTGCAAAATTTTATTCAAAATTGCATTTATTAGGTGTTTGAAGATTAGATAAAAGCATAATTAGACATCCTATTTGGCAGAAATAATTCAATCAACCCATCTGGTTAGCTTTTAATTTCTAAACCATTAAAGTAAATGACAGTTGGCAAACTTCTTTTCTGGCACTTCAGACTACACATTATTATTATTATTATAGTAAACAATAATATTATAAACCTTCCTTGAACTATGAAGATATAGTTAAAATTTGGTACATTTAGGTTTTATAGTTTTAACATTACAAACTCTGTTGCAAAATGGCCGCATATCGGTCGATTTTTACACAGCACTGGGATATACATGTCGCTCTAAATATTTAAAGCTTTTTTAATAACAATTGAATTTAAAATAAGTCAATTTTATCATCAATTTCTAGCTCTATATCATACCATACCTTTACCGTAACCTCTCTCGAATGGAACTCGCAACCTATCCGATTAGGACTCTTCACTACACACCATATATTTATCGCTTTTTAAAAGGAATATAATTGAAAATCTTTTAATTTTATTATTGCTAAACCTTCCTTGAACTATTAAGATGATGTGGTTAACATTTGGTAGATATTGGTTCAGTAGTTTTTGCAGTGATCACAAACGAAAAATGGCTTTTAATTGTGCTAACACGGTGAGGTCGGTGACTTTTCACTCCTTATTTAGAAAGTTAAAGCGAAGGTAAACGCAAGAATTCAGCTTCATTATTTTCATTCCGAGATGATGTCCTTATTTGACTAGGCTATTGACTTATTACGTATGAGTGAGGTTTCTCCCGCTTTGAAAAATAACAGTTTCGTGTACTTATTTGTATCACTCTATACTTCATAATATAGAGAACACGATATATCGCAACGTACAAATTGGCTCGACAAATAATTGAAGAGAAAAATATAAATATCAAAATAACGATATTTTTGATAAATTGGCTATCTGTACCTAATCGTAGCACCAACAGGCAATTCTCATTCACTTTCCATAAGCCTATGTAATATTTAATGACTTCGTGAATCTGGACAGATTCCGGGTTGATCTGCGAATACACGACGCTAATGTTCACGACAGTCGTGCCAACATGGACTGATAAAGACAATCTGCTACTGCAGCGCACTCTGAGGGCTGTCCTTCACTATCTGGGAGGTACACGAAGCGTCTTCTGCCGCACGATACAGCAAAGATCGTGATTGTCACGAGATGTCTTAATAAAGCAGTGAGGTTTTTTACACTTGTAACTTCTTTGGTGTTGTAATTGGTTGTGTTAAGGTCTTGATCCAAAAACGTTTTTATAACTTTAGAGATATAGATCGTTGGGGTATGCAGTGATAGATACACAGCATTTAAAAACAATATTTTAATTTATAATGCAACATACAAGATTAAAACGACAAGAAACTGCCCGTCGTTACAGACTACTTCAACATTTACTAGACAAACGTTCAAATCTCCCAATTAATTACAAAAGACTCATTTACATGACAGTGATTAGAACTATTTGGACGTACGGAGTTGAGCTTTGGGGCTCTACTAAACCATCCAATTCATCTCGTATCCAATCCTTACAATCCAAAATCCTTCGAAAAGGATGGGACCCAGGATACTACCTTGAGGAATACCAGCGGCCTGGGGAAAGATGAATGAGTATTTAGAATTGTGATTAACTTTAAATACTCTATCAGAAGATGGAGGAAGTATGAGGAAATATGTAAATGCAAGGAATTGGCGAAGTTTATAAAGCAGTGTTGAATGCCATACCCGATCAGAGGCCTGTTCAACATCTTGAAAGACACCCGTGCAATACATCTTGCGCTCCAACGCAGATGAGATAACATCCGCCACACGATGGCACTGCTGGTAAGTGGAGTGAAACTGACGAAATCCAAACTGGTGGTCAGTAATAATGTGATTTGAATCGAGGAAGGGATAAAGGCGTTTCAAAAGGAGCTTTTCAAGGATTTTGCCCATAAAAGGTAGGAGATAAATAGGTCTGCATAAGGAAGGATTTTCTGGCGGTTTTTTAGGTTCAGTGATTATTTTAATAATTGATAATTTCCAGGAATCGGGGGAATATGTAGTACGGAGGATAGCGTTATAAATATAAGTTAGGAGTAATACTGCTTTCGTTGGAAGACATTTGAGGATTCTTGAGGTAATAAGGTCATATCCAGGAGCTTTGTTGGAGGGCAATCTATGGATTATGGGTATTATATCTGATGGGTGGAAGGCACTATTGAATCAAATTTAAATTGAAAAGAAATTAAAATTAGTGATAGTTAACTTTTATTTAACTATCACACGCATCTGCCCTGCCTACTTATACCTCTCAACGGTCAATAATTGTGTCGTCTAGTTGCAAAACCGGCCTACTCCTCAATTTTGAGAAATACGTTTTTTCTGTTTTCTGAGTCCTAAGATACATTTTCCACCTATTGGAAGCAAGAAACCTCGCAAAAACCCGTCAAATCCTTGTTAAACCTGCGTGTGAAAATCACAGTGTGCTGCATAACCGGCAAAATCCTTCCATCAGTGAGTTTCAAAACCGGCCATCTCCGCATCCGCTAGATCGCACTGTTGTTCCAGATCAAGAAGGCCTCTTATCAGGCAACTATCAGTCTGCTCCTGCTATTCCTGTGGTTAACGTTTATGCCTTCATTGTTCAGTGCACTTTGTTTTCGATCTTAATGGACAAGTTTGCAGAAGAAGTTCCAGCTAATTTAGCAAGAAAGAGACAAAGAGACCCTGCAACATGGAGAAGAAACAAACCCCTCCAAATTGAGAAGACCTTATGAAAATCGAAACCCTCGTTCAAGTTTCGTTCTAACGGAAAGTGGAATACCACTCTCTCTGAAAGTAAGTCTTGCACAAATACTTCTTTTATAACGCCTTATTTATTTATTTTATTTTATTTTTATTTTTCTGACTCATTGCTCTCTATTTCTTGAATGTTTTTTAATCTTTTTAATAATTAATCCTTTAATTTAATAAAATCCTTTTCCTTTCTTTAAATTTAAATATTATTGCACAGTTCATGCTAAATTTCACTTTCCTTATATTTGCCCTCTTATTCTTTTCCTTTTTCTTTCCACTATGTATAATTAGTACTAAATAGATAATTTTCTTGACTGTTACTATTAGATGTTTATTTAGGTTCTTAAGGTTTAGTCAATAAATAACTCTACTATAAGTAATCGATACCATATCCACATTGGTACGATTATGGGAACAATATAGTCTCGAAACGTCTCCAAAACAGTTATCTTTATTTATTGACTGAACCTCAATAACCTTACTAAACACACACACGCACACACACGCACACACATACACACACACACACACACACACACACACACACACACACACACACACACACACACACACACACACACACACACACACACACACACACACACACACACACACACACACACACACACACACACACACACGCACACACACACACACACGCGCACATATATGTGTGTGTGTGTGTGTGTGTGTGTGTGAATATATCGTCTTGATTGAACCTCAAGAACCGTAATATGGATTAAAGCAACAGTGTTGATTAACACCTCAAATAAACTATTAAATCGTTCAATAAAATTATCTACAGAAAAATATAAACAAACTGCGGAAAATAAAGTAGTAGACCACCTTTTAATAAATGGATACCCACAGATGTAAAATGTCAAAATTTATTTCTGTTATTTCTACAGGAAGTCGAGATCAAAATACTGAGATCTTCAAGGTACATTTACAATATACAGAGACTTGCAACAGTTTGTAATAGAAGATTTTTTAAATATCACAGTTAACAAATTTATCATAATTTGTTTATTCGTTGTTCACATCATCATTTAGATATTAATAGTTTTCAATTGTGAATGGTCATTAATTCTATAGTTATATTATTTTTAAGTCCTATTAGTGGTTGAAATAATTTTAGTAATAAATTTTATTTTAAGTTGTCTAGAAAATTGTATTCAATTATCTTTTCCTTGATATTTGGTTAAATGATATGGTGGTAATGATTCCTTATTTCCTAGTAAATCTATATATTAATTTAAATTAGTATAGGCAATTATTTGCCTATTGTTAGCCCACTTGTTGTTAATACCACAAGAGGGACGTAACAAAATATATATATATATATATATATATATATATAGAGAGAGAGAGAGAGAGAGAGAGCATAACGAAAAGCAAAAAAAAAAAAAGAGACTTCTGCATTTCTTGAAAATTCCCTCTAAGACATATTCAGTTCAAATAATTAGGTGGAATAATTTGCATGATATAGGTTAAACTGCATAGTATGTTATGGACTCAGAATATAATGAAAAATATCTGCATAGATAGCCAAATTACATTGTAAGGTCTAAAAGTTTCCGGGCTAGGAAAGAAGGAAAGGTGAAAGAAAAGAACTGTTCTTACTGTTTTTCAATATATTATCTTTTAAGTTTAAAGCTACGTTCTCACGGGGCAAAAAGACGAAAGCGTGGCACGCCTTCGTTTTCTCGTTCGTGGTGCTTGCCTGGAGGGGGGCGAAAAGTGATCTAGCCGAGAGTCGTGGACAGTTCACACGACCACGATTCAGATTGCCCCTTGAAACCTACCATGGAGGAGCTCTTCGTGGAAAGTTGTGCAGTTTTGAGTTCAGTGTTTATTGATATGTTGGCAAAAAGATTGAGAGAGTCACGTGGACATACAAAAAAAAAGGAAGAAAAAGCGTTGTTGGGTTAGGAACTAGATATTCGCAAGAAAAATCATCGAATATTAATAAAAGAGTATCCTTAAGGACAACAAAGGCGGAATATCCATCCACCATATTAAAGTCGTTAAATATTAAAAATATTTTAAAACAGTATCCTTTAGGACAACAATGGCTGAATATCCTTCGGATAACTTAAAAACCGTTAAATATTTTAATATTAATAAAACAGTATCCTTATAAGGACAACAATGGCGGAATATCGTTCGGATCCTGGAATATTTCAACATATTATCCATTTTTGTTCTAATAAATCAGTTGTTAACTCTCTCGACTGGCGTGGTCCACGCCTGAAAATCAAACAGGTTTGATACCGAGCGTGAGCGGTCGTGGACTCCCCTCTCTCTAGATGACGTCAGAAACAAACTCACGCCACCTCGTTCAGACGGAGGAAATTCCACGAATGCGTGGATCACGCTAGCGTGCCAAGCCCTATGAGAACGTAGCTTCACACACATAATACAACGCCTTGGCAACATTTTCTTCTTTTTTAAAAAAATGTTCTTCCACTGCTGTTCGGAAATAAAACGCGTAATAAAAATTCATTGCAGCAGTGAACTCGTTCCTGTTTTTGAGCAGCTGAAAGAGTTTTTGAAACCCATCTTGCACTAACCTTGTTCATATGCAAATGTTCTTTGATGATCCTCAAAACACTTATTTTTGAAAGCCCCAATCTCGCGCTGTTTCCTTAGTTTTCAGTCGCAGCAGTCAGACAGTTATTCAAATTCCACAAGTTGGATTGTTTCAGAAGTGACAGCTTCCAATGGGCGACCGGGACACGGATCATCTTGTAGACGTTCTCTCCCTACCTTGAATAATTTTGGCCATTATATCACTGTGGAATACGAGGGGGAGGATTGCCCTTATACACAATCCAAGCGCTCTTTAATTTGCGCAGGAGAGAGACCCTCTTTACAAAAGAATTTAATAACCGCATGGTACTCGAGTTTGACAGGCAGACCGGACCGGACGGATGCAGTCTTCAGGGGATCGGCTGCAGTGTGGACCGGACGGATGCAGCAGCGGCCCAGGAGGGCTGGTCCCGGATTGCTGTCCGGAATGATAAAGGTGCGGTCGCTAAGGCGTGCTGATGCATGGCCGGGCCGCACCATACAAAATTAAAGAAGGTGCGGTCGCTAAGGCGTGCAAAAGCATTGCCGGGCCGCACCATAGGATTGTGCCCAACAAATAAAATATCCTCAATAAATTATGTATATATATAAGTAAATAAAGAGTTTCATTGGCAGCAGCGGTGACATAAAACCCATATGTTGAACCCCCGCTGCTGCCAAAAAACCCCGTATGCCTGAAAAGGCGAGGTAGGGGTGAAAAAAAAAAAAAAAAAAAAAAAAAAAAAAAAAAAAAAAGTACTCGAGTTTGAGTTTGTTTGGGGAAAGTTGCACGAGCATGGGAAGAACATAGACCCCCGGTGCCCTAGCTGTGGAGTTCCTGATACAGCCGAACATCTGGTCGTCACCTGCGCCTCGTTAGACGCACACCGTGCCAGGTTGTCTAAGCAAAATGGAATCTACAACATTTCGGAAGATGACTCCCCCACCTAATAATGGTAGAAAGGAACTACCCTCACTTCATTCAATTTGTACCGCGGTGGAAAGAAGAGGTTGGGCCAGTCCACTTTACCTTGGGAAGGGCCATCCCTGCGGTCGGCGAGGAAGATGAAAAAGAAGATGATGAAGACCAGCAACCCTGAGGACTGGGACCAGACGGATGCTGTGGACCAGGAGGGCTGGAACAGGCAGACCGGACGGATGCAGTCCCCAGGAGGAATGGTCTTACTACTAGTATTTCTTACTTGTCATCTCTACCTGTTACCAGATACTCGTTTACCTAAACCAGTATTTTTATTTTCACTTTCGCACGAGTATTTTCTGGTAAAGTGCCATACGCTCTTTATTGTATTAGACACTCTTACATTCTTTTTTATTTTATAATTACTAATTTTAATAATCATTAAGATACACTCTTACTATGAAATCTATACATAAGCAATTATATTATTTTTGCCAGTCATAAATCAAATTAAAAATATGTATGCTGTTATGAAACATCTAACATCTTAAATAACAATTAGCCAATTATTTACTATCTTGTTAATAATTCATTAATGTTTTAATTATAGTTTTACTAACTGTAATTAGTAAAAAAATAAATAAATTTAACTGCCAGTATTTCGTGAATAAAATGATTGAGGATAATACAAAACGTTTTATGGAAATATTGAATTTTATAGAACCAATAAAATTTAAAAGATTTTTTATAAAATAACCATACATATATTTACTATATATAATATATATATATATATATATATATATATATATATTATTAAAAAGGTAGTTGAAAATGTAAACTTATTGATTAGAGCCGATATTAAATAGGTAACCGATGAGAGTAATAGTTATGCTTAACTATCAGTGTAACAGGGTAAACGAGTACGAGTATGGAGAGACTCTGACCTTGAAACAAGTAACAGGTATTTTGAAACAGGTATTTGTAACAGATATTTTTTGGACCTGTCGTCCCTGTTACTAAAAAAAATATCGGTTTGGACCATCACCAGCCCTGACCATAGAGAATTGAATATCATAGAGGGGACAAGGTGGTGGTGGAGGCAAGGTGGGGGTATGCTACAAATTTTCGATTTCATATCTTTCAGTTTTTCACTGAAAGTGTGTTTTTCAAATAAAATTATAACATAGGTATGAAAAACAAAGTTGTTCTGGTTCACTTCTGGAAAAAAAAAAATTATGAATTGAGAAAAAATAAAATGGATATAAAAGTTTACTAATATAAAACAAAGACAGCGTTTTGGGTCCTGTTCTTTACATACTCCACTGGTGACTGACAATCCTACCTCTCCCGACACGTTCCTTGCAAACATTGTTGATGATACAGCTATACTGTCATCAAAAGCCTGGACCTAAAACAGCCTCTTCCAACCTATAAAATCGCCTCTGAAAGATTGTACATTGGTGCAACAGATGAAGAATAAAAGTTAATGAAGCGAAATGCACCCAAATCACTTTTACCTTACGCCGCACAGTGGTTAAAATTACCGGAAAAAAATTATTTTTTTAATCTGGTAAAAAATGTTAAAATTACTGATAAAGAATTTATAAACGATCAAGAAACACGTATCTATAAGAATCATGACGATAAACCAATTTTTGTTTCATATTTGTAGCTTTCAGAGGCGCTGCACATCTCAAAAGCAAATCTTTTGTGTAATATGATATTTATTCGTTTGTGTAGTGTTGTTCGAAAACTCGACATAATTGAAACACTTAGTTTAAAATCAGTCCTACTCAGTTCCCTTTGTAAAACAATATATCAGATAAAGGAAATTTATGATTAGCTGTTCACCACACTAGTGCTATACCGTATTAGGTGAAAAAATGCATTTTGAAAAATGTTGTTAGGAATTTGTTTTCTCCGCGGCATTCCGGCGATGAGATGTTTGCATATAAAGTTGCACTAGAGTCCTAGTAAAAAGATAAAATCATTTTCAGCTGCTATAAACTGCAATATTTCTTGTTAGAGCCTTCCAAACAGAAAACACCGCTGTTAGTCCCTAGAAGAGAGAGCGTCAGGATTATTTTAATCCTCCTAACCATAGCTGATATTATTATTGTATATACAATTCCAATTGTATAGACAATAATTGCTTACTTACAGGAAGCAACTAGCAATGAGGACTTTATTGAGCCACCTGATGAAGAAGAAGTACTGGAAGCTATAGATAAATTAAAAAATCATAAAGCGCCTGGTTGTGATGAAATTCCTGCAGAGCTCATAAAGCATGGTGGTAGTGAATTGATTAAGCTACTACAGGAACTATTAAGTGAAATATGGAAAGAAGAAAGACTGCCCATGGAATGGAAGAAAACGATTATTTGCCCTATATATAAAAAAGGTAACGCACTGGACTGTTGCAACTACCGAGGCATATCCCTACTTCCATGCGCCTACAAGATCCTTTCAACTATCTTATACGGCAGACTACTACCTCTTGCTGAAAAGGAAATTGGAAAATACCAAGCTGGATTCCGAAGGGGAAGGTCAACCTCTGACCAGATCTTTACCCTCCGGATACTACTGGAGAAGACGGCAGAATACCAGATTCCCACGCACCATGTCTTCATAGACTTCCAACAGGCCTATGACTCCATAAATCGTCAGGAAGCTTATATAGCCATGTTAGAAATGAATATACCCCATAAACTTGTTCGACTAGTAAAAATGACAATGGAGAACAATATCTCTTATGTTAAAGTTGGTGGAGATTTGTCTAGAGGGTTCACTACAGAGACTGGTGTCAGGCAGGGTGATGGCCTGGCTTGCCTTGTTTTTAATATAGCCTTAGAAAAGGCTGTGAGAAATGCAAGATGTTCAGCTTCTTGGATATGCCGACGATTTAGACCTTATGAGTAGAACATGGAGAGATGTAGCTACATCATTCGAAGCACTAGAGGTCTCGGCTGCAAGAATGGGACTCACAGTGAACAACGAGAAGACAAAGTATATGACTACATCAAACCAACAACAGGAGCAAGAAGGAAATGTCGAAATAGGGATTCACAAATTCCAGAAGGTACGAGAATTTGTGTACCTAGGGGCCCAAGTCAATTCCCAAAATAGGATCGCAGAAGAAATAAACAGACGCATATTCTCAGCAAATCGATGCTATTTCTCACTACAAAAATATCTCCGAAGCAAAGCTCTGTCCAGGGCTGCACAACTTAGAATTTATAAGACGCTGATCCGCCCAGTCCTTACCTATGGCTCAGAAATGTGGACAATGACAAAAGCAACCGAATTGTCACTCCTGAGGTTTGAGAGGAAAATTCTCCGAAGAATATTCGGACCAGTATGCATTAATCAAACCTGGCGAGGAAGGACAAATAATGAGCTAAAGGACCTTTATAAGGATGTTGATATTGTGCATGTCATTAAACTAGCCAGATTACGATGGGCCGGTCACGTAATAAGGATGAACCCTGAAGAAATTCCAAAGAGAGTGTTAGGTGAGCGGGTGTATGGAACAAGAAGAGTTGGTCGTCCGAAGCTTAGATGGGAAGATTCCGTAGCTACTGATGCCAGGATTCTGCTTGGTACCCGAAATAAAAAAAGACTGGAAGGCAGCAGCACTTGATCGGGAAAACTGGCGGTCGATGTTGGAGCAGGCCAAGTCTCAACTTGGGACGTAGTGCCAATAAATAATAATAATAATAATAATACAATTCCAATCAGTTTCTATTTGTCACCTGCCTCAGTGACACCGACAAAATGAATTTTCAATTATCAAATCGTCAATTGTTGATATTTTGTAAAATTGTGATCGTGATCCTTTGAGCAGATTAAGAAGGATCATCCCTATTTATCACCGGACATTCTTCAAACAACACAAAGGTATTTATGTTATTTAACATTTTTACCACGTTTTAACATTAAATGGTGAGAGGCTCATTGAATCAAACTGTACTTTGAACAAAAAAATGAAACGGATTGAGAATAAATCCATAAATATTAGCATTCCACTAATAAATACAAGTGCATGGACTACCCATGACTTGGGTGGGCGCCCTGAAAAGGCTTTCAACGCATCTTGTGCTAGATCCCATCAATACAAAATTAAAAGTCTCCGTGATAGTTTTTCAGATGATATAATCCTAGTAGCAACCAAGAAAATTCCAGGAGAATCCTGATAAAGCTTTAGCACTAATCCTGGATGCGTCCCCCTCAAAATATCAGAACACAATTCAGAGGAAATCAGCTAAAGAAATAAGAATGTTACCCGTCTAATGTCGAAACAACAGAGTTACTGTAAAGTGGGTTTGCAGGAGCTACTTGACCTCACAGCTTCTAGGATTTTACAGACCAAATCAGGAACAGGTTTTGACAAGATTAGTTACAATCTTACTCTAGTATCGAATTGGGGTTGTGACGCCTCTGCTGGTCATAATGAATTTAAACAGACATTTTAAGGAGGAAAACACCTCTGATGCAAATATATTCGTCATATCTCGTGCCTCTTAATTTAAGCGCAATTACTGATTCTTCTCTAGTCTTTTGGTAAAACACTAGACCATCTTCTATTAGATATTGTCGTCCTCTTCAATTTCAGTTCCTTAGAGAAAATCCGATTACTATTAAGAATGAAGTAGATAGAATCAGAAATGAAATTATACAGCATTGAATCGGCCATCGATGTCGATGGCAGGTTAATCAGCGTGAAATATAAACTCATTTTTTCTATGATTGGTGGAAAAATTGCGCAAACGGTAACAGAAACCTCAGCAATGGCCATGTGTTCTATCTGCAAAGCTAAACCATCGAAAATGAGCGATTCAGATAAAATAAAACCTAAATCTGAACAAGATGAGGCGCTTTACATGCGCTGTCACCCTTTCGTGCTCGTATAAAATGCATGGATTGCATCCTACACACAGCCTATAATAAGCCTTTTGCATATTGGAGATGCAATGTCGAAACAAGACAACTGAAAGACGAAACTAAATCAGAAATACAGAAGAAATTTAAAAAGATTTTGGGCCTCAACATCGATGTAGTCGAGCAGGGATTGGGAACTACAAATGATGCAAATTCTGCGATTTTTCGAAAATCCTGCCTTGACTTCTGAAATAACTGGAATCAATTAAGACATTATACACCAATTCCGCATTATTTTGGACACTATCAATTGTGGACTAGCAGTAGATCCTCAGAAGTTCGGCGAATATGCTTTAGATACTGCAAACATATTCGTACAACTATACAAATGGTGCTACATGCTTATTACCGTCCACAGTGTTCTTCTTCGTGCTGTAAAAATAATATCTGCAGCTATTCTGCCAATAGGTGCTTTATCCGAGGAAGCGCAAGAAGTGCGAAATAAAGACTTACGACAGTTTCGGTTAGACCATTCCCGAAAGTGCTCAAGAACATCAACAAATGAAGACGTGATGAATATGCTGCTAGTAACTTCAGATCCATATATCGATACATACCGAGTTCAACCGAAGAAAACGAATTCTCGATTTACATGAAGATGTAAAAAAATTGTTATTTTAGAAATTTTCAAAAGCTTTCATAAGTGGTCATTATTAATACTAATAAATGCATACTTAAAATTAATGAATATTAATCGTTTTTGTTTTTAAATTTAAAATTTTTCTGAAAATATTCTGATCTGCATTCAATAAATTTAATTCTGTTAATATTTCAAAATATATTTTAATTTTTTAAATATCAAAATGGCGATTATTTTTTGAACAACATAAAATGTTCAGTTCACTATGTTCAGTAAATGACTGGTTTATGACCGGGAGGATATTGCTTTATAGTACCAAATTTCAAGTCTCTATCGCATTTAAATCAAAAGTTATAGTTTTTTTTTTTTTCGTAAAACGGTCTGCTTTGAACCACTGTGCGCCGTAGTTCCTGCCCAACTGTCCTATTTAATAAAATCCCATTACCAAGATCTGATACAGTGCGATTTCATGGTTTCATCTTAGACAAAAGACTCACTTGGAACCCACATACCAGACTGAAAAGACAAGAACCTAACAGAAGATTCAGCCAACTATACCCCATAATTTGCAAAACTTCAAAACTTTCAATAGACAACAAGCTTTTGATTTAAAAGCCTATCTGTACCTATGGACTAGAAATTTGGGTAACAGCAAACACTCGAACATCAAACTTATCCAATCCTTCCAATCCAAAATCCTGAGAACCATAACCAACGCTCCCTATTATGTCTGCAACAAAAATGTAACGATCTTAATACACCTTTTGTCCTAGAACCCATACCTGTAAAATTTCCAAAATTTCATCAAACGTTTCACATCATTCTAATCTACTAGCACAATCTCTATCCAGCTCCACTCACCCCTATAATCCTCCTCACAGGTTAAAAAGACAGTGGTCTCGTGATCTATTATAAATTTCGACATGGAGTCCTGGTAATGGCTAGCTTCTCTACTCATGCTCTGAGTGATAGTTTTATGACGCTCCCACTCAGCCTCCACTGGTATTATCTTTACACCCGTGACGCAGCTGAGATAATAGTGCTGGAATCTCTTGGGGCCTGGCTTGTCACTCCATAAGTGGAAGTACAAGTCAGGTCGGGGGATCCTGTATGTGTATATATTGTAAATAAGTATGAATGTATTTTTAAGAATTAATTTAGTTGTTTTATATCTATATTATTTATTTTATTGATTATTTATATATTTTCTTTCCATTTATGTATTATATAGTTTACGGTACTTTGTTTATTTATTTATTAAAAAAAAAACTTTTCCCACATTATTTATTGTATTATATATTATGAGATTTATAACTGTTTTTTTTTTATTATTATTATTTTTTTAAAAATTATTAATCACTTTATTTTATTTTATTTATTTTTTAATCTGTTCTTTGTGTTTATTTCTTATTGTACATATTGTGTGAATGGATTCATTAAGCCATCCATATTACTTATTGCCCTTATTGAGGCAGATTGTAACACTAAATAAACAAATATAAAAGAAAAGATAAAACCAATCAATATTTTGAAAATAATCCTTTATTATTTCTTTTCAAAATTCAGCAAATGAAATTTCACATGAACAATTTATTAATTTTCTATACTTTTCTGATTAATTGTTAGCAGTGCCTTGGCCGAGGATCACTTGTTGATCTCGTAGGAAATGGTCGGGGTCTTGGAGGAGATGGTTGAAGGCATGGTTGAGGGCATGGCTGAGGGCATGGTTGAGGGCATGGCTGAGGGCATCGTCGAGGACATGGTTGAGGGCATGGTTGAGAGCATGGTTTAAAGCATGGATTGCATGGAGGGCATGGCTGAGGGCATGTTTTAGGGCATGTAGGGGGTATTGACTTTTTAGGTTCACAGCAATTACCCGAGGAGGATTTTCTATCATTGCAACATCCGTACTTCATAATTTGATGTAACTGAAACAGAAAATTATAAAAATCAAAGTAAAAATATAAACAAAGTCATGCATCATAATTTAATCTAAATTAAACTTAAGGGTATTGTTAGTTGGGATTCAACGTCCTTTTGTGCTCCAGCTAGGGCAGGAAGAACGGATTATCCTACATGCTACCATATATCGAAATCCAAAACTGTTATCCTTCGATCCACCAAAACGGGCCGATCCGCAATGTACTAGGACAGTGGTCGTCAAACTTATAAGCCAAAGAGCCAAATATGAACATGACAACAATTTAAAAAAAAAAAAAATTGGGATCCAAATCTGCTTGTTTAGTAAACTTTTATTACACTGAATAAAACTAAAGTTCATACTCATTAAATATTGCGAACAAGGTGCTTGCATCACCTTAGAAAGTTTTTTATTTTAGGCACGATTCTAAGTTCCCATCAATAAGACGACTTCTCACGACATTTACTCTTGAAAATGTTCATGCTTGAAAAAGATTGTTCGCATATATATGTAGAATCGAAAAGGGAAAGAACAGCAAACGCGAGCTTTTTCAGCTGATTGTAAGAGTCAGGAATACTACTATTTCAACCAAGCGTTGAAAATGATCATGTCTTCCTTCTCCAGGTCATTCAAAGCAAATCATTTATGTTGTGAACTAATTGTAAGATCACATCTTTTCATCTCCATTATTTCCAGTTCAACACAAACACGGTTTTTTTCTTAACGATTTTTTAAATTAAAATATTATTGCGCTTTCCGTGGATATTTGTGCCTGGAGCCGCACTTTGCCGACCACTGTACTAGGAGATCGATGCCGACGCACAGTGGGACAAATGACCAATCCTTGAGGAAAATGGAACAGAACCAAACTGGAACTGGTTCCAATCGTGGAACGGTATGTATGTAGTAGGTTTGTCAAATTGACCAAAACCTGGTGACGTGTGTCTAGTAAACGTAAAGGCCAATGGGATCTTCAAATTCGTACTCGGGTGTGTATATGTGTATATCCACCCGGGCAAAGCGTTAGCAGAAATTAATCTCTTCATGCTACGATCGTTGTTAAAATATTCCAAAAACATCGCTAAAATTATACACGATTACGAGCCTGATCTTACTACACCAATTATGATAGATGAAGACTTTAATGTTGATTTCTCACAAAAACATATTGAAACCTCTCCATCAATGTTAGGTAATACCTGTATTGATTTAACGTTTACCAGAAATCTCGATGTATCATGTATGCCATTTGTGTCATACTTTTCGGATCACTGACCTATAATTAATAAAGTTATATTGTAACAAAATAATTATGCGTTTTTCCTTGTTTTTATCCTAAATAAATAAATAAAAATATTTCATTTAAAAAATATAATCCGTTACATAAACGTATTCACGTACAACACACGGCCGTGTCCATGACACAGCCCTCCTTTTTTTAAAAATTCTTTTATTATTATTATATTATTTTTTGTTTTTTTTATAAGCCTCGACGAAGGCTTAGAAAGCAAGCCGAAATGTTGACACAAGAAACTAATAACACAGTATTTAATTAATATTGAACGCACACAATTTAAATAATCTTTTCCACAATTTAAATTATTTATTCATTTAAAATGGTCAACCGTGGTCAACACCATTGCAAATGCAATAAATAAATGAGGCAATGAAATATCTTTAGCCTAAATAAAACTTAAGGCTGAGAAGTTATATCACACAAATAAACGTACCATCAATGGCGGTATCCATGACAGTTTCTCTGTTAAAATATTTCCTGCATCAAAATTTCTTTTCTGTAAATTTATAAATTTTATTAATATGTACATAAAAAAATGGTTAAAACTAATTCACAAGTTATCTACATACACTGAGTATTATTTTGAGTGAATTTCTATTCATTTTATCTTGACTTGAAATTTAAACTTCCTTTCTAGAAAAATAAAAAAACAAATAACATGTGTTTTCTATAAAATATCCATATCATAATTTTAGTAACAAAGCTGTTTAAAAACAAAAACACTCTACACTACCAAAACATACCATATAAATGGTTTTCACAATTTGTGTTAATTATCTTTCAACATTTCTTTTAGTGATTTGGCGACTATATCCATGTTAGCTTTTTGGTTTGTTTCTGAAGCTACTTTTTCTAGCAAGGCATTAAAAACTTTTGTCTTCCTTTTTTATACTTCGGTTAACAATTTTAGGGTTTTCTTTAATCATTTTGGTGCGAATTTAAGTAGTCCAGTAAAGAAACAAATTGTAGAGTGCATGGAATATAGGATAATTTTTGACTTTATAGCATCGTTAGGAATAGTTAGAAGGTAAACATACTAAAAGTCCCCGCCCCTGGGGGGGGGGGGGGTGATCTAACGGTGGGGGGAGGGGAGAAGTTCCATTCTTTTGGTTTTTCGATATAATCTCAAAAACGGTTTACTTTAGAAATATATTTTCAAATATATATAAAAGCTAATAAAATTTACTATAAAATTTTTTATATATAAATTTGTCGTAATTCTAACTGTTTACGAGATATACGTTATTGAAAATCGGCGATTTCAGGGAAAAAACAAATGTCACCTCACTTTTTCTCAAACTTTAGTTCTATTACGTTCCACACCGTTTCTCAGAAAAACCATCAGAATCAAAATTGTAATGTCATGCACTCTACACCCGTCATTTCAGCACTCTTTATCTGGGGTCGTACTTCTTTGAGAAAACACGTTTGTTGGTATTCATTCCGAAACTAATTATTTTTTATCTGAATGCTCCTTAAACTTATTATAAGAAGCTATATATGAAATTTTGATTATGTCACGTTTTTACACCCAAACCAGCCCACAGAATTTGTGAATACCGTCATACTTTGCCACAACATATATATTAGCGTTCAGGTTTGGGTGTGTTACGTGACATAATAAAAAATTTCATATATAGGGCCTGATAGTAAATTTTACCACTATGCCAAAAAAACATGGATTTCAAAATAGTAAGCGGTTTTTAACGTGCGGACTTGATCAAAATTTTATATAGAGGGTGAGTATCTCTTAGTGTATAAATTGGGTGAAACTAGATCAAAAATGTAACAAAATGCCGCAGACCTCACCTTTCTATTCCAATCCGTGTCAGATATACGATAAATCAAAGACTTTTTTGAGGAAACCACGTTTTTTTATCATAAAAACTATAATATCTTCATTTTATTTAATTTCAAATTTTGACCACATTTTTGGATTTAGCCTGGTAGGACAGGACCCGAAACGCTGTCTTGAGGAACTCCGGCTCGGATAGGGTAGCAGTCGGAAAATCTGAGCCGCATCGGACTCGGAAGGAGCAATATGTAAGATAGGAATGAAGGTTGAGGTAGAGGGTTTGTGGTAGTAGGTTTCTTAAGTTTAAAAAGCAGACCGGTGTGCCAAACCCGGTCAAAAGCTTGAGCCATGTCCAGAAAGGCACCCGAGAAGTATTGCTTTCTTTCCAGAGCAGAGGGCACATGGTCAACAAGACGGAGGCCTTGTTGAACTGTTGAGTGCATTGGACGGAATCCAAATTGATGGGAGGGGAAACTGGATGTATCAAGTATGGATAGGATACGCTTAAGCAGGATGTTTTCGAATATTTTAGATAGGATAGGAAGTAGGCTACTTGGTCTATATGAGGAAGTGTTGTTAGGAGGCTTACTTGGTTTTAGGAAAGTTATTATAATGGAGAGTTTCCACAAGACAGGAAAGTGGGTTGTGCGTAGGATGCAGTAATAGATATAGGTGAGGAACATTATTGCTTTATGTGGAAGTTGGTGGAGGATTTGAGGAGTAAGGAGGTCATAGCCAGGGGATTTTCTTTTATTTAGTTTTTGAATTAGGAATTTGACCGCAGAGGGGTTAACTGCTCTGGGAGGTAAAGAGAGTGGAATGGGAGAAGATAAGAGCTCTTCACTGAACGGGATTGATCGGGATAAGGTTCAGGATTTGGAGTAAATGTTTGGTAAAGGTGATTGGCTAGTTCCTCTACTTTTTCCATGTCTGATGCGGCCCATGAGCCATCACCTCTCCGGAGGGGATGGGAGATGGACTTGGATTTTAGGATTTTTTTTTGTTATGCTCCAGAGGCAATTATGATGAGTGGAAAGGGATGAGAGGTAGGTACTGAATGACTGGGATCTAAAGGAAGCTAATTCGCGCTTAACTAGTTTTGTGTAGTAATTATAGGTGCAACGATCGGATGGATGCCTTGTGCGTTGCCACATTGTTCTATAATGGCGCTTGGCATGGATGAGGTCTAAAAGGTTTTGGGGTAATAGGTTTTTTTTGGGGGGTTTTAGGGGTATTATTTGGTAAAAATGCTGTCCAAGCGGCTTGCTGGATTTTGGTAGTGAAGGAGTGAACAGCATCATCCAGGTTTTCCGTTGTTTTTAAGGGAATTCTGAGGTCATTTGGTCGGTCAGGATTTGTTGGAAGAGCTTCCAGTGTACTGGACCTCTGATAAATGAGGGAAAGGGTGATTTAGGATTTGGTGATACGGATAGGTTTGAGATTAATGGGCTATGGTCTGATGATAGTTCGTCTAGGCGGATAATGGAATGATTAAGTGGCCCTAGGCCTTTGTGGATGAAAAAGTCTAGGAGATCGGGATTACGATTAGGATCGGTAGGCCAATATGTGGGAGAGCCGGGGAGAGGATATTGCAAGGACAACAATTTAGTGCAGACATCATTGTTCGCCCGCGCGAGTTGGTTGTTCTAGCTCCCCATTGCTGATGTTTGGCATTTAGGTCTGCTCCTAAAATAAAGTGTTGTCCTAAGGAATTTAGAAAGGAATGGTAGTGGGATTCGGAAATGGGTTTGTTTGGAGAGGAATACGCTGAGACAATAGTTATTGGAAAGAAAGGGGTTTGGATTTTTACAGCAGTGGATTGAAGGAAATCATGAACTGGTAAGGGGAATAGGTAGTGGGCGAGGGATTGGTGTATGAGGACAGCGGATCTAGCATGAGCTGTTCCATCTGGGTGGTCAGTCCGATATGTTTCTTACTGAGGTATGTTAAATAGTCGTTTGTTGGTTTGTCTTGTTTCAGTAATCAAGGCTACGTCGATTTGTCTGTCTTGTAATAAAGTAGTTAGTTCGTTAGTGTGACTGCGAACACCATTAGCTTTCCATAGGAGGATCGAAAGTGACTTAAATGATGACATTTAGGGATTTCTAGGCGGTGCGATTAAAAAATGTGATAGAGCAGTGGAAAGGAGGGTTATGAGAGGGGTAACTATAGATTTGAACTCTGAGAGGAAAGACGATAGTATGTTGGTGAGGTCAGAGGAATTCGGAGGAGGGGGAATGTATGGAGTGTAATTTGGTTTGGTGGCATAGGTGTTTTGCATTGAATGAGCGACGGAAGGATGTGGAATTTGGGATTGGTGAGAGGCAGGTTCAGCTTACTGCAGTGCCTGAGGATGTGATATTGGTTCTGGGCCTCTTAACATTTCAGAAAAGCTCACTGCTGTGTTAACTTGTTTGGATGGCTGTCTTGGTCTGGAGAACTATTTCTGCGATTCAAAATCTATTTTTTCCATCTGAAAGCTGTTTAAATTTTCTACGAGATCCTATATATGAAATTTCGATTGAATTCCGGTAAATACCTATGACAGCCCATTGAACATGTCAAAATCGTCACATTTTTCCAAAACATACACATTCAGCGTTTTTGGCGTGGGTGTTTCACGGAATTTAATCAGAATTAAGTATATTAGGTTTAATAATAAATTTAACCAGCTTTTATATGGAAAAAATAAATTTCGAATCAAACAAATAATTTTGGGGTTATAGCGATAAATGTTTCGGAAAAAAAAAAAAAAAAAAAGTGAATCCCGAAATAGTACTCAGCGTGCTGTCATGGGTATTTCACGAGTTTGAATCAAAATAATATAAACGGTCTTATAGTAAATTTAACCAGCTTTCAGATGAAAAAAATAGATTTTGAATCGGAGAAATAGTCTTGGAGTTATTTGAATAAATGTGCCGAAAAATAAGAGTTTTTCACAACAGTACGGGTTTCTCAATATGCTGCCGTGGGTGTTTTACGGGACTAGATCAAAATTTAATATTTGAGTAGTTGAGTTTGAAAAAAGAGAAATATGAGTCTGACAAATAATTTCGGAGTTATAGCCAAATGAGTACCAACAAACGTGTTATTCCGGAGAACTGCGACTTACCTCAAGTAGAAAATCTTCTATTTTTCCATCTTCAATATTTATAAAATTATGATATGGGAAAGACAGGAATAAAATGACATTTTTTTTAATTTTGCTTTGCTTTTTTATGTATATATGTGCTAAAACTGGCGGTTTCCGAGTTTCGATATCAGACAGCCAGCAACATACGACTTTCACCCCCTCTCTCCCCTAAACCCGAAGATATTTTGGGGAAGACTTTTTGTAACACCACTGTAAGGGTGGTGAGCAATATTCAGCAGTCAGTTCTTTTGATTTTTGGAGTTGAATCTTCGATGTTGAATTTTCTACTATATAAGTGAGACAAGTAATTTATAGACTATTATAGCAAAAAAATGCACTTTGGAAGTATTAACCTATAAATAAACGTTATTACCTTGTTGCTGCATTTCAAGTGAATGACTATACATGATCATGAACAGCAGTATATGCGTTAGTGCACCTCATCACGGCCCTGCTAGGACCGGCGCACCGGTGTCCACTACTCTTTCAATGCTCTCTATGAAGCCATCGGTTTAATGTTATGCGTTATGAGACACATCATTTTAAAGCTAATTATTATAAACGTCACTTTATGCTATGGCTATGCTACGTTGGGAGTCCTAAATTTTTTTTTTTTAACACTTTTCTTCCCAAAAGGTAGCTAAGGATGATAAAAATCTATAATTTGTTGTTACTTTTTGCTAATTTTTTTGTAGCGACAGTTTTCTGGATATGATTAGTATTACGGTGAAACTAAGCTATCTACATGAAAAGTGTATATAATATATTTGTTTGTTATATTTTTAGGAGTAAAATAAAAAAAAAGAACACTCCGATAGCATAATTAGGTTTCGAGCTGTCGGCAAATAACCAGAGTTCTGTACTTGTAATGTTGCTGAAGGAGTGGGGGGGGGGAACAAGATAGGTGGGGGTCAGGACTTTGTGTTTTTTTAGTGCATACTTTATGTACTAACAGCCTGCAAAAATTCAGCTTTCCGCTAATTAGTTGCGACAAAGGCTGATTTCTTGCATTCATTGACTGGGCTTTTGGTTAATACAGTGACCTAGGCCCTTGGTTGCGAATGGTTACAATATATAGTCTGAAGGGTGTTGGGACGTTATCCCGAATTCCCTAGATTGAGAACACACTCTTCTACACCCGATCATGTACATCAAATTAACAAATTCATACTCATTAAAAATTAATGTTAAATAATTAACATTACAGTATATATATATATATATATATATATATATATATATATATATATATATATATATATATATATATATATATATATATATATATATAGTTATGTACCCCTAAATAGTATTAAGAATATAAATAAACAATGTATGATAACCCCTCTTCCTACCCTTTATAAGGCTACACCCACCTAGTCTCATCAGATATTCTTTCGTCGTACGTTGAGAAATATAGATACAATGCCCTTACAATAAGTTATAACTTGTGTACTTGTACTTGTATCAATGTATGCCTTCTCAATAAAACTTCTTTTTAAAAACTTCAACCCGCGATACCTTTATTTAGCTATATAGCATAAAGAAAAGAAAAAAAAAGAGACTTCTGCATTTCTTTGATATTCCCTCTAAGGCTTATTCAGTTCAAATAATCAGGTGGAATAATTTGCATGATAAAGGCTAAACTGCATAGCATGTTAGGGACTCAGGATATGAACAAAATATCTGCATAGATAGCCCAATTACGTTATAAGGTCCAAAAGTTTCCGGCCTGGGATAGAAGGAAAGGTGAAAGAAAAAAACTGGTCTTACTGTTTTTCAATATATTCTCTTTTAAGTTTAACACACATAATACATTTTTAACATTTTCTTCTTTGTTAAAAAAATGTTCTTCCACTGCTGCTCGGAAAAAAACGCGTAATAAAAATTCATTGCAGCAGTGAACTCGTTCCTGTTTTTGTGCAGTTGAAAGAATTTTTGGAACCCATCTTGCACTAACCTTGTTCATACGAAAATGTTCTTTGATGATCCTCAAAACACTTATTTTTGAAAGCCCCAATCTCGCGCTGTTTTCAGTCGCAGCAGTCAGACAGTAATTCAAATTCCACAAGTTAGATTGTTTCAGAAGTGACAGCTTCCAATGGGCGACCGGGACACGGATCATCTTCTAGACGTTCTCTCCCTACCTTAAATAATTTTGGCCATTATATCACTGTGGAATACAAGGGGGAGGACTGCCCTTATACATAATCCAAGCGCTCTTTAATTTGCGCAAGAGTAAGACCCTCTTTACAAAAGAATTTAATAACCACATGGTACTCAATTTTGAGTTTTTTGGGGAAAGTTGCACGAGCATGGGAAGAACATAGACCCTCGGTGCCCTACCTGTGGAGTTCCTGATACAGCCGAACATCTGGTCGTCACCTGCGCCTCGTTAGACGCACACCGTGCCAGGTTGTCTACGCAAACTGGAATCTACAACATTTCGGAAGATGACTTCCCCCACCTAATAATGTTAGAAAGGAACTACCCTCACTTCATTCAATTTGTACCACGGTGGAAAGAAGAGGTTGGGCCAGCCCACTTTACCTTGGGAAGTGGAGGAAGATCTCCCTGCGGTCGGCGAGGAAGATGAAAAAGAAGATGATGAAGACCAGCAACCCTGAGGACTGGGACCAGACGGATGCTGTGGACCAGGAGGGCTGGAACAGGCAGACCGGACGGATGCAGTCCCCAGGAGGAATGGTCTTACTACTAGTATTTCTTACTTGTCATCTCTACCTGTTACCAGATACTCGTTTACCTAAACCAATTTTTTATTTTCACCATACGCTCTTCATTTTTAGACACTTTCACTTTTCACACGAGTAATAATTTTTCCGGTAAAAGTGCCATACGCTCTTCATTGTATTAGACACTACGGTGGGAGTCCTTACATTCTATTTTTTATTTTATAATTACTAATTTTAATAATCATTAAGATACACTCTTACTATCCTAAATCTATACATAAGCGAATTATATTATTTTTGCCAGTCATAAATAAAAATTAAAAATATGTATGCTGTTATGAAACATCTAACATCTTAAATAACAATTAGCCAATTATTTACTATCTTGTTAATAATTCATTAATGTTTTAATTAGTTAGTTTTACTAATTGTAATTAAAAAAAAAAAAAAAAAAAAAAAAAAAAAAAAAAAAAAAAAAATTTAACTGCCAGTATTTCGTGAATAAAATGATTGAGGATAATACAAATCGTTTTATGGAAAAATTGAATTTTATAGAACCAATCAAATTTAAAAGATTTTTCATAAAAATAACCATACATATATTTATATATATATATATAATATATATATTATTAAAAAGGTAGTTGAAAATGTAAACTTATTGATTAGAGCTGATATTGAATAGGTAACCGATGAGAGTAATAGTTATCAGTGCTATAATGCTAAAGTATCAGTGTAACAGGGTAAACGAGTACGAGTATGGAGAGACTCCGACCTTGAAACAAGTAACAGGTATTTTGAAACAGGTATTTGTAACAGATATTTTTTGGACCTGTATCGGTCGTTCCTGTTACTGAAAAATATCGGTTTAGACCATCACTAGCCCTGACCATAGAGAATTGAATATCATAGAGGGGACAAGGTGGTGGTAGAGGCAGGGTGGGGGTATGCTACAATTTTCAGTTTTTCACTGAAAGTGTGTTTTTCAAATAAAATTATAACATAGGTATGAAAAACAAAGTTGTTCTTGTTGATCTCTGGAAAAAAAAATCACAAGAATTGAGAAAATTTGTTTTCGTTACAGAAAAAGTTAATTAACATTCTCTGTCATTCATTTTTAACACGACAAACATCACTCTGTCCAAAATTTGTTTTTTTACAGATATATTTATATTCGAGTGCCTTTTAATTGTACTTATGAGTCCGTCCCTGTTATAATTTTCATATTACTATATAGTTCATACATGCAACTAACTAATTCCATAAGAAATAGCAGCGAGAAATCGCGCTTTTTTGAGCTAAGCACTTTTAAAATGCTCCTTGTCAAATATAGGAAATATTGACTGTGCGATATTTTGTATTAAAATTGTTGTTTATTTGTTTCAGGTCTACCTACTACCTCGGGTACTAAAGTAGTGCCTCGTCAATACATATTTGACCAACTACAGAGTCAAAATTTACCAACTTTATATGAAAAACTTGACTATTATGAGAATTTTCTCGTTATACGCTATGGGCACAACAAAGAGGCTAAAGAAGACTTAAAAAAAAAAAAAATTTCTTATGTAAAATTACAAATTAAGCAACTATGGGCAAAGGCAAATAAACACCAAGATGTTATCCTGAAAATAAACCAATCATGGTTAGAGGGAAAATTCGAGGTATTTGGTGGTCGAATACCGACTGATCGAAAGTCAACTCCCGCGCTTCAAAGGTGGGGCGATGTTATATTGTACATAGAACTGTTGACTCGTCAATTGTATAGATACCTTACCATTATATTGATTCTTAAAAAAATACTTTTGGCCGTCTAAATAATTAAAATATATGTATGTGCGCCGTAGTTCCTACTCAACTGTCCTATTCAATAAAAAGCCATTACCCAGATCTGATACAGTGCGATATCTTGGTTTTATCTTAAACAAAAGACTCACTTGTAACCCATATACTAGACTGAAAAGACAAGAACTTAACAGAAGATTCAGGCAACTATACCCCATACTTTGCAAAACTTCAAAACTTTCAATAGACAACAAGCTTTTGATTAATAAGCCTATTCTAAAGCCTATCTGGACCAATGTACTAGAAATTTGGGGAACACCAAAACACTCGAACATCAGACGTATCCAATCCTTTCAATCCAAATTCCAACAAAACCTTACAAAGCGATCTTAATATACCTTTTGTCCTAGAACGCATACCTGTAAAATTTCCGAAATTTCATCAAAAACTTTCACATCATTTTCCACTAGCACAATCCCTATCCAGCTCCACTCACACCTATATCCTCCTCACAGGTTAAAAAGGCAGTGCTCTCGTGATCTATTATAAAGTTCGACATTAGTCCTGGCAATGGCTAGCTTCTCTACTCATGCTAGCTACTCCTGCTCTGAGTGACAGTTTTCTGACGCTCCCACTCAGCCTCCACTGGTATAATCTTTACACCAGTGAGGCAGCTGAAAGAGTAGTGCTGGGGTCTCTTGGGACCTGGTTTGTCCCTCCACAAGTGGAGGGGAACGTCTGGTTGGGGTATCCCTTAAATGTGTATATAATTTAAATAAGTAAGAATGTATTTTTAAGAATTAATTTAGTTTTTTTTATATCTATATTATTCATTTTATTGATTATTTATATATTTTATTTCACTTTATGTATTGTATAGTTTAAGGTACTTTGTTTATTTATTTATTTAAAAAAAAAAAAATTCTCACATTATTTATTGTATTATTATGAGATTTTTTAACTGTTTTTTTTTTTTATTATTTTTTTTTTTTTTTAAATTATAATTTACTTTACTTTATTTTATTCATTTATTTTTTATCTCTTCTTTGTGTTAATTTCTTATTCTACATATTGTGTGAATGGATCCATTAAGCCATCCATATTACTTATTGCCCTCATTGAGGCAGATTGTGACACTAAATAAACAAATTTAAAACAAATCAATATTTTGAAAATAATCCTTTATTATTTCTTTTCATAATTCAGCAAATGAAATTTCACATGAACAATTAATTAATTTTCTATACTTTTCTGATTAATTGTTAACAGTGCTTTGGTCTAGGATCACGTGTTTTTCTAGATTTAGAAGATCTCGTAGGAGATGGTTTAGGTCTTGGAAAAAATGGTTGAGGTCTTGAAGGAGATGGTTTAGGGCATGATTGAGAGCATGGTTTAGGGCATGGAGGGCATGGTTGAGGGTATATTTGAGGGCATGGGGGGCGTTCTGAGTCATAGCAATTACCCGAGGAGGATTTTCTATCATTGCAACATCCGTACTTCATAATTTGATGTAACTGAAACAGAAAATATATAAAAAAACCAAAGTAAAAATATAAACAAAATCATGCATTATAATTTAATATAAATTTATTTTTTATTTTTGAAGAGAAAAGATTTGACCCCGGTTGGGATTCGAACCCAAGTCTCCACCTCTCTAGCGTGGCGCCTTATCCACTAGGCCACCGAGCTCGTATCCGAACCAGGGAAATCTTTTCTCTTCACTGATCCATACACCCGGGCACTCGCAATTGCGATGTACACATCGGGGATGAATGTTCAATTTGAAATTTGAATCCCTGGTTCGGATACGAGCTCGGTGGCCTAGTGGATAAGGCGCCACGCTAGAGAGGTGGAGTCTTGGGTTCGAATCCCAACCGGGGTCAAATGTTTTCTCTTCAAAAATAAAAATATAAAAAAAATATTTACTAACCAAGAATTATTTCATAGTTTAATATATATAGGACAGCTCGTCAATAGATCCATTTAAAAGTAATGTTCAAATTGAACATTTATCCCCGAATTGTACATCGCAATTGCGAGTGCCCGGGGGTATGGATCAGTGAAGAGAAAAGATTTCCCTGGTTCGGATACGAGCTCGGTGGCCTAGTGGATAAGGCTCCACGCTAGAGAGGTGGAGACTTGGGTTCGAATCCCAACCGGGGTCAAATCTTTTCTCTTAAAAAATAAAAAATATATTTAAAAAATATTTATTAACCAAGAATTATTTCATAGGTTAATATAAATTTAACTTATGGCTATTGTTAGTTGGCATTCAACGTCCTTTTGTGCTCCAGCTAGGGCAGGAAGAACGGATTGTCCTACATGCTACCATGTATCGAAATCCAAAACTATTACCATAGGTATCCTTATCGACGATACCAAAGTACTTGGAGATCGATGCCGACGCACCGTGGGAAAAATGACGAATCTGGAGGAAAAAGGTCTGATACTTAAATAGACGTAGCAATCTCATTTACATAAATATATATATATATATATTTATATATATATATATATATATATATATATATATATATATTTATATATATATATATATATATATATTTATTTATAAAAAAAAAAAAAATATAATATACATATATATATAATATTTTTTTTTTTTTTTCATTAAAACAATTCATTGAAATTCGCAACAAAATATATATATCAAGTAAATGTCCTGTTAACTATTAAAATAACGTGGAAAAACTTGAAAAGAACTACTCATTAGTATCATTTTAATGAAAATTCTACACTAGAAGCTCTTTTCAAACTCCTACGAGGATTATCGGGAATAGAGTGGGAAGCAAGTTGAGAAATTAATGGATTTGGGTGATTATGGAGTTTACTATGAAAGTTTTATGTGGTTTGGGCCAAAACAGCAACATATGGAACATTAAGATCTTTATGGATAAGTTTATTGGTGATAAAGTAAGGAGCATTGAGCATTTTTGGAGGATTTTGGATTGTAAGAATTGGATGGCTTAGTGGAGCTCCAAAGCTCAGCTCTGTACGTCCAGATAGGTCTAATCACAGCTATGGATATTAGTATTTTGTTATTAATTAATTGGGAGCTTTGAAAGTTTGTCTAATAAATGTTGAAGTAATCTGCAGTGACGGACAGTTTCTTGTATTTTTAGTCCCGTATGTGGATTCCAAGTAAGACGTTTGTCCAAGTGGAGTCCTAGGTAGCGGATCTGTTCAACAGGGATTAGTGGAATATCATTAAAGTATAATGTAGGAACTGTAGTCGTAGGTTTACTATGAAGGGTAAAAGTTTATTTAGTGAGATTTTTTTAGATTTATTTCGATTCTCCATTTTTGACACCATTCTTGAATATGGGATTGGAGTGTTTGGGAGGCTATGAAGGGATCATTATTTATTGATAACACACGAGTCATAAGCGTAAGTGGTGAGGACACTGGTAGGATGAGTTGGGATGTCAGCTGTAACATAAATAATATAATTGAAATAAGCTAATCTTTGACTCCCGCCCCTGACAAATTTTCTAGTTCCGGTCATCGATGTGTTTAACAATAATTTTTACGTTTATAGTTGCGACTGTTTCCGTAACAATCACATCACAAGATAAGGAAGTTATAAAAATCACTCTTTGATTTTGATACTTGATGGTATAAAGGGTTAATATCATGGCCTTTTCTAAGAGCAATGTTTCTAGCTACATTACTAGGGTGCTTGGTTACTTTACAGTCAGTAATGAGAGGAAGGACCTGCTCGGAAGAAAATGGAAACTCATCACTAAATCTAATTTTTTATTTGAGTTGCAACTTTGGAGGGATTGTTGAACTATTTCTTTGATAAAACTTGCTATTTATGCTAAGTTATATTGTAACAAAATAATTATGTGTTTCCTTGTTTCTATCCTAAATAAATAAATAAAAATATTTCATTTAACACTTTAACGACCACAGCAGGCACATAGGACCGCTAGTGAAACCCACAAACAATTTTGTTCCAGGAATACTTACGTCGTTGTAAAATCAAATTACCTTATTATTATGATAGCTATGGTTCTTGTGAACATAATTATCACCTTGGGTTCAGCTTGTCTTTATTCTATTGCTATAACAATTCCTGGAAGCTAATTTGTTATTGTTTAGCGTATTTTTAAGTTATTTAAATCTGATTAAAATTATTAAGGACATGGAAAAACTGATAAATTATACACCGATACTATTGTAGTATCCTCATCTGACTCCGAATCGGAAGGCAATTTATTTTGCATTGCCAACTCCACGATACGCTTGGTACGGGAAGATATTCCACGAAACATTTTTAAACAAAAAATGGACTAACTTACAAAAAACAGAATTTCGATAATGCATTAAAGGTACTACTAAGTAACTAATGTCTGTTTGCAACAAGAGCTATAAGCATACTAAATAAAGTGGAGGGTGCGAGGTAGGAGGGTTGAAAATAGTGAAAGGGTAATAAAAGGTAAGGGAAAGGGTTTCGACAGGTCAATCACCTAAAGAACAGTTTTATACCTGTTCGGGTGAACAACACTTTTTTGCTGAATAATAAACCTAGTATGTTATTCCATCAATATTTTTGGAAATTATTTTTATTTTATTTTTTTTTTTTACAGCTAGTTACTGTTTTTTGTTATTCTCATATTCATTTTATGGAAAAAGAACTAATCTTGAAGGGGTTTATACATTTTTTTTCCAACAGTGCAGTAATATTTTGTGTGAAAATGAAAAACAAATCAAAATATGTCAATAGAGAAGTAAAAAAATATCTATTAAAGGAAAAAATAGTTATTTTATGATTTAGAAAAAAACGGGCAGCGCCCCACGGACATTGGCAGGCACATAGGCCATAATTAAATGTTTGCTAATGATTATAAAAATGCATGACATTGTTATATAACTGTTGAATGCAGCTTTTGAGCGAACAAAAAAGTTTGGTCCACAGGGAAATATTAGCTAAAATATTAACTGGCTTAATACAGAAAGGCTTAATTAATACAGAAATGGCTTCGTCGTCAAAGTGTTAAAAATATAATCCTTTAACATAAACGTATTCACGTACAACAGACGGCCGTGTCCATGACACAGCCCCCCCCCCTTTTTTTTTTTAATTCTTTTATTATCATTATATTATTTTTTTTTTTTTTTATAAGCCTCGATGAAGGCTTAGAAAGCAAGCCGAAATGTTGACACAAGAAATTAATAACATAGTATTTAATTAATATTGAACGCACACAATTTAAATAATCTTTTCCACAATTTAAATTATTTATTCATCTAAAATGGTCAAGAATGGTCCACACCATTGCAAATGCAATAAATAAATGAGGCAATGAATTATCTTTAGCCTAAATAAAACTTAAGGCTGAGAACTTATTTCAAACAAATAAACCTACCCTCAATGGCGGCATCCTTGACAGTCTCTCGGTTAGAATACTTCCTGCATCAAAATTTATTTTCTGTAAATTCATAAATTTTATTAATATGTACATAAAAAAATGGTTAAAACTAATGCACAAGTTAACTACATACACTGAGTATTATTTTGAGTGAATTCCTATTCATTTTATCTTGACTTGAAATTTAAACTTCCTTTCTAAAAAAATAAAAAACAAATAACATGTGTTTTCTATAAAATATCCATATCATAATTTTAGTAACAAAGCTGTTTAAAAACAAAAACATTCTTAGCTTATTGGTTTGTTTCTAAAGCCACTTTTCCTAGCAAGGCATTAAAAACTTTTGTCTTTCCTTTTCTATACTCCGGTTAACAATTTTAGTGTTATCTTTAATTATTTTGGTGCCAATTTTAGTCAGTCCTTCTGTATCCTTAATTTGCCATAGTCCCAGTGATGAAACAATCTAAAAGTATTTAAATGGTCAGTATGGAAACCATAAAATAATTACATAACTTGGCAAGATTACATGATAAGTCTAAGATAACATGGCTAACAACAAAATTACCTCTTTAGGCAAACTACTGTTTCCATTAGCAATTTGTTGCATGACCACTTGGCTACATTAAGATTTATGGGTCATTTTCAAATGAAATGGTGAATTAGCTTCTTAGAAAACCCAAAAATACTCAGAAAAAAACAGTTACTTATTCATGATTTGTGGCTTACTATGATGTTGCCGAACTATTTGCGAATATATACCTGAGTTGGTTCGTCAAATTTTAGCTTCCTTGATTTTTAATAAATTTAAAAATAAATAAAACCTTTAGTAATTTGTCATACGTGACAAGTTTTTAACTTGTCAGCATTATGATTTTTATTAAGGTTTTGGAAATGGATTCTAAAGGTTGCTAATTTAAAGCGATTTCCCAAGAAGAGCAATAGTAATAAATTTTGTGTGAACAATTTGTTTGTTTTTTTTTCTAAATAATTTAATGTACGTTACCAAATATTATTTTTCTTCACTTTGTTAAAAAGTTCATGGATTTTATTATTGTCCCCCTCCCCCCAAAGTTATCAACATCTGTTATGAATGTCTAGACCCTTTCGATAATCCTTCATTACCAAAAGTTATTACTAACTGATTAATTTATTTATTTTTAATTGCTGGTAACATATGTCAAAAATATGTTTACACTTAATATTGACTAAAAAAAACATGTAGAAAAATTGAATTTTAAGAAAAAGTCTTTAAAAAATAATCTTAAAATGATTTATTTTATGTTTTTGTGGGTGTGAGCACCTATAATAGAAAAAAAAAAAAATAGCTTTTAGTCTGAGTGACATCGACAATATTGCAAAATGCTAGTACCTAATTTTCATTTCTAGCAATCGCAGTCTTTTCCATGTACTCGTATATGTGTATACAATATATATGTAGAAAAAAAAAAAAGAAGCTTATTTCATAATTCTTCTTTCTTTTTTTTTTTTTTTTTTTTTTTTATAGCATAAATTTAACAAATAGAACCACAGTAGTCCAGTCAATAAACATATTGTAGAGTGCATGAAGTATGCGATAATTTTTGACTTCGCAGTTTTGTTAGGAGTAGTTAGAAGGTAAACATATTAAAAGTCCCTGCTCCTGGGGGGTGAGCTAAAGGTGGGGGGAGGGGAGAAGGTCCCAATTTTGTTTTCCGATTATATCTCGAAAACGGTGGACACTAGAAAAATTTGTTTCAAATAAACATAAGAGGTAATTAAATTTACCATAAAATTTATTTTATATAAATTTGTCGTAATTCGAACCGTTTACGAGATATACGTTATTAAAATTCAATAACTTAAGAAATAAAAAAAATGTTTACCTCAGTTTCTGTTAAACATTTGAATCAAATACCAGAAACTCATATATGAACTTAAAGTAAATTCATTGCTCTACAATTTTGATTCTGACATTATTTCTGAGAAACGATTGTGGAATGTAATAGAAGCAAAAGTTTGACAAAAAGTGAGGTGGCATTTGTTTTTTTTCCCGAAAATCACCTTTTTTTCAATAACGTTTATCTCGTAAACGGTTAGAATTACAACTAAATTTATATATAATAAATTTTGTAGTAAATGTAATTAGCTTTCATGTTTATTTAAAACATATTTTTCTAGAGTTAACAGTTTTCGAGATATTATGGAAAAACCAAAAAAAATGGAACTTCTCCCCTCCCCCCACCGTTAGCTCACCCCCCAGGGGCGGGGACTTTTAGTATGTTTACCTTCTAACTATTCCTAACGAAGCTAAAAGTAAAAAATTATCGCATATTCCATGCACTCTACGTCCCTCATTTCAGCACTTATTGACTGGACTACAGATTTAACGTAAGTTATGAAAATTTTAACATATGTTACCGTTACGGTAGCAGGTTTCAACAGTAACGTATGTCTAATTTTAGGAATTCTAATTGGAAAAAGATTATTTAACTACAATTTTTTTCAAAGATAATGGGATTGAAACATTTGTAATGTTGCAAACTACGAACTGTAAAATGTTAGATTGGAAGTGATGAATTCAATGTGAGAAAACTATGGTAACGCATGTCAAAATGAATTAAGGCACTCACTATGTTTTGAGAATCAAGGTCGTGTTACTTCGGTTAATACAGCGACCTGGACTCTGGTTGCGAATGGTTACAATACAAAGTCTGAAGGGTGTTGGGACGTTATCCCGAATTCCTTAGATCCAGAACCCACTCTTCTACACCCGATCATGTAGGTCAAATTAATAAATTCGGAAATTCACGGACACAAAGAAAATCTTTTCTCACGCCCCCAAAATTTTATATTTTCAAAAGAAAGTTCTATTTCCATTTAATATACACATAATTTAACAAGAAATAAGAAAGAGAATAAAATGAAAAAAAAAATTATATACTCTTTGCGAAGGTTGGAAGTTGAAAACTTGACCTGTGTACATTAACTTATGTCAGAATGTTTAATAATTAATTTTGTTTTTTTCTTTATCAAGCGTTTGAAATTGAAGTTTCAATGCCTACGATAATTTAAACGAATGAAATCGACAATATAAATTCAACACAGTGAAATATTGGTTCTAAGTTTTTTTTTTACAGCCATTCAAAGTGCTGGGGCAGCAAATTTCCATTTTATTTGAAAACGACCCTTATATGTCCTGATTGAATAAGATACACAATGCTTCCCAAATTCACTTCATAAAATTTTCTCAAAATCACCAAGAAAAAATAATTAAAATTTCAATGTTGACGGTCAAATTTCTTTTTATTTTTAATCATTATTTTTTTAATTAATAATTAATATAATTAATCAGAGTGCTGGGGCAGCAAATTGCCATTTTATTTTAAAACAATCCTTATATCTTCTGATTGAATAAGATCCACAATGCTTCCTAAATTAACTTCATTAAATTTTCTAAAAATCACCAAGAAAAAATAATTAAAATTTCAATGTTGACGGTCAAATTTCTTTTTATTTTTTAATCACCTTGGTTATAATAATTAATTATTATAATAATTAATTATTATATTATTACATTTAATTATATAATTCTTATAACTTTTATTTAGTTGTCAGAGAAATGATCGAAAAGGGGAAGAGTTCATTACTACCGCTTATGCGGATGGATGATTTGGCAACTGAAGTTGCCTCAAACAGCGGAGCAAGTCCAAAAAAAAAACAACAAAAAACTATGCAGTGCTCTAAACAAAAACGTAGTTAAAAACTGAGTGTAGAGGTCACTTTTGTAGCTTAAAGGATCTGAAAATTAATTTTGGCTTGTATGGAAATTAATGCATGTTTATGATATCAAAATGTAAAAAATGAAATAAACGATCTAAAACATTTATTATTGCTTAAAAATAAATTTTTAAATACCCTCAATAAATTTTTGCCAGGTTAACTATTCTATTCCCCATCAATATAAGTTTGACCTTGGGTATTAAAAAATTATAAAAATATATTTTTTATAAAATTATGATTATGAAACTTTTCATTTCTTAATAAGTTGACTGCCAACTATAAGATAACTTGTAGATTGTGTTCTTTTCTAGGACGCACTACTTGTTATCTCCTCCTGTGTTTACTTGCCATTTTTGTGCAGCTACAATTAAACTCAAAATATATCGATTTAAGGTAATATCGATAGATGGCTTCTGGAAAAAAAGTACAAAAAATCAATGCTGGCAAGCATGAACAGAAAATTTATTTAAAAAACAACACATTTTTTATGCTTTTTTATGATAATAATGAACTAGGATTAGAATTTTTAATAATATAATGTGATTAAATCAAATTGTCATTTTTGGCCAGATTTATGAAAATTGCCATGGCGGTTAACATGTTAAAAAGTGGCCAAGGTGTCTAAAATAATGGTAGTCGGTTGGTGAGAGGTCTGAAGAGTTGGGTGGATAATACAGAGCCTCTTTACCAAACTCAAACAATTTTAATGAGGTTAAATGTGAGACATGGAACCGATTAAGTCATGTTACAGAATACGGCCTCTCAAATTTACCAAAGATGGATTCATTAATGCAAATTTCTACGGTCAGCAGAATTACACTATTTAATTAAAAAATTTATCTCCTACAGACAAATGAATCACAGGTAAGCGAAAGGATCTGGAGATGGTAAAAATGGTACTTGATAGAATTGTTTTGCTATTGATTCGAATTTAGCACACATGTAAATACAAAAGGCACAACAAATTTTCATGGGAGTGAAAAAAAAAAAAAAAAAAAACTATTAAAAATACGCTATTTTAGGTTTTTCAAAAATAACGTCTAGATAGAATTTTAATTAAAATAAATTACAATATTTCTTCCAATAAACAAAAAAGTTAGGAAACTTACTTTTTAAAATTTCCATTTATAACAATTTAAACTTTTAATTTCCTATCTTAGCGATAGAACCTTCAAAGTTAATCATAACTTTTCCTATTCTTCCCTCTTTACCCAATCTGCCGGTGTTCCTCAACGTAGTTTCCTAGGTCCTATCCTCTACACAGTGTATACAGCTGACATCCCAACTCATCCTACAACTGTCCTCACCAATTACGCTGATGACACATGTGTGTTATCAGTAAACAATAATCCCTTCATCCTCTCAAACACTCCAATCCCATAAAACTTCAAGAATGGTGTCAAAAATGGATAATCAAAATAAATCCAAACAAATCTCACCAAATAACGTTTACCCTACGTCGTAAACCTACGACTTTCTGTCCTCCAATATCCTGTAATAATATTCCCACTAAGCCCTGCTAAACAGATACGCTACCTAGGACGCCACTTGGACAAACGACTAACTTGGAATCCACATACAAGACTAAAACAAAAAGAAACTGCCCGTCGTTTCAGACTACTTCAACATTTACTAGACAAACGTTCAAAGCTCCCAATTAATTACAAAACTCATATACATGACTGTGATTAGACCTATTTGGACGTACGGAGTTGAGCTTTGGGGCTCCACTAAACCATCTAATTCATCTCATATTCAATCCTTACAATCCAAAATCCTTTGAAAAATCCTCAATGCTCCTTACTTTGTCACCAATAAACTTATCCATAAAGATCTTAATGCTCCATATGTTGCTGATTTAGCCCACAACAGATACCTATCATTTCATAGTAAGCTACATAACCACTCAAGTCCGTTAGTTTCTCAACTTGCTTCCCACTCCATTCCTGATAATCCTCCGAGGCATCTGAACGAAGATGGCCTAGAGACCTTCTAGTGTAGAGGTTTTAATAAAGTGCTACTTATGAGTAGTTCTTTTATAGTTTTAACATGTTATTACAATCGTTGTCAATATATTTACTTGATGTATATATTCTGTACAGTTGTAAATTTCAATAAATGTATATAAAAAAAAAAAAAAAAATTAGTTTATATTAAATAAGACATATTGCCCCCTCTGGCTTTAATAACTGCTTCCCCTAGTCTTGGCATCCTTGTAAATGACGAAATCAATGATAAACATGGACTGAAGGATGTTTGAAAAAAATAATCTAAAATTCCATCGTTTGTTATTAACAGGGAAAAAAATTGATGCATCTAATCGTTAATGTCTCACGTTTAATAATTAATGAATAATTAATGAATATCAAAAACAAGTATGGAATAAGGTAAAAATAAGGATTGAATATATTCTCAAAAGTATAGAATATATTCGTGACAAAGTACCGCGCGCCCGGTTTATCGTTAATAACACAGGCCAACGATGAAAAAACTTTACTTAAAACACCTTATTATTCTGTTTTTTAGGGTGCTAAATCTACCATTTTTTCACATTTGCACATCAATATATTATTTTTTTTTTATTTGAACACTTATGCATCTATACCTGTTGACCATTCTGTAAATATGAAAGAGAGCTATGAAAACCTAGAAATAGTGTTGAATAAAATTGGCTATTCGGCTCACGGTTGGATGATATGTGGTGACTTGAAAGTAACTTGCATGCTTCTTGGTCAGGAAGTTGGTTTTACCAAATTTCCATGTTTTTTGTGTGAATGAGACAGTAGAGCAAGGGATCAGCATTGGTGCAGAAAGAAATGGCCTGTGAGGGAGTCTTTAAAACCCGGCGAGAAGAACATTCTCCGCAAAAACCTTGTAGATCCTAGAAACATTCTCTTACCACCTCTACATATAAAGTTAGGCCTCATGAAACAGTTATATAATGCTTTATATTTATATGAAACAGTTATGTATGCTTTTTTAAATTATAAAAAAAAAAAACTAATTTCTCAAAAACTATGGGTGATACAAAAATACTAAGACCAGATTTGGATTCAGCACACAAAAATCTATAAAAATCAGCTATTGAAGCTGATTTTTTTTTACCTTAAATATAATTCATTGAAATTTCGAAACTTTTAGATTATTGAATTACTGAAGTTTAGTATACTTAAAAAAATATTATTATATCTTTTTCATTCCTATCTTATTTTCCCGTTACAACAGGAACTTCAGGAAACACATCACGAAGGGAATATCGACCTTGAAATACTTGTGCGATGATAGTACCAGCCTATGGATGTAGACTGGTTGGTTAGTCATCGTGAGCCGCCTCAACATCATCCCTATCACCACACAGAACCTTATTTGGAACTCTTTTAGTGGTAATTATGATGCCTGCTTGGTACCGATGGTCTAAACCAATATTTTTCAGTAACAGGTACGACCGATACGGATCCAAAAAAATATTCTGTTACAAATTACCTGTTACTTGCTTCTCCATACTCATAATTGTCTACACTGATATTTTCGCATATCTATTGCTCTCATACCTATCACTCGCATGCCTATTACTCGCACATCTGTTACTCGCATACCTATTTATGTTCGACTCTAATCAATAAGTTTACATTTTAAACCACCTTTTTATAAAACGTTTATTACTATCCTCAACCATTTTATCCACAAAACATTGGTAGTTAAATGAAGGTCAAACTTTTTTTTTTTTTTGGCTGATTACAGGTAATAAAACTTTAATTAAAAACATTAATGAATTATCAACAAGATAGTAAATAATTGGCAAATTATTATATAAGATGTTGGATGTTTTATAACAGTATACATATTTTTTATTTAATCGATGACTAGCAAAAGTAATATAATTGCGTATGTATAGATTCTATATTTAAGTGTATTCTAATGATTATTAAAATTAACAATAATAAAATAAAAAAGAATGTAAGAGTGACTAATACAATAAGGACCGGCTGACATTTTACCAGAATATACTCGTGCGAAAGTGAAAGTAAAAATACTGGTGTAGGTAAACGAGTATCTGGTATAAAGTAGAGATGATAAGTAAGAAATACTAGTCTAGGGTAGTACGCAGTACGAAGGTAACAGGTATGAATGTTTTTACTAGCACTGAAGCGAGTACGCAAGTATCTCGTCCCTGTTTCTTCTGAATATCGGTAACAGGTACGCCGTTTAGTCAGCCCACACATGTTAAAAAGTAACAGCTCCAGCATTTTTGAACCACCACTACTGCTTAGCTCCTGGACGCTTCAGTAACTTACCCAAAACTTATTATTTAAAATTTTTCGGGATATTATTTTGTGTAGCAATTCTGTAGGATGGTTTAGAAGCTTATTAAATTCAGTTCTGGTTGAAAAGTTGGTAATTTTAAACGAATTCTTGAAGTTTAAACGGCTAGAAGAGACTTGAGAAGTTTGATTAGGCAGAGAAAAAGTTTTGTCTCCTTTTTCGCTTGATAAAATAGTTTCCATTGAAGTGTAATGTATTATTGCAACCCCCTATTGCCTAGCCAATGTACTGCCCTGCAGAATTTTAATCTTATAAAAACTAAAAGATTATTTTGAAAAAAAAAAAAAAATGCAAATTCTACTTTTCACATTAAGAAACATCATGGAAATGTATTTATATATAGATAGCCTTACCGGTTACAAATGAAAATTACTAAATTTAAGACGGCACAAAAGACATTTCCTTTTTTTTTTTTTTTTTTTTTTTTTTTCGGAAATTTATAGAAATTCATGAATAACAAGATTATTTTGTATTAAACCAGAAAAAAAAACAACAACTAATAAACAACGGTTTTATCAACAAAATTTGACATTAATTGCAAACAAGAATAATAACAAAACGATTGTATTAAATATAAAACTAAAAGAAAACCTCATAAACAGTACTCTCTAATAACAAAAAGAATACCTAACAAACAACGATTTATCAACAAAAATTAACATTAATTAAAAAAGAGAAAAAGAAAACCAAATAAACAAAGATTATATCAAGAAACATTAACATTAATTACAAAAAAACAATAAAAACAGAACTAGTAAATATAAAACTAAAATCCTGCTCCTGCGCATGCTCGACATGCTTCACGAGTTTTTTTTTTTTTTTTTTTTTTTTTTTTTTTTTTTTTTTTTTTTGTGACTTTAGAGAACAGTCATTTGTAAATATTTTGAGAAGAAGGAAGTGCCCTGTAAGTGATTAGCGGGACTTCCACTAATAGTGCTAAGTTAGAATAGTGCGATTTTATATGATTAAGGTCAAATTTAAAATTATCTAAAAATAATGAAATATCATGTTCAGGATTAAACCTGGAAATAAACGAAAATAAATTTTCACCTTTAACCAATGCTCTTATATGACCTTCTGTTTATCGCTTGTACTTTAATTTTCTTTTAATTATGAAAGCGAGCTGAACCACAAACTAGACGTCCAAAATTCTTATTTTTGATAGTTGGAAAGAAGTACATTAGTTTCCTAAATATTTATCGGAGCATAGTCTGTAAACCGAAAATCATTATTAATAAACTTTTATATCCATCTACATTCCATATAAATATTTTTAAATTACCAAACTATGATATTTGTGAATTAGGCGAAGGCCCCAGTTTACTATTAATGCATGCTTCAGCAATACCATTCTTACGCAGAGTTCTCCTATCGATGGTCACTATCGATAGTGCCGACTATCGATAGATCTTTTTTACTAATTTCAAGTCATGAAACTCTCGGAATTATGCTGATCTATCTCTGTTCAGTCTAGAGTTCTTTTGAAGTCGAATTCGGAATTCCTAGAGCTCAAAGGTTCTCTCAAAGATTAAGCCAAAGGAAAGCAGAAATGCTAGTTTTTCTTTCGGGAAATATGTGGCTCAAGGAGCACACTTGACTCTTGAAATTAACTATTTCGTTATTTTTCTTTTCTGAAGATTTGATTTGTTCATTATTATTGTTATTATTATTAATTTTTTTTTCCAATTAGGTATTAAAATCATTTCTCGTTTTAATATTACTCTTTTGTTTTACCATAATAATATAATCTGTTTTATATTTGTTATAGAAACTATAGAATTATAAAAAAATAGTTCGGATATTGTAATTTATTTGATAAAATTTTAACTAACAAGGGACGTTTGGAGTTGTAACTCACAGATTTGAATTAAAATTTCAAATTGATAGAGCAAAACTAGAGTTAAATAAAATGTAAATAATTTGCGCTATCTCACATATTTCTTCACCGATTAAGACCAAATTTTGAAGTCATTTAGAAGCCGTAAAACTGTATAGTTTAGTCCAAATCCGGAGGTCGGAGGATTTTCCCTTACTGAAATATCTCAAGTTATAGATGACCTCGGATTATTTCATTCCCATCAGTATTTCTCCATCAAAAGCTGGAGTAAATGCAATGTTAAATGCATGGATAAAAAGCAGAATGTATTCTAATTCTTCTGATGCTATTACTGTTGTAATCGGTTGAACACAGCAGTTGTTATGGCCGTTAGAAATTGTTGATGAAATCTCAACTTAAAAATTTTAACCACCTCCTCGAAAGGGGTAAAAAAATCAATATTTTTTTATTTTGATATAGTTTCACATATAAGGGTTTTATGGTGCGTTAAATCTAGATTTGAGGTAAGTTGTTAATGAAAAAAAGTTTCCACTGATTTACAGCGGATTTCCTAGGAATTTTGTCATTTTTGAGCACCCTAAAGCCGGGTAGTGTCTTGAGCATAACAAAAGTATTTTTATATCTAATAGCATACCTAACTGCAATTAAACGTGAAAAAATTATTTCTCTATCTTGACTGAGAGCTGAGAAAAAAATAATAAAACGTGATTTTCATATTTTATTTTTTTTCTCGGTACTTAATGCTCATTGGCGGCTATAACTCTAGTTTGCACTATTATAGGTCCCTACTACCCACACTAAAATCGGCATTCAAATCTCCAATCGTCTCCTTGTAAGTTCTTTACTTATGAGAGCGTACTAACATGAGTCGCGTCGGTGGATTTAGTTATAATTAGAAAGTTTAATCGCTCAGTTTAATTAGCCCTTTCCTCAGTCATATTATTTAAATTTAAATTTATTGAAGTTGTAAAGTTATTTTAAGAGTATCTATTATAATGACACTCCATTTGAAGATGGAAGATGAAATGGGTAACACTTAAAGCGAATTGCTTTCGCTTACTGTTGCGATATATCTTCCTCTGTGCTATCTCAAAGCCAAGGCCTATTCACTTCGTAAAATATGAATTAGTGACTTAAATTCAGGTTTACTTATATATATATATAACTAAATAATGACAATATTAAGTTGTTGTGTGATAAGTGAACAACTACGATGGGTCACAATCGCAACAAAATGATGTTCTTTAGTCCAGTCAATGACTGCTACAATGAGGGGTGTAGAGTGCATGGAATATGCCATAATTTTTTACTTCATTGCTTCGTTAGGAATAGTTGGAAGGTAAACATATTAAAAGTCCCCGCCGCTGGGGGTGAGCTAACGGTGGGGGGAGGGGAGAAGTTCAATTTTTTTGGTTTTTTCCATAATATCTCGAAAACTGTTAACTCTAGAAAAATATGTTTTAAATAAACATGAAAGCTAATTACATTTACTACAAAATTTATTATATATAAATTTAGTTGTAATTATAACCGTTTACGAGATATACGTTATTGAAAATAGGTGATTTTCGGGAAAAAACAAATGTCACCTCACTTTTTGTCAAACTTTTGCTTCTATTACATTCCACAATCGTTTCTCAGAAATAATGTCAGAATCAAAATTGTAGAGCAATGAATTTACTTTAAGTTCATATATACGTTTCTGGTATTTGATTCAAATGTTTAACAAAAACTGAGGTAAACATTTTTTTTATTTCTTAAGTTATTGAATTTTAATAACGTATATCTCGTAAACGGTTCGAATTACGACAAATTTATATAAAATAAATTTTATGGTAAATTTAATTACCTCTTATGTTTATTTGAAACAAATTTTTCTAGTGTCCACCGTTTTCGAGATATACCGCCCCTTTAGATCACCCCCCAGAGGCGGGGACTTTTAATATGCTTACCTTATAACTATTCCTATAACTAAATATTCTTATAACTATATTAAAAGTCCCCGCCTCTGGGGGGTGAGCTAAAGGTGGGGGGAGGGGAGATGGTCCCAATTTTGTTTTTCGATTATATCTCGAAAACGGTGGACTCTAGAAAAATATGTAGCAGATTAAAATTAAAGCTCATTAAATTTCCTATAAAATTAATTATATACGTATTCGTAGAAATTCCAACGGTTTTCGAGATATACGTTATTAAAAATCGACAACTTTAGAAATAAAAAAAATGTTTACCTCACTTTTTGTTAAACACTTGAAGCAAATACCAGAAACGTATATATGAAATTAAAGTAAATTTAATTCTCTACAATTTTGATTCTGACTTTTTTTCTGAGAAACGATTGTGAAACGTAATAGAAGGAAAAGTTTAACAAAAAGTGAGGTGACATTTTTTTTTTTCCCGAAAATCACCTTTTTTTTTCCAATAACGTTTATCTCGTAAACGGTTAGAATTACGACAAATTAATATAAAATAAATTTCATTGTGAATTTAATTAGCATTTATGTTTATTTGAAATATATTTTTCTAGAGTCAACAGTTTTCGAGATATTATGGAAAAACCAAACAAATAGAACTTCTACCTCCCCCCCCCCACCGTTAGCTCACCCCCAGCCGCGGGGACTTTTAGTATGTTTACCTTCTAATCCTAACGAAGCTATGAAGTCAAAAATTATCGCATATTCCATGCATTCTACAATGTGTTTATTGATTGGACTACTTCGTCAATACAAACCATTAAAAATAAATGAAATATCGAAATAAAATGTAGAAGTTCTTAGCTGCTAATATTATGAGGAATTAATTTTCTTACATGGTACGTTTTGACTTGTAACTCACAGATTTGTATGCCGATATTTGAGAGGTATAATAGGTCCCTATAATAGTGCGAAACAGTTATAGCCGCCAATGAGCATTGGGAGCCAAGAAAAAAAAAAAATATATTTATGCAAATCACATCTAAAATCTGGAGTAATGCAATATGCATGAATAAAAAGCAGAATGTATGCTGATTCTTGTGATGCTATTACTATTGTAATCGGTTGAACACAGCAGTAGTTATAGCCGTTAAAAGTTGTTGATGAAATCTCAACTTTAAAATTTCATTGTCCTCGAAAGGGGTACAAAATAAATATTTTTGATTATGATAAAATTTCACAAATAAGGGTTTTTTTTTGTTGGTACGTTAAATCGTGATTTGAGGTACAGCGGATTTAATTGGAATTTCGTTTTATTTATTAAATATTTTTTGTTTTGTTTTTTTAGCATACACAACTAAAATTTTAAGTGAAAGAATCATTAATTTATTTTATTTTTTTTTTAAATTTTCTTAACAGTTTTTAATTTTATTTCGAAATGGGCCGACAAATTTATCTCTCAATGTAAATGCCAAGATATAATAATTGATATAATATTTTATTTGTATGTCCATTTTATTTAAAACTTACCGCAGTTTTATGTCTGTTTTTACTGGTTTGTTATTATTATTTTGCCATCACGTGATCAGTTTTCTTTCTTAGTAAATCTGTATATACAGTGAAACTCAGATTATCCGATTATTACATTAATTGGGGTCGAAATTAATCCGCATGCCCAAAAATCCGGATAATCAGATTTACTATTAGATTTATTTATTTATAATAGAGCGCTACAGTCCTAGTCGGACCTTGGCTTCACTAAGTACAGGCAGCCACTCCTGTCTATCTTCCGCCTTCCTCCTCCAACCATTTACACCCAGTTTTCGCAGGTCATCTTGAACGCTGTCCAGCCATCTCAGCCTTGGCCTTCCTCTCAACCTTTTTCCTTCCGGCCTGCCGTTCATCATTTTTTTTGGAAGTCTATCTTTCGTCATCCTTTGCACGTGGCCGAGCCACCTTAATCTGCCTGCTTTGACTATTGAAATTATGTTGGGTTCACCGAACAATTGTTGCAGCTCCAGGTTTGTTCTTATTCTCTAATTCCCGTGGTTATTCACCGGACCAAAGATTTTTCTGAGGACCTTCCTTTCCCAAATCCTCAGCAACCTCTCATTATCTTGGGTCAGCACCCAGCGCTCGCTTCCATAAGTCACAACTGGTCTTATTACAGTTTTGTAGACCGCAATTTTGGCAGATCGACACACTTCACGAGACTTCATAAATTTACTTAGGGCAAAACGGCATTTGCTGCCAGCCGCTATTCTTGCTTTAATCTCTAATTTCCTAATTCTAATTTCCTAACTATTAGATTAGGGTATTGAAATAAAGAATACAGACTTATGTAATGTTTTACTATGTATTTCATTAAATGATTAAAAATTTGGCTGTTTATAAAACTATATCTATGTAACAACAAAGTTTGGAAAACATGAATATCATGTTTCATGGTCGTGGATGTTCCGAAACAGAAGTCATCCGCCAATTTTTGCTCTTCCTAAGACGTTCTATGATGGACAGTTCATCGGGCACAATTAAGAGAGCACGTATTCTTTTAGGTGCTTCTTTAAGTTCATAAAGAGACCACTCTGGATGGATGTACTAGAAATTCGAGAAATTCACAAAGTACGTTTCCTCAGAACTTGATAATTATTTGGTGTGTAGGCTCCGCCTCTGAGATGCAGTTCCGGAAGCTGCAGCTTTGTCTACTTAGTTTTACGTGTTTCATTGTTTTATAAAAACTAATAAAACTGGACCTATCGTACTTTAGGTGAACTCCGAACCACGGCCTATAATGACTGTTAATAAACTATGAAAAAAATATATATAGCTATATATTTTGTCTTCAAATCAACCCTGATAATTGGGGTTTCACTGTACATACAGACTGCACCTATTCTTTTTAAGGATTTTTAAATTGGATAATAGATTTGAAATTAAGATTTTAAGCATCGTTACGTTGGATCGCACCTTTATATTCTAATTGATCCCTATATACCTGGGATCCCAATACACTAGGCAGTGACAATTCGGTAGAGCTATATATTATTCACAACTGTCCAGGTTTCTTGTTCTCACATAATTTACAATACAGCCTGCCCTGTTGAGGATTTCCCTGGGGCTCAGGAGACGGCAACATCCCACGAGGCCGATTCCTAGGTGAGCTCATGTTCCCTGCTTTGTTCCATATTTTGCCCTACAGATCCTTGTTCCTTTTCCTACCTTTGATTGTGTCAGATGAGATTGGAGCGGATAAATCCGGTGTAAACACCTTAATAGATAAGAATGTTATTAAATTTATTATTAAATGTGCGACTAACAATTTATTCATAACACAGGCCAGAATTTTTAACATGGAACATGTTTTACCGGTGACCTAGTTGGTAAAAAGCGATAAGTTTTAAAGTATGGGTAGTTTGATGGTTTGATATTAAGAGAATAGGAGCAGTTAAGAGCTCAACTCTCGTTATAATAAATAACACTAACCTGTTTCCCAGGTTCTAATGAGTGAGCTTGACATTGTTTCTCCTAATATTCATAATGGAAATATGAATTTTAAATATAATAAACACTTCATTGGAATAAAAAGCAAAGACAAAAATTATTGTTTAATAGAAAAATAAGGAAAACTGTCAATAAAACGACACCAGATCAAAGGATGCTATTACATTTATTCATTGTTATTATTCAGGATTTATTTTATTAGATTTTTTTAATATAAGGTTTAAAACCCAATGGCAATGAACATAGACCTCCATTTTGCCATTGGCTTCTGAATGCAGATGATATTGAAGAATACCACTTTTTGAGGTGAATTTTAAACACTTTGAATGGGGAAGGCATTTCTAATTATCCATATATCGGCTTATTCATTTATGTACTGCTTTCGAATAATGTGGAGAAGCACCATGGTGTTGGAAAATCATATTTTGCCGAACCTCAGGTGGAATATCGTGATGTAGTTGAAGATGCCCCTCGACCTTCAAAAATCGTCTGATCCTGCCAAATCTGATACCAGTATTCTTCTGTTGCTGAAATACAGTACACTGTCCATGGGATGTACTATCTCCAATGTTCAGATATAATCTTCAGATATAGGAGCACATGGTTGATGCTTGATTACTGAAAATGGCGGATTACTAAATGTAAAAAAAAAAAAAAAATTAAAACAAAAAATGACAAAATATTGCACTTTTATTCTTTTAAGCCCCATTTACACAGCCCGTGCATTCGTCGCAAATAGGGGTGACGAACGATCATTCGTTCGAGGCTCAGGCAGTGTAAAGGCCCGTTTACACTGCCCAATCATTCGTCGCAAACAGGAGTGACGTACGAGCATTTTCAAGGCTCAGGCAGAGTAAACAGTTGCCGCGAGCCGAACAAGGCCCAAGCGAATGCTTGTTCGAGCTCGGCCCTGATCCGCCCGATGTCGGTTTTCCGGCGAATCATCAAAGGGATGCTCGTTTGCCGCTCGCTTTGTGTAAACACCCGCATTGTGTTCGTCGATCTCACCTAGCTGTAGAAGGGTACACGTCTCCTCTTATTTTGAGAGTGAAATAGCCGCCGGGTGAACAGCAATTTTGTATAGTCCGGGTGCCATCTATTCGCTGCGATGCTCACGATCAACTGATCTTCAGAAATGCTCTTGCAGTGCAAACAGAGGGCTCGTTTGCGCTCGTGCTAGTTGAAAACCGGCGAATGCTCCATGTGAATGCTCGATGCTTCATTCGGTTGTCCGGTGAATCATCAAAGGAACGCTGTTCGCCGCTCGCTCTGTGTAAACACCCCGGGATTCGTCGCATTGTGTTGGCTGAATCTAGATCTCTCGTGTCGGTTTTGGAGATGTTTCTTATTCTTCGCAATATGAAGGTAAAATCTTCAGGCGAAATGCCCACTGTTATCCTCCTTCAAATCCTTCATCAATAGGGAGTAATTTCGTTTCTTTAATAATTACGACTCCCACGTGCGACGCTTTTTCCTTTTTTGCTTTTCCTCCACTAGATGGTTTATAATGAGAATAGCCGCCGCGGAAACCGCAATTTTGGATAACCCGGTGCCTGGATAAATGCTCACGAGCAACTGATCGTCAGAAATGCGAAAAGAGGGCTCGTTTGCGTTCGTGCTGGTTGAACCGGTGAAAAACGATCGCGAAACCTCGATGCTCGAAGCTCGAGGATGTTCGGGCAGTGTAAACGGGTCCTTATAATGCGAAAAACTGTTTTACAAAAAACAAATATTTAAAAATTATTCAAAAATAAAAGTATAAATGGTAGTTCTTTGCAGCATATATAGAGATGTCATTATAATAATTTTACCGCAATTTTTTTTTTTTTTTTTGCATATATTTTATAGATTGTCAGTATCAACAAAGTATAATTAAAAAAAAAAAATATAAACAACAGCAAAAAAAAAAAAAAAAATCAAACTGCTCTAAAGCACCATTTTACTAAGCTTTTTTTTTTTTTTTTTTTATCCTAGAATAAATATAGCTTTCACTTCATTTACTTTTTAATATTGAATTTAAAATAGCTTATCTTTACTGTTATACAAAAGGAGAAGCTATATTTCGTTTTTGATCAATAACCACGAAAACCACGGAACCAAATTTTAACTACATCATCTTTATAGGTCAAGAAAGATTTAACAGTAATAAAATTTAAAGATTTTCAATTATTTTGTCATAAAAAAGTAATAAATATTTGCTGAGTTGTGATGTCTGATAATCGACCGATAGATGGTGAGCACCATTTAGGAGAGGTGACAAAACAGTACGGTGTTACATAAAGCTAGAAATTTTTGATAAAATTTACTTATTCTCAATTCTATTGTTATAAAAAAAAACATAAATATATGAAGCGACATCTAGATCCCAGTGCAGTTTAACAATCGACCGATATGTAGCCATTCTGCAATAGAATTTGCATTGGTAAAACTAACCCAACTTTACCAAATTTTAACTACATCTTTTCTCTGGACCCCTGGACACTCCGGAATTCCTGGAAATGAAGCAGCGGACACAGCTGCCAAAGAAGCTTCTGTGATGAATACCGCACCCCTAAGAATATATGAACCAAATGATATTAAAGCGCTTTTGAAGAAAAAAGTAAAAAACTAAGTGGGAAATCATGTGGTTCGAAACTCCAATGACGAACAAGCTAAGAAATATAAAAAAAAGTACGAAGCAGTGGACAAGCGCAATAAGGGGTAACAGAAGAGAAGTTGTTACAACAAGGCTGAGGATAGGACATTCTAACCTGTTTCACGCATATCTGATCACAGTGAGGCCCAACCACATTGTGAAAGATGTCAATCTCCGATGACCATTAAACACATAATAGAAGATTGCATATTATATCAACAAGACTTTGGGACTAAGAAAAAACCCCGATCGACAGAACTTGCTCTAGAGGACTCCAGAAATTCTATTAACAAAATTATAAATCTATTCAAAGAACACTCACTTGACGATAAAATATAATACGAAAATTATAATAAAGGACGAAGAAAAATAAAGTTTCACCATTTAAATGAAAAGGGCGTAATAACCTGGTAGTTGATCGCCCAAATAAAAACTCAATCTACAATCTAAGAAGGTTTATAATAAAAAAGTTTACTATAATAATGATTAAAATGTTTTGAGTGCCAGAAACAAGGTTTGCTTAACTGTAATATATTTTTATGGTTAGACATTTTTTTTTTTAATCTTTTATTGAGTAATAATTACAATCTGCCACAAATGTGGGCAATCAGTGATATATATGGCGTATGATTACTTTCACACATTATGTACGATGAGAAAAAAAAAAAAAATAAAGTAAATAAGTAATATAAGAAAATAAAAACAGAAAAAAAAAGAAAAAAGAACTATGCTATACATAAACAATATAAAATATACTATATACAAAATGAAATAATAAAACTTAAGGAAAATTAAAAAAAAAAAAGTAAATAATAGCAATAATAAAAGATAAAACAAAGGTAAAAATACAATTATACTCTATTTACAATTTGCACTCATCCTAGGGATCCCCCCACCAGACCTGTCCCTCCACTTATGAAGGGATAAGCTAGGCACAGAGAGATCTTCTCTCTTAGCTGCGTCACTGGTGTAAAAAAAAAAAAACGCAGTGGAGGCTAAGTGAGAGCGCTATAACATTCACTCAGGGCATGAGTGGAGAAGGGTTAGAAATTAAAATCCAATTAGATGGATCGATTTTGATGCCTAATTGTGCTTTTACGTACTCTTTAAACACCTAATCAATGCAATTTTAACCGGGTAAAAAATTACTGCCATGCGTGAAAATATTGAAGAAATAATGTTAAATTCCTTACTCCAATACAAAATTTTTATCGATAAACAAATGAAATTCAATTATTAGCTAAAATAATCTTAGTTCTTTATTTATGAGAGCGGGCGAAATTCTAGTATTATTATATATGGTTTCAATTATGCACCATAAAACCCTTATATGTTAAAGTTTATCAAAATAAAAAAATATTGATCATAGGTTAAAATTTTGAAGTTAGGATTTCATCAACAATTTCTAACGGCCATGACAACTACTGCTTTAACCGATCACAATAGTAATAGCATCACCAGAAACATCATACATTCTGCTTTTTATCCATGCATATAACATTGGGTTTACTCCAGATTTTAGTAGACAAAAACTGATGTGAATGAAAAAATCCGAGGTCAGCTATAACTTGAGATATCTCAATAAGGGAAAATCCTGCGACCACCAGATTTGGGTAAACTATGCAGTTTTACAGCTTATAGATGACCCTAAACTTGGTATTAATCGGTGGCGAAATGTGTGAGATATCGCAAATTATTTACATTTTTTTTCCGAAATTGACAACCTTCTAAAATCAAACAAAATTTTAAAGGCAAAAAAAAAAAATTATCTTTGTTTTCTACAAAATCTAGTTTCTACATGTTTTTAGAGATGAGGAATCTGAAAATAATATCAGTTTTTAGTTTAAAAATTTTCCTTACCTATATTTTTATTTCAAATAGCTTTGAAACCCTAAGATTGATGAATAATCTAAAATTAATTATTAAAAGGTTTTGTTTAAAATATAAACTCCCCTTACCAATATTTTTTAAAATGGTCTTATTTAAAACTTATTGCGTAAAAATTAAAATAATAATAGAAATAGATCATTTTAAAACGTCTTATTTATATAATATAGGTGTGAAAATTTTTTAAACTAAATACTGGTATTATTTTCAGATTCCTCATCTCAAAAAACATGTAGAAACTAAATTTTGTCGAAATCTAAAATAATTTTTTATTGCCTTTAAAATTTTGTTGATTTTAAAAGGCAAGATGTGGAAGGAGAGTGTGGCCAAAATGTCCTTCGGCCTCAAAAATCGTCAGATCCTGGCAGATATGAAAAACAGTGTTTTAGTAGCTAGTTGCTCTTTACTAAATTTTTTTTATGAATAATAGTTGTTTTGTTAAATCATTTAGTCTTCCTTTTTATCTCACGTATAGATTCATTTCTTAATTAAGTCTGTTTTTTTTAGTTTAAAGAATCGATATATTTTGGTATCGACACGTCACTAAATCTAAGAGTGTTGAATATTAATATTTGAAACGAAAATCATTGATATGTAAGGTTAAAAAAAAATATCTTATTATTATTTTTTTTAATTTTTAATAGATTTAAGAATTTTGATTAAATTTCACGTTTATTAAGTTTAGTGTTTCTTTTAGAATAAAAGTCAATAGCTGGACAGTAAAAACGTCAACTGCTAGCCAGTAATCGACAATGACGCGAAGTACTGACACAGTAAGCAGTAATGAATGCACTCTCTCAACCGTGCTTCCGGCTTTAATCAAATGTTTCACTGCCTCTTGTATCTACAAAGCTTCTGATACTCTCTGGGGTTCAATAATTCTATTACATCACAATAACATTACAATGTGTAGTTTAAACTTCTATAAAGTTTGATGACTTGCAAAAGCCCAGGCCGATCATAGAAGTTAAATTGAAGTGCTGCTTTGATAGCTAATTTCTCGAAATATTGTTTGAAATAAACAAAAAGTATCGGATAAAATAAATTTATATTTATCAATTCATAAACAGAATTAGACTTAATTTTCATCAATTAAAAAACGAAGAAATCTCAGCAAAACTTCTATGGACCAATAGCCGAGTCGAATAAGGATTTCACCTCGGAAATGAACCAATGAAGCTGAATTTTTGCACATATTTTTGTTTCGGTCTTCTAAATAAGTGGTAAAACCAGCACGTTAGCATAATTAGATATTCAAGGTCAAAGTCACAAAAAACAGTTTTTTTCAAATATCTCGATTTCTATCCATCGGCCGTCAATCAAGAAGGTTACAAAACTTGTAGATAATAATATTTTCTATAATTTTGGTTCTATCATATATTTTTTTAAGGTTTAACCGTTTTCGATATGTAGCGCGGAGAAAAAGAAGCGGGCACCGGTTCGGACATACATACATTTACTTCTAGTGCCTTCGACAATTGTTTCTCAGAAATATTGTCAGAAATAAAGTAGTAGAGCATTAAATTTACTTTTATTTCATATACGTTTGTAGCACTTGAATCAAATGTATGACAAAAAGTTTATGGTGGGAGGAGAAGCCCCCATGGTTAGGTTTTTCGATTATATCTCGAAAACCGTGGACTTTAGAAAAATAATCTACAGATCGAAATTAAAGCTAATTAAATTTCCTATAAAATTGTTTATATCAATATTTGTCCAACTCTCAACGGTGTTCGAGATATACGTTATTAAAAATCGAAAATCATAGAGACAAACTATGTTTACCTCGCTTTTTGTCAAACATTTGATTCAAGTGCTAGAGACATATATATGAAATTAAAGTATATTTTATGCTCTACAACTTTGTTTCTGACGATATTTCTGAGAAACAATTGCCGAAGCCATTAGAACTAAATGTACGTCCGAAGCGGTGCCCGCTTCTTTTTCTCCGCGCTATATATCGAAAACGGTTAAACCTTAAAAAAAAAATATAATAGAACCAAAATTATAGAGAATATTACTATCTACAAGTTTTGTGACCTTCTTAATTGACGGCCGATGGATAGATATTTGAAAAAAAACAACTGATTTTTGTGACATTTGACCTTGAATATCTAATTATGCTAAAGTGCTGAGATCGGAGACTTTTTATCACTTATTTAGAAGACCAAAGCAAAGGTATATGCAAAAATTCAGCTTCATTGGTTCATTTCCGAGATTTGCTGTATAAAACTCCTTATTTGAATGGGCTAAAAGGTCGTCTCAATACTGACGAGAACTAGTAATTTTTATCTTATTTTTTGTCAAATATTTGGTTCAAGTCCCAAAAACATATATATTAGATTAAAATAACTTTAATGCTCTACAACTTTGATTCTGTAATTTTTTCTGAGAGACGACCCTGTAATGCACTACAAGTAAATATTTTACAAAAAAGTTAGTTAAAAAGTGAGTTAAATTTTATTTTTTTTTTTTTTTTGACGTGAATACATCTTAAATTTGTTACCATACGGGGCAATCAAAAAAACCTAATCATAATAAAATCGGAGGGTACAGTCAAAATCTATCGATTGTATATAAAACATTAGTTCAAAATAGTGACAGTATATATAATGAGGTGTTATAATAAAATAACATTATCAAAAAATATATAAAATCGGCCTATACTAGTCGAAAAGCCAAAACCAAATACTGAGATCGTATACTGTTGGAAAGGACTTCTCAAGAACATTCGAATGATCATAACAAATCACCATATGACCGAGTCAAGCAGTACCGGAAACGTAAAAGTTCCTGATCAGCATTGTTTTATACTGATTAGTGTCATTAATGCACAAACTCAGAAGACTTCTCTACCGATACAATCAGCAAATGATCTGTTTATCTGGCATTCAGCGAAAGTTGGTTGGAAAATACCATGCCAGTTAATGGGACTAACTTTGATCTGAGATCATATTATAATACCGCTAAGAACAGACAAATTGCAACTACATCATCGGTAGTAGTATCATCATCATCAAGTCGAAGAGCCGGTGGTGTCGCCATATACAACTTCAATAGCTTTAATAATTGTAATAGAGTTAATATTGACATTTCGGAAATGTATTTGAAAGTGAAAGATGCAAAACCTGGTGATTTCTGGCTTGTAAATTCGTACTAGGGTGTGTTTATATCCACCGGGGCAAAGCGTTAGCATAAATTAAACTTTATACGTTACGATCGTTGTTGAACTATCCAAAAAAACACCGCTAAAATAATACGCCATTACGAGCCTGATCTTACTACACCAGTTATGATAGTTGGAGACTTTTGTGTTGATGTCCCACAAAACCGCTCATTGCCCGACTTCATGCTTAGCGAGTTCAATATGTCTTATATTGAAACTTCTACAACAATGTTAGGTAGTACCTGTATTAATTTAACGTTTACCAGAAATCTCGATGTATCTTGTATGCTATTTGTGTCGTACTTTTTGTATCACAGACCTATAATTAATAAAGTTATATTTTTTCTTGCTTTTATCCTAAATACATAAATAAAAATATTTTGTTTTAAGATATAACCCGTTGCATAAATGTATTCTCGTACAACACACGGCCGCACAGTGGGGCGATCCTACAGTAATGATGGACATTAGGGAAAAAATAAAACTTTTAATTTGGGATTTTTTTTATATTGTTAGTAACAAATAAACCTTTTTCAATTGAGCAGATTGATTTTTATCCATATTATTGCATTGGGTTTTACATAAAGCCTTGCTATAATTGCTATGTCAAAAAAACTCTTGGCTTATTAAATTGATCCTGAACTGATCTTTCATTTTATAAATTATTGTTACTTCCTGTACACAATAATGGTATTATAATAAATCAAAAACTGGCATAAAATGTTTTTAAAAATTTTCGTAATATAATACAATTTAATTGCTTTCGCAATTTGCGATAACAAATAGTGCAAAAAACGGTTTGCTGGAGAAATTAAGGAATGGTGCCATAATTTTCAACTTAAATGGAATGCTGCAAATAGATCTATAGAACCATTTTTGAGAAAAATCAGAGATACCCTAGAAGGGATCTAAATTTTCCAGAGGTATGATTTCAAGAACTTCCATCTTCATCCAGTCCAGGTATTCCTACTAGATCAAAATCATTCGAGCATTTGTCAGAAAGAAAAAAACGGAGAAGGACCCAAGATTTCAGAAATTCTTCTAATGAAGAGTTTTATTTCGTCCTGAAATATCTGAAAATCTGAAAATTATCGTTATGTTTTTGATTTTATTCTAACTATCCAGAATATATTAATCAATCGAATAGGAAAATCTCAACAATGACAAGAAAAATGTTTTGGTCTCTAGGCATGATATTGAAAAGTTTTTCAGAGAAACGGCTGAGATATTTGTGGATTTATGTGGGTGGCATTACATACCAGTACCAGTTCACAAATTATACCTCTTCAAAATAATAAAAACTGACTAAACATACCTATGTTGATATTATGTGTTTACAAATCATTACAGACCACAATTCTCTATTTAGCAAGAGATACATAATATGTATATACACATTTAAAAGTCATCCTACCCGTTATACCGTGACTGGCGAAAGTGCTGATCATGTAGTTCAATAGAGCATTCGATATGCTTTAAACTGACACCAGAAGCAATACTCTAGGACCAGTAGAAACGGAGATATTAAAGAATGTCCAGCAAACCCTATCATACGCCCCACTGTGGGCCGTGTCCATGACACTGTCACACCTTTTAATATCTCGAAAACCGTTGTGACCAATATATTTGGATCCAATTTTATAGGGAATATAATTAGATTTGATTTTGATCTGAAACATATTTTTCTAGAGCCCACTCCCCTCTCCCCGACTGTTAGCTCACCCATCAGGGGCGTTAACTTCTAGTATGTTTACTTTCCCACTATTCCTAACGAAGCTATGAAATAAAAAATAATAGCATATTTCCTGCACTCTACACTCCTCATTTCAGCAATGATTGACTGGACTATGGCTAAATCCGAATCGACAAACGACTCATTACTTTTTACAGTTTTCTGTAGGAGATAATTTTTTTAAAATATAGCTTAATCCTGCTCACCGTGTATACACTTATGTTATTTTTTTTTTTTTTTTGCTTTCCTATATGATTGCATTGTTTATTTCCAAAGATGAGTAGTTTTTTACACACAAAAACCGAGAGGGATCGAACAGATTTGGTCAAATCCTGGCTAACATTTTTTAATAATATGCATGATAATGTTCATGCTTGAAAAAGATTGTTCGCATATATATGTAGAACCGAAAAGGGAAAGAACAGCAAACGCGAGCTTTTTCAGCTGATCGTAAGAGTCAGGAATAATATTCCAAGCGTTGAAAATGATCATGTCATCCCTCTCGAGGTAATTCAAAGCAGACCACTTGTGTTGTAAAGTAAGATCACATTTCTTCTTCCCCAATATTTCCAATTCAAAACAAAGACGTTCGAATTTAGAGGCCATATCTCCTTGTTTTTTTTTAAAACCAGCAATTGTATTTCAAAGCTAGATTAATTTCAGCAGGTAGCTTGTACATGGTTTTTGTTTACGTTTACGAAAACTAGTAAAATAAACAATTTTATAAAAACAAATCGATGTTCATTACGTATTTTTACAACTATATAAAATTTTAATTACCTATCTATCTTTTATTTTTTTTTTTTATATATATATCAATTTATTGAAATTTACAACTATACAAATATTTACATCATGTAAATAAGCTGATAACGATTACAATGACATGTAACAACTTGAAAAGAACTACTCATCAGTAGCACTTCAATAAAATTTTACACTAGAAGATCTCTAGGCCATCTTCTTTTCAGACGCTTCGGAGGATTATCGGGAATGGAGTGGGAAGCAAGTTGAGAAACTAATGGATTTGAGTGGTTATCGAGCTTACTCAGCAACATATGGAACATTAAGGTCTTTATTGATAAGCTTATTGGTGACAAAGTAAGGAACATTGAGGATTATTCGAAGGATTTTGGATTGTATGGATTGAAATCTTTTAACTTAAACAAAAAATTATACATGTTCTCGATTTATAGAAGAATTTTAATTTATCAAAATTAGATGTAATGTTTTTCTTACCAAGTATTTTTAAATGAAAATATTATTGCGCCTTCCGTGGATATTTATGCCAGAACCACACTTAAGGAGCCACAGAGCCACATGCGGCTCTGGAGGCGCACTTTGCTGGTGTAGGGTTATTTAATATAAGGAGAATTGAGCTCTTAACAGTTCCTACTCTCCTTATATCAAACCACGCGGAATGCTTTCGCGTTCCCCAATAACCTATCGCTTTTGACCAATCAGGTCACCGGTAAAACATATACAATGTTAAAAATCAACAATAAGTTTTTTTAATTAATAAATATAATTATGTCCAATTATTTATTATCTTTATGTTATTTTGTATTGTGAATTATATAAAACTTGTTTACGTAGCCCCTGCTACTGAGTTAAAAAATTGACGAACCAGCAGTTAGCATATATGTTGCTGCTTGCTGCTAGGAGTTGCTTCCCCAAGGTGCTTGCTCCCAGATAACGAGATAATGTCACTAACGAAAAACCCTTATCTCCCCCGTTCGTTTTTTTATCATAGAGCTGTATATTTTGGAGTATAGCTGTGGAAAAACACCAAACTATATTTATTTAGTATCGATTCTTGACACTTCACATTGTTATTTAAAAAAAAACAAAACATTATTCGTAATTTCTTCTTGAAATGAAAAAAAAAATTAATTATTTCTTAAATGATTTCTGTATTATTGGTTACATTTTATCGAGCATTTATAATAATTTAGCTATTGAAGCAGTTTGCGGCCTAAGTCACAGTTAAGAAATAAGTCACGTTTTGCTTGGGGCTTTTTGACACGATTTAGCTACGCTGGTGTTCCTTGAATCGAAAATTTAGCGACAGTTTCAGGATCAGAAATAATTTAATGCTGAATATATATATATATTTTTTTGTTTTATGATATTTGTTGTTGGTACTATATTGGTTTAAATCAGTGATATGTCGGTACCAATATTTTTCGATTCTCGATTCTCAGTACAGATACCTCAGTTAAAAATAAATTGCTTTTTCAAAACAAAATCAAAAGCTAAGCTAGCAAAGCAAAAACAACGATTATAATTCAAGAAATAAGTTCGTAAATTGCCAGTAGCATTTATCATTCAAAGAATATAAAATATTTTATTAATTATAATTTAAATAATAATATAATTCAATTCACAAATTCTTGTTTACGCAGGTAAACATCACAAGGAAAATAATCGTGAAAATAATTTGTATTCATTCAAAATATTTTTAATGGGCAATAAATGGTCTAGCTATATAGTCAAGTCAATGAGTGCTGAAATGAGGGGTGTAGAGTGCATGAAATATGCGATATTTTTTGACTTCATAGCTTCGTTAGGAATAGTTAGAAGGTAAACATACTAAAAGTCCCCACCACTGGGGGTGAGCTAACGGTGGAGGGAGGGGAGAAGTTTAATTTTTTTGTTTTTTCGATAATATCTCGAAAACGGTTGACTCTAGAAAAATATGTTTCAAATAAACATAAAAGCTAATTAAATATTACTTTAAAATTGATGATATATAAATTTGTCGTAGTTCTAACCGTTTACGAGATATTCGTTATTGAAAATGTCAAAAACAAATGTCACCTCACTTTTTGTCAAACTTTTGTTTCTAGTACCTTCCACAATCGTTTCTCAGAAAAAATGTCAGAATCAAAATTGTAGAGTACTAAATTCAGTTTAATTTAATATATACGTTTCTGGTATTAGAAAATAATATTTAACAAAAAGTGAGATAAAAATTTTGTTGATTTCTAAAATTATTGATTTTTAATAACGTATATCTCGAAAACTGTTGGAATTTCGACGAATATGTATATAATTAATTTTATAGGAAATTTAAAGAGCTTTAATTTTGATCCGTAGCATAATATTCGAGAGTCCACCGTTTTCGAGATATTATCGAAAAACAAAATTGGGACGTTCTCCTCATATTCCATGCACTCTAGAATGTGTTTATTGACTGGACTATTAAGGAATGGTTTGTTTGTTTATTTCGTTTAACGTCACTTCATGCTGCTATGGCTAATCGGACGATGCTACGGTGGGAGTCCTAATTTTTTCCTATCCAGGTATAATGTGGATCTTTAACGAGTACCTGACATCGCACAGGCTCAGGACCCCCATTTTACGTCCCTTCCGAAAGGCGGCATAGCTAAGGATTTTTTACTCCCTTAAAAAAATCCTAAGGTCATCTGCCGAGCTGCGAACCCGCGATCTTGGGTTTAGTAGGTTGCTATGCTAACCACTACACCACAGGTGACCCCATTAAGAAATTGAAAGTGTTACTAAAATATCACTAGGATTTGTAGAAGCACTAGATTTAATTTAATTAAGTATTAGGGTTCCAAAACTAGAATTTACAAGTAATAAAATTGAAAATAATCTTTATTTTTTATTATTTTAACAAAAGTATAACATAAAATGGTATTATTGCGTTGATTATAAATTGTCATATTATTTCTTCCTTCTCCAATAACGATTAAATATCTTCAACAAACTGAAGTTTATCTAATTTAATTTAGTACTGTACAAAAGAGGTTTGGTCAGTAGAAGAAGAATGATATGTAATAATAACATAATTAGATATCACAAAACTATTGCCAACGAGGGGTCACCTGTGGTGTTGTGGTTAGCATAGCAACCTACTAAACCCAAGATCGCGGGTTTGCTGCCCGGCAGATGACCTTAGGATTTTTTAAAAAGAGAATAAAAAATCCTTAGCTATGCCGCCTTTCGGAGGGGACGTAAAATGGGGGTCCTGAGCCTGTGCGATGTCAGGTACTCGTTAAAGATCCCTATCCTAATTATACCTGGATAGGAAAAATATAGGACTCCCACCGTAGCATCGTTCGATTAGCCATATCAGCATAAAGTGATGTTAAAAGAAATGAACAAACTATATTGCCAAATTTAGAGGTATCGATCGGTTCCCAGAAACTATCGATACACATTCTTTTCTCAAGAATCGATGGAACCGAGAATCGACTTTTGGAAACATCCCTAATTTGAAATTAAACACTCACGTTTGAAACCCCCTATTCCCTCTCAACTTTATTACGATTAATTATTGATTGTTAATTTAATTAAATTATTTATTTAAGTAATTTGATCATTTTAATTTTAAAACATAAATTGGAAAAAGCAATAAATAATATTTAGATATATTTATGATCTTTAGTTTTTTCCAGGCAGGGGATCATATAGTTTTTTGTTGTTGTTTTTTTCGGGATATACCCTTGAAATTTAACCTGTAGTCTTATTCTTAAATCTCATATTTTTTACTCGGATATCTTTTGGTTTCAATATCAGAGTCATATTTGGATGGAATCTTTATCAGTCATTAAAAGTACCGTCTGTAAAAATGTCTTTGTTCTTGTGCTGAGCGTATACTAGCAGCATTCCTACGTCAATTGACCTTTGACGTTAACTGTACGTTACGTGTTACAGTTGGCAAGTGGGCTACGGAGGTGTCTAAACTAATATCTGCTTGTCTTATCGTGCACGTGCTAAGTTATTTTATACATGACTTTGCTATAATCATGTGTCTGTATTGTGGCCTAACATTGTTTCTTTATTCAACAAATGTAACCTTTTTTCATTGCAGAAACAACCAAACTGCAATTTTCTAGGAAATATAATTCAGGATTATTAGAAAACATTCTAGTACATTTGCATATACACTTGTAGTGTCGGCATTAAAAAAAATACAAAGCTCAAAACACTCATACAACCCAGTATAAAACATAGCTGCATAACAGTAATTTTCAATGAATTAACGTATTCTTAAATAGATTTATACATATAATTAAATTTAATGTGTATTCTTTAGTTACCCAGCCAGTTTCTTATCACGAAACTGTCGTAACATTTTCGTTCCAAACAGCACCATCACAGCTCGAACGTGTCAAAAAAGCCACAACACTTAAAAAATGAATGCACAACATGACTTTTTTTAACGAAAGCAATATAGCTCCTAAACATTAGGTCCTAGTGACAATTTTTTTATAACATCAAATATTTCCGTTAATTTTATATAGCAAAACGTTCGGAAAATTTACGATCCGAGCAACAACAGAGTTATAGCGTATCAAAATGTTACGTTTTGCAGGGTAAAAAAAAATGTTACTCCAAAAACTGTCAATAACCACTTTAATTGTTTAAAATACTAACAATTTATATTCAATAAATCTTTTTGTTTTTGTAGAAAAAATTATTATAAATTTTCTGTTAATTTGTATTCATATGTTCTCTTTTTTTCTTTTTTTTTTTGCTTTTATTTATTATTAGCTACTTTTTCTTTTTTTTATAAAAATGCAGTTTCATTATAGCGCTCCAATAGTCGCAACTGATTTGACAGACCACCCCAAGATTTTTGCGCAGTATTCCGAGTAGGATTTTTATAATGAGCATTAGTGACATCAAATCCTCAATATTCTCTCTAGATTTTTAGTTATTTAGTTTCTATTCCGCTGTTACCGGGATAAGATTTATTAGGCTCATTGCAACTACTGACGCGACAAATTTTATTCTATCATTATTACCTTATGAATCGTAAGCGTACCTTCGATTTAGAAGACCCAGACGATATTGAAATGATTTGTAAAATCATTTTATGTAATACGGATAATAATAGTGGTACAGAAAATTTTGATGAAAGTGAGACAGATTCTGAAAGTGAAACAGACGTTGTTAAAGAAAGAATTAAACATTCAGATACTTTACATGAAGATGATGTATCTAGTGATGAAGAATACATTACCGATAATTTATTTATAGGTAAGAGTTTGTTTATGTTTCATATATTATAGAAAAGAGGACGCACCACCTGAAGCAAGTCATGAAGGACGCGGCTCTCTAAGACGGCGTTGTGAATTATGTGAAAAGCGAAGTCTGACTAAATACTTTTGTGAACATTTAAAAATTGCCTGTAAAATCTGTATTAATAAAATTAGTGAAGTAAATAATAGTTGTGGTAACAGAAAAATAGTTAAAATAGATAAAAAATACTTATATTACCCATTTTTATTTATGTGTATTATTATGTAAATTTCTTCAAAAATCAAATAAAGTAACTGATAAAAATAAAAGTGATGAAATCATCAGTAAAACGATTGAATTTTAAGAAGTGATCTGTCAGCTCGTTGTGAATATTAGTGTTATTCCTAGGGTAAGGCTTTGAAGGCCCTTGGTTGTTCATTATTTTATATTCTTCAGTTACTTAAGGTCCCAGAATAAACAAAGAACTTTATTATTATTATTATTGGTTTAGTAGCGGTCGTGGTTAGTGATTACTAACAAATGCTTGTCCTTTTGTATAATATTATAGATATGATAAGAATATAGTTTGAAGATATGTTTGGAAAATGTTTTGTTTATATGGATAAAACTTCTTGTTATAATTAATTAAACAGTTTGATACTTCTTATAACCCACAACGAACATAGATACTTTTTGTTTTAAATCATACGATCTTAAACTTTGTTATAACTATTATAGTGTTTATGAAAACTGCAGCGAAGGTTTATCGGAGCGTGTAGGTGCCAAGGGAAAACTTTTAAGAAATAAAATAAAAGAAGAATAAGTTGGGAAGAGGTCGATGAGAACTTTTCTGTTTTGTAGACTTGCCAAACTCTATCGAATGCTTCATCTAATCTCAACTATAAAGTTTTAGTAGCTGTGTCGTGGAGCGAATTGATGTTGGAATAGTATTTGTTTTTCTATTAATACTAAAGAGCATTTTATTTGGCAAAGAGAGAAACATTTACTTATATAAACTTATAATAATATAAGTAATATATGAAGCGATTTAACAGACTGGTGACAAATCCTTCAGTAAGAAGCTCTCGGTAGAGGCAGTATCTGACGACACGGTTTATGAATATTAATACAGGATGCTCCTCCTTTACCCCTACGGATATGACAACCTATCGAAATAATTCTAAGGCTCTATGGTCTCACTAAGAACAATTTTAATAATGTCATATTTAGTGATGGCTTACATTGAACATTGATAATGGTTTATCTTATGATAGTTTTTCTACATTTTACTTTATTTTTTATACTAATTAAAAATAAATAAATAAATAAAAATTAAACCTGTACCACTAACAACCCGTCAAAGGTGTTGGGATCAGTACTTTTTTTTATTTACAATTTATTGAAATTTACAATTGTACAAATATACATTAAGTGTGTTAAAACGCTTACAATAACATGCCAAAACCTGAAAAGAACTACTCATCAGTAGCACTTCAATAAAAATCTTCACAAGAAGATCTCTAGGTCATCTTCTTTTGAGACGCCACGGAGGATTATCGGGAATTGAGTGGGAAGAAAGTTGAGAAACTAATGGATTTGAGTGGTTATGGAGCTTATTATGAAAGGATTGGTTTGGGCTAAATCAGCAAAATATGGAACATTAAGATCTTTATAGATAAGTATATTGGTGATAAAGTGAGGAGCATTGAGTATTTTTCGAAGGATTTTGGATGTTAAGGTCATTATAGACTATAATTTTTTGTTTTTTAGTTTATAATATAATATGCTTGTGTTCTGTCCGTTTTAAGATAGAAATAAAGTATTAAAGTGTTAAAGGTTATAGTTTGATAAACATTGCCCTGATTTATATGGATAAATTTCTTGACTGTTACTTTTAAATGTTTTGTAAGGTTCTTGATGTACAGTCATTAATTAAAAAAAAAAAAACTATTTTGGCGACGTTTCGAGACTATATTGTTCTCATAATCATGCCAATGTTACTATTGGATATGGAAATTTCATATCCATTCGTAACATTGGCATGATTATGAGAACAATATAGTCTCGAAACGTCGCCAAAATAGTTGTTTTTTATTTATTGACTGAACCTCAAGAACCTTACTAAAACACACACACACACACACACACACACACACACACACACACACACACACACACACACACACACACACACACACACACACACACACACACACAAACACACACACACACACATATATATATATATATATATATATATATATATATATATATATATATATATATATATATATGTATTATTCATACGATCGCTTTACGACTTTTGTCCCGCTAGATTCACGAATGGCCCCACTGTGCGTCGTGCGGCAAAATGAGCCTTACCTTAGCGTTCTTTCTGGTGCTGTAAATTTTCTTCAATGCCATTTTGATTGAATGGTCATCCGTGTTACTTATTGCTCTTGAATGAGGTAGCTTATAATATTTAATCAATAAAAGAGTTTTTTTTTTTTATTTGAAAATATATTTATTAATTCATTATTTAGTTTTTATTACTGTCCTAAGGTACAGAATGTATCTATTGTACATTCATACTTAAACGTCTAATTAAATTAAACAAATTATATGTGGTCAACTGCCCTTTGACTGACAATTGAACTTCGAAGATAATTCTTTGACCTCCTGACATATTGTACTTTGATGAATATGGCTTATTAGATTTGAAAGATTTAAATTATATGTAAGCCATTTATCTGCGGGCGGCTATGGCTGAGTCAACAGCAAAGCAAGCTTAATATTCCAGCTGCTCCTCGCCTCCTTTGAGATGTGGCTATCAAATTAAAACATAAAGCTCCTTCAACAAACATCAAACACCTCCTAATTCATTCAACCAGCTTATTTGTGTAAACTAAGGTGTTGGTTGTATTTAATGTATGATACTGGGGAAATATAATGAGAGTATAGGGAGAAATATTATTTTTAATGCAAGAGTTTAGATTATATTCATAAGGTTTCTAATTTAATTTTACTAGATTAAAAATATTTATTAATACACCTTTTATTAACTTCACCTGTATGTAACGAAATCTTTCCTCGTAATTTTTCCAAATTTCCAGCAATCTGATTAACTTAAAAATTTGTACTCTTTTTAACGACCAATGACAATACAATAATTGTATAACTTTGTTCTGATGTTCTTAGTTAGTACAGTTAAATAACCCCCAAGATGGGAGTCTGTCTTGCAAAAGATGAAGTAATAGGTTTTTCGTTTTTATATGGTCCAGATTGGTTCTGAGAATAAAATATCTAAAATGAAACTAAATTTGATAAGGGAGAAATGTTAGGGGGGGGTTGGAAAAAAAAACCCAAACTTTTTGAACTTTTTTGAGATTTTGAAAAAATAAAAACATACAGAAAGATGCTTTTAATCGAAAAAAGTTGTATTTATAAAATTAAAGTGTATTAAATTTTGTGTCTAGAGATATCCCTTAAATTATCGGGCTTTAACATATAACTTAATATATAATATATTTATTAGAATCTTTATTGCCTCCCAAACACTCCATTTTATATTTTTTCAATAATGGTGTATTTTCAGAATTTGATTAAGGCGTTTGGCCAATATCGATTTTCAAACATCAAAGAATTTTGCCAACATTAAAAACTTAGTTTTGGTCATGTTTAAGAGTCTAACTATAAAAATTCTTATAGTTTCAGGGACGTTTAGTAATAATAAAATCTACTGATTTTCATTGGTATAAATAAAAGTCATACTATGTGGATAAAAGTGAAGTTTCAAAATTTACCGATAGGTGGTGAGCACCATTCTTTATCAGAGGTTACAAAGGTACTATATATAGAGCTTGAAATTTATGATAAAATTTACTTATATTATATTAAATTATTTAAACAGATTTAATAAAATGGTGAAACATTTGGGTCCTAGTGAAGTTTGATAATCGGCTTGTATGTAGTTAGCCCCGTTCCGCAATACCGTTTACAATGGTAAAACCACTGAAGCCAAATTTAACCACACCATCTTCATAGTTCTAAAATATTTAGTAATAATAATAATTTAAATGTAAAATGTTGAGTAGCAGAATCGAGGTTTGCCATACTATCGTACACTTTTATGATCAGGAATTAAAATCCGACAAGGTGAATCAATAAAATTATTTCTGTCGAATAAAAATTAATACCAAATCAAAATGTCAATCCTTTGCTTTTTGATATTGTGTGTAAGAATATGATAATGGGCCTATTGTTGTAAGAAATGAAGACGCAGCCCTTTATCTGCAAGAGTTTCTTTAAAGCCCGTTTACACTACCCGAGCATTCGCCGCAAACAGAGGTGACGAACGATCATTCGTTCGAGGCTTAGGCAGTGCAAACAGTCGCCGCGAGCCGAACAAGGCCCAAGCGAATGTTTTTTCGTGCTCGGCCCTGATGCACCCGATGTCGGTTTTCTGGCGAATCATCAAAGGGACGCTCGTTCGCCGCTCGCTCTGTGTAAACACCCAAGAATTGTGTTCGCCGAATCTAGATCTCACTTAGCTGTAGAAGGGTACATATCCTCCCATTTTGAGTAAGGTATCTATTGTTTATTTTCAATGTATGTTTATTTAAGATAATGTGTTCTATTATTTTAAGTTTAATAATTGAATCTATTAATTTTCTATTTGTTTATTTGTTCTATTATTTATATTTATTCTCAATTTGAACCCTGTTTTTAATTAGTGATGTTATTTCTGGCTAAATCACAATTTATTTTATTGTATTTTTTTTCATTCAAGGAAATTGATGAAAAATTACGACTCCCACATGCGGCGCTTTTTCCTTTTTTTCTTTTCCTCCTCTAGATAATCTAAAATCAGAATAGCCGCCGCGGAAACCGCAATTTCAGATAGCCCGGGTACCATTCGCTGCGAATGCTTGAGAGAAATTGATCGTCAGAAATGCTCGTGTAGTGTGAACAGAGTGCTCGTTTGCGTTCGTGCTCGTTGAAAACCGGCGAATGCTCGATGCTCGAAGCTCGAGGATGTTCGGGCAGTGTAAACGTACCTTAATAGTCTCTGTCCATCTGTATTTCCAATTCATAGATCAAAATTAAAAATTGCATGTCTAATTATGCTTTTACGTAATTATCAAACACCTAATCAGTGTATTTTTAAAAATTACCGCTATGCCTGAAAATATTATTAAGGAAATAATGTTTATTAATGACATGCTATAAAACAATATTACTATTGATAATTCATTTAACCTCAGTTTTTAGTAGAAATTATTTCCAAGTAGTTCAATTTTAAGAGCGGGCGAAGCTACGACGGGGGATCCTTGTTTAAAAATAAAATGAGAGCTAACAATGCAAATGAAAGCTATCGAAAAACAATAATTATTCAAGAAATAACTTTGTAAGCTATATTGTATTAGCGATCGACAACATAGTATGTAAGTTAGTTACAATACATACAATGCACAGAAAGTAAATTTTTAAACAAAAAGGGGAGAATTTACAGTGGAAAATATATGAATTTTCCTACTTGTTTCCTAACAGGTGTATTATTTACCTAATTACTAATTCTCTAACTAATGACTATCACAAATAAACGAGACCCGAACTGATACTATGACGCGATGGCCATGACGACTGATACAACTATTAATAAACAGCATGTGCCGTCACCGCCATCTGGTAGCCACTTCTCCAAGTGTCAGCGAGCCTACAAGTGTTTTTATTCTGTCACGATCGATCATAAGAAATAAGAAACAGATGGATATAAATACACACATCCCAACGTCACAACTTTACAGCAGTCAACTAAGCTCCTAGTATTACTTAGTCAGATTCAGTCAACTGGCGTCTCCACACAAAATATATATATATATATATATATATATATATATATATATATATATATATATATATAACCTTTTATTTCTAATTAAAACTTAGCTTATTATTATCATATATTGTATATTTAACTGATCTCTTTTGAACATATCCGCTTCCTAGGATTCCAACTAAACGAAAGTTTAACTGGTAATCCACATAAGAAACTTAAAAAAGAGGAAACTGCAGATTGTTTTCGACTAACTTAAGATTTACTAGAATTTTAAGTCTTCACCTCTTTAAAAAGTTTAACCCCTGTCCTGAGGTCATCTAATCCTGCTCACGTTGAATGTCTTGAAGCAGAACTAAACATTCCGCTCCAAATGTCTCCTCCTCCTAAAGCATTCCATCCTTCAGAAGTACTAAATCTTATCCTCAGTCTGGAATCCACATACGAGACTAAAACGGCAGGAAACTGCTCGTCGTTTTCGACTTCTTAACATTTAAAAGACAAACGTCCAAACCTTCCGATTTATTACATAAGACTCATTTATGTGACAGTTATCTGACCTATTTGGACATACGGAGTTGAGGTTTTGGTCTCAAATAAACCTTCTAGTTCTTCCCGTATCCAATCCTTACAATCCAAATTTCTTCGAAGAATCGTTAATGCTCCGTACATTGTTACAGATAAACTTATCCATAAAGATCTTAATGTTCCTTATGTTGCTGATTTAGCCTAAACCAGATACCTATCCTTTCATAGTAAACCACACAATCCATAACCACACAAATCCATTAGTTCTTCAACCTGCTTCCCATTCTATTCCCGATAACCCTCCGAGGCGTCTGGAAAGAAGATGGCCTTGAGACCTTCTGGGGTAGATTTATTTTTATTTTTTTGGAGTGCTACTGATAAGTAGTTCTTTTCAAGTTTCGCATGTAATTGTAATAGTAATCAGATTTTAATAGATCAAGAAATTGTCTATCAGATTTTACATTGTAAAAGCTAAAATTTTTCAAGTAAAGTGCATTCAGTATATTTTTTCACAAAAACCGACATCGGATTCGAATTCGGCATTTAAAAGAACCCTTAAATACGAAATTTCATCCAAAAAGAAAAATAAAAATTCCTAAGCTTCAATATTTGCCTGACCAAATGGTAGGCAACTTTTGTTAAAATTGACAAAACATGAATTACGCTCAGGAAATTAAACGTATTAAATTTATTTTATCACACGAAATATAGGGTGGTAATACGCTAGAAATGTCTTTGGTTTCATCATCCTATCTGGTTTCAAACTCAAGTTAAAAATCAAAATGTTTTCGGATTTTCCAATTTTTTAAAATAGGTTTTAAATTTTTTAAAATGATTATTTTTGATTTTGTTGAATAAGCGTTTTCCAATGTTTTTGAGGGTGCTGAATTAGAATCTTACGTCAATTTTTTGTGTGAAAAAAATCTGTAGAGGTAGTTTTCTTGAAAATCTAATCTTTTTTAGAATTTTATTAATCTAAACCAAAATTTATGGAGTGGCTGTATTTTTTTAAAATCCGCAATCAAAACTAAAACTCTTGGTGCAAGAATCATGTCGATAGCATTTTTTAAACTCGAGATATAAAATAAATTAATTTACTACTATTTTATTTTTTTATTTTTTGGCTTCTAGGGCCGATTTTTCGGAACGGCAAAATACGTGTCTAATATTTTTTGACCAGGAAACTTCAAAAAGATTGCTAACATGATCCGTGAGAGACTGAGTTTGTTCTCCCTCTGTAAGTCTTATTATCAAACTCCCTTTGTCCTGAACTGTTTTCGTTGTGTTAGTGTTGTTTACAAGAGCTTTTGTTTGTTTTTCTTTAATTATTGTGTATAATAATAACTATATTATGTCTAAGTGCGTGTACAGCAAAAACACCAAACCAAAAAATTTGTCTTTTCACCGTTAGGTTATAATTTACTTTATGTTTACTAAAACGAGGAAGAAATTTTTTTTTTTGCTTGAAAATGGAAGGCTGAGAACCAAGAGGTGGAGAGGCTTGTGTCCAGTAACATAAAGCATGTCCACTCTATGATATTCAATTTGCTATGGTCATTATGAACGTTCACATTTACTAGAAGTATTTTTTTTTTTTTTTTTATACAGTTGTAAATTTTAATATAAGATAAATTAAAAAAATATATCATATAAATTTCTGTTTTGGAATTCATTCAATTTTTTTCATATCCTGTTTACAACCAAAACCCTGGTACAATACTGTGCCGCAGTTAAAAACCCTTTCTTGAAGAGATCACATTTCTCAAATAGCCCGACGTTCAATCTTCACACCAGGCAGTTCTATTACCCCTGCCATTTCCTCAGTGCACGCTCTCCTCGGCTTGATATCTCATTGCCCATTTATCTTCACTCTGGCTGCAGTTGAGAGGCTTAGGTTAGAATCTCGGGTGAAGTAGGAAACAAAAAATTGGAAATACTAATAATTCGTTCCCAAAATTTAACCTATTTTATAAATATACATTTCACAATACCATTTCAAATCGGATGGAGAATAGAATAGAAAAAAAAAAAAAATTATTCTGGGACGAAGTCACTTAAGAATAAGAGTTACATAACAGAATATAAATTATCTCTGGCCTAGAGATTATAAGTTAAATAGTAACAGAAGTTAATTAAAAGAAAATACATGTTTACAATAAAATAGCTAATAAAAAGAAAAAATATCTATGTATATATATATAAACACATACATAAACTATATAATATATAGTTTAATACATAGAAAAGCATGAAGATAATATTTGTTGAGAGGAAACAGAAAAAAAAAAAAAAATGATATTGAAAAATAAAAATGAAAATTACCTATCTGAATGTAGGAGAAAAACAATATCATAATAAATTGTGAATTATTATGAATTTATTATTATGAAAAATAAACTTTATTCTGGGACAGACTGTCCCCTAAGAATAATCAAAGTCCACAGTAAAACGTACAATTGTCTGGCTGAGATTAGTTAAATCAGTATTACAATTTAATAATGAGAAAAAATGAAGAAAGAAGAAATAAAAAAACAAAAAAATAAAAATAATATAAAAAATTAAAGTTAAGTAAAAATAAATAAATAAAAACGATCAACAGTAAAAATTTTAACACACTTATGTACATTTACATATTGTTTACATTTTTGAGGAAGATTGAAGATCGAGGAGATGGATAAATAAAAGATGTTTAAAAAAGTTAAGGAAGAGGCTTTGCGAATATGGATAGGTAAGGAATTCCAAAATGAGGTAGCACGGATAACGAAGGATTTTTCAAAGGAGGCAGTTCTATGTGAGGGGGTATATAGGTTGGAAGGTTGGGATCTTGTATTCAGGTGGTGAATGGAGGAACGCAGTAGGTCTAGGATATAGGAAGGTTTCTTGGTTTTTATTGACTGAAATAGGAAAGTGCCGAGGAAGTATTGCCGTCGAAAATCTGGGAAAAGCCACCCTAGCTCATTGTACCGGCAAGATACGTGAGACCATCTTTAAACCGCAAAGATAAATCTTATGAAACAATTCATTAGTCTCCTTAGATATATTTGATACGCTTGGGTGAAATTCATTAAAGCATCCATATGATTAGATAGCATCCGACCGGAGGATGCTAAGGTGGTGGAAGAGAAGTGTTTTAAAAGCTCCGAGGGAGGATGCATTACGAATAGAAGGAGGAAGAGAATTCCAAAGAATAGCGGAGCGGGCAAGAAGGGAACGTTGGAAAGCAGTAGTTCTGCATGATGGGGTGTAGAGATAGGAGAGGCGGGATCTTGTATGTAGTATGTATGTATTTTGATTTATACATCTGACCCCCTAACAAAAAATTGTTAGTTTCCTGTGACTATTTTGTTGTTTCTAGCTGAATTTGATACATATTTTGTAAATATAACAACAATGTTTCTCTAACAGCTTTTGTTTTTATGTTATAGCTTACCAACCTTATTTAGTATTTTTATTTAGATTTTAAATTTTTGTTGGACAGTAGAATATATTCTGTTGTTGTTTTCGATATGCGTTCGTCCATGCGGTGTTGTGTGCTTAATCCAGATTGATTTTGCTATATTTGTGGCGAATATATATTTGAAAAATATCGAAAACCTATATCAGAATTAGTAAAAACTGCATATCATCAATGCTTCGAAATAGATTTGTCCAATCAGGAGGAAAAAAATTGCTTAATCCCGAAACCAACATTACTTGTTATCATACACGAGAAAAGAATCTGTTACCGTATTTTTCTCAAGAGAAGGATTTAGTCTTTTTTAACGATGTTGGTGGTATTTTTCAACAGATAGGTTTAATAAAACTACAGCATAAGGATTGGTATATTTTTTAAGGACAGCAGCGAAAGAAGTTTAATGTGTGTTTTGCTCCACAGCAGTAACAAGTACGGATCCATACCTACTGCACATTAGACGACTTTGAAAGAAGAATACACAAATATTTTACGCAAAGAGATCTACCTAAAGTCCTTTATTCGAAGAAATCCTATAAAAGATCATTTGCTAATAATGTTCAATAAAATTTTGTTAACATTATGTATTAATTTCCTTACATTTTTTAATCAAAACAGTAAATCTTTATATTTGACAAATAAAGCTGTTAGCAATCTCCCAGTAGTTTTTTCATAGTCAGGGCCTTTGAAATACCCAATAACAATAAAAAAAAAAATGAAGGAAACAAAAATTGTGTTGACCAGTGTTATCTCTGGCACCTTCATTTTATATAGAAAATTAAGGTAATACCGCTTTATTAAATATATGATATCCAATTTTATTTATGTTTCACTAGTGAGAAGGATACTAGTTTTGGCTCTGCTATGATCTGACGAAAGATGTCCTTCACTTCTTTCCGGCAAATTAATTTTCGTCTTCTTGAAAGTTGATTTAATTGTTTTAGTTTTAAAAAGGATACTTTTTCTTTCCGTTTAATCTTCTTCACATTGCACTAAGAATATTACTTACTATATTGAGATCTGCCAGGGTCGAACGATTTCGTTTGCGGATCACTGCGATTATCCCACTGACTCAATAGAATCTAAATCCCGTTTTTTCTTATCTCTCCAACAATCATCAGTTCATTATTCGCTTAACTGCTGTGGATATATCCATATAAATAATAATTAAATATATCTATCATTTGCTTTAATTTATTTAGTATTGTATACCTGTATACCAGTCTTTTAAAAAGGATCGGAATGATCTAACGGGCTAAAGTAATAGAAAATCAAAGTTATGCACACCAAAAGGATACTGATTTTCAGTTCTGACAGGATCTGAAGAATTTTGCCGGCTAAAGGACATCCCTTACCACTCTCCTTCCTCGCTTAGAATTAGTTTTTGTCCTTAAGGATACTATTTTAAGATATGAGAAGGACATCTTTGGGCCAAATATATATATATTTTTTTCCTTAAGCATAATATATTAAAATGTTCCAGGTTATAATGATTTTTAAGTTATCCGAAGAAGACTAAAACGACAAGGAACTGCCCGTCGTTACAGACTACTTCAACATTTACTAGACAAACGTTCAAAACTCCCAATTAATTATAAAAGACTTATATACATGACTGTGATTAGATCTATTTGGACGTACAGAGTTGAGCTTTGGGGCTCCGCTAAACCATCCAATTCATCTCTTATTCAATCCTTACAATCCAAAATCCTTCGAAAAATCCTCAATGCTCCTTACTTTGTCACCAATAAGCTTATCCATAATGAACTTAATGTTCCATATGTTACTGATTTAGCCCACACCAGATACCTATCCTTTCATAGTAAGCTCCATAATCACTCAAATCCGTTAGTTTCTCAACTTGCTTCCCACTCCATTCCTGATAATCCTCCGAGGCGTCTGAAACGAAGATGGCCTAGAGACCTAGTGTAGAATTTTTAATAAAGTGCTACTGATGAGTAGTTCTTTTCAAGTTTTAACATTTTATTATTATCGTTGTCAATACATTTACTTGATGTATATATTTTGTACAGTTGTAAATTTCAATAAATGTATATTTAAAAAAAAAGAAGAAACAAAAGTTATCCGAAGGATATTCCGCCATTGTTGTCCTGTTAGTTTTAGTAGAGTGACTACGCTCCAAGGAAAAATATAGTGGCCTCAGGTATCGTCAGTAGTTCTAACCGAGGTATGTGTAACCCGTCAGCCTACTGGAGGCAGCTTACACTGATTGGGCACAGATGATGTTCCTTTCATGTGTATCCTAATGAGTCCTACTAACTATTCTCTGTCATAAACATTTTAAACAAAACAAACCACATTTTAAAACACTTTTTATAACAGGTTTTTTAAAATATAATTATTATCTAATATTTGTAGTTGTATATATGTTATATTTTCATGATATAGAGAAAACTATATAACCTAACGTATATTTTAACATTTGTCGTAATGTTTGAGAGGAAAAATATCAATATTAAAATATTGGTCTTCCAAAGAAAAATATCGACAATTTTGATATACCGATACCCACTCTATATAGTTAATATAACCTTTGATTTTTTTCTGGCACAAGGGTGGAAAATAAATCCTTGTTTATGCTGGTTTCTTTCAAAGTAACGTTTCTAGCCCTCTTGTATATTCCCTTTGATATAATTGAGCAGCCCGCTAGCGCTATATACCGCTTAGCTTCGAACATCGTTCTTTTATCAGTCAATATAAATCCTACGATTGCTGGTTTCACAAACGGAATATCAAATAAACCCTTTTAAACAAAAATCCCGATTTAGAATGCAACATGTAAACAAATTATTATTTCAGTTATTGCAATACTTTTAAAAATATATTTACTGAACTAACTATTAATACTAAGTAACGCTGTATTGAAAATCAGTTTCGTCGTAATTATTTTGCAATTCAAAAGGGGACGTTTTGACTTGTAACTCACAGATTTGAATGCCGATTTTTGTGTGGATAGTAGAGACCTACAATAGTGCAAATATAGAGTTTTATATACCAATGAGCATTGGGAGCCGAAAAAAAAAAATCAAAATCACGTTTTTTTTTTTTTCTTAGCTCTCAGTCCAGATAGATTCTGCTGTAACAACCTTCTTATCAGATTTTCAACTCAAATAAATATAATATTGGAAATTAACACCAAATATTTATTTATCTTAGGTATGACCTAGTAAATGTTCTACAATGTGGCAGTAATGAAAGTTCTTTGACCGCCCCGTCGAGGAAGGAAAATAACCTGTCATTAAAGAGCGCGTCCGACTTGATCCAGCGGAGAGATGTGAACTGGAAACTGTTGTCAGCTTTGCTTATAACTGACCTCGTTATTGATATAGCAGAATAAAGAATATTTGAATTGTAGCACCTACATTATTATTGTCGCATATTGTCAATAATGTGTAACCAGGTAACAACGGATAAGCATTTTAAAAAAAAAATCCGTTTTTATATTTTCTTCAATAAAGGAGAATATTGATTATACCACGAATTTCACTAAGCAATTACTCCTCAACATAAATTCTTAAATACAAGTAACATGTTTCGGGATCATGGTCCCATCCTCAGACTGAAACAGTAATCAAATCTCAACAATCATTATTATACATTTAAAACAATACAATACTAAATCCAATTAAGCTACAATATATTTTATTTATTATTTTACATTAAATACTCTCACTTAGTGTTAACACATCGTGTTATTCACATGATCTACTTATAAATACACGGTGTGTTAACTTTGTAAGTGAGAGTATTTAAGGTAAAATAATAAATAAAATATATTGTAGCTTAATTGGATTTAGCATTGTATTGTTTTAAATGAATAAGAATAATTGTTGATATTTAATTACTGTTTCAGTCTGAGGATGGGACCATGATCCCGAAACATGTTACTTGCTTTTAACAATTTATATGAGGAGTAATTGCTTGATAAAATTCTTGATATAAAATTCGTTTTTATGATTTGTTAAATTTTTTTGATATTCAACTTTAGGTGAGTAACAACTTGTCTAATTTTATACTCCTAATTACCTGTATATTTTAAAAATTAATATGTATAATTTGTGTGCCAAAGATCTCCGAAGAATTTATCTTTACGTTTTTAGAACTGATGATAGATATTTAAAATTTCGAATAAAAAAAAATCAATAAAAGTGGCAATTAATTCATCTATCCTAACTATATTGATCATTCTAAACCAGCTTTCGTACCTCAGTTTAATTTTAGTAAATGCATTTAAATTATCCGGGAACCATCCTATTCATTCCGAATCCAATCCAACCTAAAATCCTTCAAACAGCCCTTAATGATAACAAGGGTTGTTTTACGCCTAGACATTTTCTTACCTCTAACGCGGGGCATTCCTCAGGTATCTTCTCTTTTACCATACCTTTTACAAAACTGTCTCTTTTCATTTATATTAATGATTTAACAGACGCTATCCTTAACTCCCTATATCATTTATATGCTGATGACCTTCAAATCTACTTATCGTTTCACCCTTCTGAGATTTTTGAAGCATTTCGTAATATTCAAGATCACATTTTTATTATTAATCAACGGGCATTGGAGAATAAGTTACGACTGAACCCATAAAAAACTAAGGCAATCCTATTTGGATCGAAACCCTCCCTGAATTCCCTTTCTGGTTATCCACTTCTTTATCTCAATATCGTTCCTATTCAGTTAAAATTCTCAATAAGAAACCTAGGAGTAGTATTCGATCAACATCTGTCTTGGGATAACAATATGTCCTAAATTACCAAAAAAACCATTTTTATCTTCAAACAGCTCCTATAATTCCGTGAATACTTTCCTCACAATACCCGTCAATTGTTAGTATCCTCCCACATCCTTCCCTGGAAGCTTAATATACGAAGGACTGTCTGGCAAGCTTGAAATGAAGCTGAAAAGATATATGAGTTCCTTAATAAGATTAAGTTTTGGTATCCTCAGGCGCTTCACATCGTTTGCTGGTATTCTGAGTTAAGGTGGCTTTATCCTAGTTTTCGACGACAATACTTCCTTGGTTCCTTTCTATTCCAATTTTTAAAGTAAAGAAAAAAGACCTTTGTGCATTTACGAATTAAATAAAATAAGTAAATCACTAAAATTAAATAACAGCATTATAAATAAGCCTGTACGCTCTTAATAAAATATTGAAGTTCCGAGCATTATCACGAGCTGCAAAAGTAATCCTGTATAAAACAGTCATAAGGCCTGTGGTAATGTATGGAAGTGAGTGCTGGACATTAACAAAAGGGAACGAAACAATACTTAAAGTGTGGGAAAGGAAAGTACTCAGAAAAATTTTCGGCCCAGTAAACGACCATGGGAATTGGAGAATAAGGAAGAACAAGGAATTGGAAGAGCTATTCGGGGAACCGAATATAGTGGCGGTCATCAAGGAAGGAAGGTTGCGGTGGCTGGGACATGTCCAACGGATGCCGGACAAGAGGCTGCCGAAGAGGATGATGAGTGACAAACCGGATGGTAGCAGATTGAGAGGAAGGCCTAGAATAAGGTGGCAGGATAATGTGGAGGCGGACCTGAAAAATCTGGGAGTGAGAGGATGGCGAAGAAAAGCTATGGATAAACTCCAATGGTCATCTCTTCTGCGTGAGGCCAAGGCCCATCTAGGGCTGTAGAGCCAACCAATAAATAAATAAATAAATAAATCCTAGGAAATCAAAATTTGAACTGAAAAGAGGTTGATATACTGATAATACGGTGCACTCCAAAATGGCTGCCTGCCCTGGCTATTGAGAGGTAAGCCCCCTCCACTTGTCTATAACTCCATGGAGATAACCATATGACCATTTATATTCAGTATTACGCTCTAGTTATTTTTAACCTGTTTTTTTGTAATATGAATCTCTTAAAACTTAGCCAGCTTCTAAAATCAGAAGAAATAGCTTTCCAATACCTACAGAGATGTGGATTACTGCACAGAACGAGAAAATGTGGTAGGATATTTTATGAAGATTTGTTTTTACTAAAATAGAGCTCCTTTCTATAAGTGTTTTTAGAGAATTTGCAGGGAACAAGTTGGTGCATTTGCATTGGTGCAAGAGACTGAATCACTGTTTTAGAAAAAAGTAATTGGGATAGCCAAAGTAAAAAATTCCCGAAATCTCTTTTATTTTCGATTTAAAGTCACTTTTAACTTGAAAAATTTTATATTTTTGTCTTTCATTGAAAACTCTAACACATTTCATGAACTTAAGATCAACAGAATTATAAAATATCTTAAATTCCTTAAGTGGTCCATTTCAATTTGTGAGGAGTTTACGATAAAAACCATAAAAGAGGAATATTGAAATATTTTGTAGTAATGACCTACACGGAAGAGAAAAATATAACCAGAGACATCAAACCTACATGTTGCTACGATAACAAAAACATGTAAGAAGAAGTATTATACTCGTATCCTGAGAAGGGCTTTGATATATTCAGACATTCAAAGGCCGATAACAAGGAAGTATTATCGTACAAAAACGTGTTCCCTAACGAGATGTACTACCTTACCTCTGCGGGACCGTTACCAATGGTGATTCCTCCGATCTGTGTCCCTTCAGTACAGATAAGAGATCATCCGCTAACGAACTGAATCGTCAATGTTATTAAACCTAGGGTTGTATATTTTACAAAAGAAACATTTGTATATTCAAGCCTCAGAATAAAAACCGACAGTAAATTTGATCTATATTCAGTAAAATTGAACATATAACATTTTTTTTTTTTTTTGAGAAGTAGATTGTTGGGGTATGCAGTCATAAAGATACACAGCAATTAAAAAATAAGTTTTTTTTTTTAATTTGTGATGCCAACGTTTCAACTTGCATTGCAAGCCTTCATCAGGGCTGGAAGTAGAAAACAAACAAAAAGGTATGACTAAATTGTAGAGAGTATAAAAAACAAAGGTATGAAAAGAATAAATATATAAGAGTAAAGACAATAACATAAAGGCAATATTTAAAGGCAAAGAAGACAGTACATAAAGGCTATTGAATTAAGACTAAAATTAATTAATCTTTAATATTAGTCTTATTTCAATAGCATTCATGTATTGTCTTCTTTGCCTTTAAATATTGCCTTTATGTTATTGTTCTTTACTCTTATATATTTATTCTGTTCATAACTTTTTGTTTGCTTTCTATTTTAGGAATATTATATACAGTCCACTCTTCAGAGTCTTATTTTATTTCTGAAGAAGTTCCGCTTCTTTTGGCATTTCTTTTCGACTGACGCATTACACGTACCTCGGTTAGAGCTAGTGGCGATACCTGTCGCCACTATGTCTTTCCTTGGAGGGTAGTCACTTTACTAAAACTAAAAAGACAACAATGGCGGAATATCCTTCGTATAATTATATATATATATATATATATATATATATATATATATATATATATATATATGTATATATATATATATATACGTTTATTGAAATTTACAACTGTACAAAATATAAACATCAATTATTTCTCCTTTTAAAGCTTTATTAATGTGTTTAACTTAGGAGTTTTTTTTTTTAATTTACAATTTGTTGAAATTAACAACTGTAAAACATACATTAAGTAAATGTGTTCAAAACGCTTACAATAACAAGGCAAAACTTGAAAAGAACTACTCATCAGTAGCACATAATTAAAAATTCTACACTAGACGGTCTCTAGGCCATCTTCGGTTCAGACGCCTCAGACGATTATCAGGAATGGAGTGGGAAGCAAGAAAAACTAACGTATTAAAGTGATTATGGAGCTTACTATGAAAGAATAGGTATCTGGTGTGGGCTAAATCAGCAACATATAGAACATTGAGATATTTATGGATAAGTCTATTGGTGATAAAGTAAGGAGTATTGAGGATTTTTCGAAGGTTTTTGGATTGTAAGGATTGAATACGAGATGAATTGGTTTGCTTAGTGGAGCCCCAAAGGCTCAACTCCGTCCGTCCAAATAGGTCTAATCACAGTCATGTAAATGAGTCTTTTGTAATTAATTGGGAGCTTTGAACGATTGTCTAGTAAATGTTGAAGTAGTCTGAAACGACGGGCAGTTTCTTGTCGTTTTCAGTCTTGTATGTGGATTCCAAGTTAGTCGTTTGTCCAAGTGGAGTCCTATTTTTAAGCGTAGAAAATATAAATGAATGGGCCAAATAATCGGCGCTTTTTTGCCGACTGGTTGGCCCACCTTTAATAATTACTGATATCTTTCAGAACAATACGGTATTTAAACGAGAGAGATTTTTAAATGTAAAAAAAAAAAATTCTTCTCGCTAGACGCCCCTCCTTACTGTTGTTAATAATAAAAATGATAACATTACATTAGTAGTACCTTGCAGATAAACTGAAGTTCCGAAATAATCTTGAGCAGCTTCCCGAATCAGATAGTATTCACCCTGCCAGGGCCTCTTGCATAAAAAAGCTACACCATTTCCTTCTTGTCACGGATGACATCAGAACTAAACAGTGTCAGAACGTATCATATGTTCATCATCAAGGTTATTTCTTTATTTTCTAACATCAAGATTCCTTTAATGTCTTTATGGCCAACTGGTTTCAAATTTACCACCAACAGACTTAGAATGGGTTGAGTATGGAATTTAAATTTATCCATACAAAAAATATAAAAGTAAAAGCCATTTTTCGTTTGCGATCACTAACCGCGAAAACTACTGAACCAATTTGTACCAAATTTTAACTCCATCTTCGTAGTTCAAGGAAGGTTTGGCTATAAGAAAATTTACTGGTTTTTAATTAAATTGTTATCAATAGTGCAATGAATAGGTGGATTCCAGTAAAGTTCGAAAATAGACCGATAGGTAACGAACACCATATCTCTTTAAAAAAAACAGCATATTGATACATCTTTCGGCAAGATTGAATTCCATATTTCACAATTAAAACTATCAAAGCTAAGTAAATTGTTGACTTTTGCTTTATTTTTCTTTTAAAAAAACATTCCGTTACACACCCGTTTGCCAAAGAAGAACCTCTAGCTACATGTACTGACGGCTGTTTCGTATAAAGCTGAGGGGTGTAGGGTGCATGAAATATGGGATTAATTTTTTTACCTCAGAGCTTCGTTCGGATAGTTAGAAGATGAACATATTATTAGTCCCCGCCCCTTGGGGGTGAGCTAAACTTGAGGGGAGGGAAGAAGGTCCTATTTTTGGATTTTTCGATTATATTTCGAAAACGGTGGACTCTAGAAAAATATGTTTCTAATAAAACTTAAAGCTAATTAATTTTTCTATAAAATTGTTTATATACAAATTTGTCGAACTTACAACGGTTTTCGAGATATATGTTATTAAAAATCTATAATATAAAAAAAGAAAAAAAATAATTTTTACCTAATTTTTTTTGTCAAAGATTTGCTTCAAGTGCCAGAAACGTATATATGAATTTAAAGTAAATTTAATGCTTTACAGCTTTGATGCTTACATTGTTTCTGAGAAATGATTGTGGGAGGCTTCGATTTTCTATAACCGTCGAACACCGTTGGAACTTCGATAAATATGTATATAAACAATTCTATAGGAAATTTAATAAACTTGCATTTTTGTTCGAATCATAGTTTTCTAAAATCCACCATTTTCGAGATATAATCGAAAAACCCAAAAATGGAACCTTCTTCCCCCCCCCACCGTTAGGCTGGGACTTTTAGTATATTTATCTTCTAACTATTCCTAATCAAGCCCTGAGGTCTTCTGGAATAGTTCTGGAGTCTGGAATATACAGGGTGAGTATCTCTTAGTGTAAAAAAAAAAATTGGGTTAAACTAGATCAAAAATGTAGCTAAATGCCGCAAATCTCACCTTTCTATTCCAATCCGTTGCATATATACGATAAATCGAAGACTTTTTTGAGGAAATCACGTTTTTTCCCATAAAAACTGTAATATCTCCATTTTGTCTAAATATTTTTCAAATTTTGGCCACATTTTCAGATTTAGCATTAAATTCCCTATAAGAACAGAGTACACGTAACCTTGAATTTTACAAACTTGGTATCTAAAGAACAGCTTGATCTTCACCTTATTTGGGGAAGTCACAATGTCTTATTTACTTCAACGCTCACCGTTTTTCGTAAAAACTATCCACAAAACGTCAAATCTCACAAAAACTTGCAAATTTAATCAGCTTTCGAATGATATGTTAAACGTAATGATTTTGTTTCAATTTCATGGAGATATTTAATTTTGAAACCGAAAAAACATGGTGTTCTCATTTTGTATACAAATCAGTTACTTGGGTAAATAAAACATTATGACAATCCCTTAATGGAAATGTGCATTTTAAACATAATAAACTCTTCATTGGAATAAAAAGCAAAGGAAAAAAATGATTGTTTAATAGAAAATAAAGGAAAACTGTCAATAAAGCGACACTACATCAGAGGATCTCATGTTAATACATTTATTTATTTATTCAAGGTTACGTGTACTCTGTTCTTATAGGGAATTTAATGCTAAATCTGAAAATGTGGCCAAAATTTGAAAAATATTTAGACAAAATGGAGATATTACAGTTTTTATGGGATAAAAAAAAAAAACGTGATTTCCTCAAAAAAGTCTTCGATTTATCGTATATCTGCAACGGATTGGAATAGAAAGGTGAGATTTGCGGCATTTAGCTACATTTTTGATCTAGTTTAACCCAATTTTTTTTTTATACTAAGAGATACTCACCCTGTATATATATTCCATGCAATCTACAACCCTCATTTCAGCACTCATTGACTGGACTAATAAATAAATAAATAAAATGAAAGAAAAGAAACATATTGAAGTTTAAGAAGTAAAATTTATTCTGAACGAATTGTTACTAAGGTTTTATGAAGATATTAAGATGGATGGATATTTAACATTTTCCTGCTAAAGGAAAAAGTAAAAAAAACTTCAAATATGAATCACTCAATTTTTTTTTTTAAATTTACTCCTTCATCCACCAAACATAGGATTCTTTAAAGTAAACAGTATTTTTTTATCGTTGATTTATTTCCCCAGTGAAACTCATTCAGAAAAAGTTTCAACAAATTTAGCTACAATATATAAAATTGACAAGAAATGATCTCTTATCAACAATCTCTGTCGTAAATTACTTGGACTCAGTCTCTCAAACAGTCGTACAATGGCTATCTTTATTAAGGTCATCAGATCCACTCGTGAGTAGAATTCGAGATCTATCTAAATATTCTACGGGTATTTATCAAGGACCTATCTTTGAAACGAGTGTCGTAATTCTATAAACGTTCTTCACTCTACGACGCACAGTGGGGCAGAACAGTCTAAAAGCGGAAAAAAACTCTTTTCTTCGAGAACGGTTAGCCCCATCGAGCTGCAAATAGTCTCATTCGATTCAGAAAGGAAAATTACATAAGAATTGCAACTTGAATTGTAAATTGAAAAATTATATCATTATTTTCTTTAATAAAACTGAGAGATATTTTAAATTATTTTATAAAATTTTATTTAACATAATTTTAATTTAATTTAACATAAGTGTATGCTAATTTAACTTCATTATAACAAAAAAAAAATGGTTCCCTTTTTCAATAATCCCATTTTTATGTCGTTTAGCTCAGAGTAATTCATTATTTACCTACATAATGAATGATAGGACGGCTCACATATCAATTGGAGTTCTTCTTCACTGATGGGAAGTAGTTTTCTTTTAAGTTGAGGCCTCATGTCCGTAATGAAGGGATCAAATGATTCTAATAGCTTATGAAACATACCATAATATCAATCTTTCATTCATCCACTCATAGAACCTAGTTTTAAACTTATGTCTATTAAAATTAACCGATTTCAACTTTTGTTTATAATGAGGGAAAAACCGTTTATTAATTGCACAAGGTATTAAAGTAATCAAATCATCCGATTCCAAAGGATACTTCTCGCAGACAAAAGTTTTTAATGAACAGTAACAAAAAAATACCTCACAGAGATCGGAATATTTTATTTTGATTCATAAAGCGAATGTGTATGTTAACACTTTTTGAGAAGAAAGCAGACCTAAAACCGTACTAGAGTGTCAATTTTTTTTATTTTTTTTTGTAATGTAATTTTAATTAAATTTATCGTATAATCACTTATTTGTATTGCCCAAATTATTATATTAAAAAAATAATAAACAAAATGATTTTTTCCATGAGCGTCTATAAGTGGAATAAGAAATAAATATTTCTCAGAAAATGAAACAAATGAACTTAGACATCTATCCCTGAATATTTGTTTGATCATTTGAGAATTAGATCACTTAATTTTTATGTCTGAATCCCTTCCTTAGGTTTGGTATATATTGTTTGCAAATAAACAGATAGGGACCACGAAAAGGCTAATCTCAACTTTGTAAACAATCGTCGTTTTTTTTCCACAGTTGTCATCAGTTGTCAATAAAATTTATAGAGATTCTAAGTAGTGGTATAAGCTTTATGGTGATGGTAATTTTTAACCGGAGCTCAGCGGAGCTTTTTTTGTAGGACCACACGTGTTAAGCAATTCTGGTTAATTTTTCCCTCTGGCTCTAGTATATTTTTTGATAATATATTTCATACCTAGGACCAATCTAATATTTTTTCATTATTCTTTAGAGTTTGAACTATAAATATGTCAAGTTTCATAGGTTTATCTATAAAAATAAATCCACAGTGACCCAAATGGTAGCTCAATAGAAATAGGCCATTTAGGAGTGGAATATTATTGTCCAACTTTAGAAGGCCTCGGAGTCGCAAATAAAAATGAAATTGAAAAAAAACAAACTGGAAATGTTTGCACCAACTAATAATGAATACAATGGCCCATCAAACAGGACAAAAATAATAAAGTCGTTTTTAAAGTTTTTTCCGTGTTTGCCCCACTGTGCGGCGTAGTAAGCCTGGAACGGCCGCCGCGTAATCCTTTCTATCTCCGCCTTATTTCTCTAGCTCCACGTACGTCCTACATTATTCTTATCTATCATTGGTATCTGTCTTAATATTTCCGAAGGATGGTGTTTCTCACTATTCTTTTATCGATATAATTTGGTCATTGTTATTATTATTATATGATGACATGTAATACAAGGCTATAATACCAAATTATTATCAATAGTACAGTCAATGAGTGCTGAAATGAGGGACGTAGAGTGCATGAAATATGCGATAATTTTTGACTTCATAGCTTCGTTAGGAATAGTTGGAAGGTGAACATACAATAGGGAAGAAGGTCCCATTTTTATGTTATTCGATTATAACTCGAAAACAGTGGACTCTAGATCCTTCGGATCAAAATTTAAGCTATTCAAATTTCCTATATAATTGTTTATATACATATTGGTCGAACATCCAACTGTTTTTGATAGATACGTTATTTAATAATAGGACCTCCTCCCCTTCACCGTTAGCTAACCCCTCCCAGGGGCGGGGACTTTTAGTATGTTCACCATCTAACTACTCCTAAAGAAGCTATGAAGTAAAAAATTATGGCACATTTCATGCACTCTACAATATGTTATTGATTGGACAATAATCACATTTAGAATTAATTTACTTGAAATCGCTGTAACATAAATTAACATTAAGTCTGTGTCATACTAAGCAATGCAACTGTGCAACAATTTTAGTGAAAATAATATTTAGCTGTATATTAATGTAAACATGGATAGAACCGGCTGGATTAATGCTATTCTAGGATATGCTAAATTTCGATTGCTGGCTAGAGAATAGATCCATATTAAATAGATATATTTTGTATTTTTCTAATACTGTTTTGCTTTTTTCTTTGAGTTTAACTATATTTGATTCCAAAACTAATATAATATAATAAAAAGAGCTTTATTTTATGCAATTTAACAATTTACAATTCTGTAACATAATTGTATAAGTACATGTTTTGCTATAAAACAATTCACACTACAATTTCATTCAATAAAATTAAAACAGAATACTTTTTAAAACTGTAGGAAAAACTGACAAAAACCTACTCAGAAAAAGAAAAAAAAATAAATAAATAAAAAATAATAAACTAATAATAATAATAATAAAATAAATAAATGAAAAATATATACAATAAGCTAAAGTTTTGGGCATTAAAATTAATTACTATTTAAGAACAAATTAATTCTTACAATACTTTGATTTGCAAAATTTAAATTTTAACTAAAACTAATAAATTCTAAGTATGTCTTATTAAATTTTTTTTTTTTTTTTTTTTTTAATTTTTTTTTTTTTTTTTTTTTTTTTTTTTTATTTTTTTTTTTAATATTTTTTTTTTTATTTTAGTAGTATGTGTTTAGTTCGTTTGTGTACGTATCTTCTTAAGGTTAGCTTATTATATTTGCCTATTGTATTATGGGATTGTCTGAGTTTATTGTTGAGTTGAAAAAGTTCTGGGTCTGGGAGTAAATAAACTGTTTAATTGTTTGAAAACCTAGATCGTGCAACATGTCAGTTATTTTTGTGTATCTTGGGTAGTCGTTAATGATTCTCAGGCATTGGTTTTGAATTCTCTCTATTTTTTTGTAATTGGAGTCACATGTGGAGCTCCATACCGGAGAGGCGTATGTTAGTAATGGTCGAATGACTGATTTGTATAGAATAATTTTGTTGCGAGTTGATAATGGGGATCTTCTTCGGAAATATGGTGACATTGTACTGATAAGTTTTTTGGCTTTGCAGCATTTATTATTAATATGGGTTGTGAAAGTTAAACGTTTATCTAATTCGAGACCTAGGTAGGTAACAGTTTGTTCCCAAGGGATTCGAATTTTATTTAGAATGATATGATCCGCTATTTTAGGTCTTCTTTTTGTAAACAGTATTGCTGCAGTTTTGTTTTCATTTATTTGAATTTTCCATTTTTTATAATATTTATTGAATTTGGAGTATAATGATTTTAATCTATTTTCTATTGTATCTATTCTGTAGGAACTAGTGTAAATGGCGGTGTCATCTGCGTTAAAACGATCTTTCAACTGAGGGAAGAGAAGGAAGGTCGGATATGTACAGGTTAAAGAGAGTAGGGGAAAGACAGGATCCTTGGGGAAGACCAGCTGATAGGGAATATTTAGATGTTGTGGTATTGTTGATTGTGATTTGAAAGGATCTATTAGAAAGGAATGAATGGATAATATGAATGATGTAGGGTGGGAATTGGTAAGTGATGAGCTTGTAAATTAGTCCGTTATGCCATATTGTGTCAAAAGCCTTTTCGATGTCTAATAAGATCATCCCTGTATGTTTTTTTTCATTAAAACCTGCTGTGATAAAAATCTGTCAATCTGGCTAATTGTGCCACTGTAGAATGGTGGTTTCTAAAACCAAATTGTTCATTAACCATGATATTATTGTCAGATATGAAATTGTTTAACCTTTTCAAGAATATTTTTTCAAATATTTTTGAAATAATGTTAAGAAGACTGATCGGTCTATAGTTAACGGCTTCTGATGGGTCTTTATTTGGTTTAGGTATTGGTATAGTTTTTGCTGTTTTCCAGGAAGCAGGGAAATGTCGGAGGGCGGAAAATGGAATTGAAAATTTTTGTCAGGAACATTATTGATTTCTTACTGAGATTTTTAATAACTATTGTAGAAATATTGTCTTCGCCCGGAGCTTTCTTAGTTTTTAGCTTTTTTATAATATGAATTATTTCTTTTGGTGCTACGGAAGGGAAGTTAGATGGTACCTTTTGTTGAAGATATTTATTTACAGTTTTGTTTACAGAGTGATTGTGGTGGGGTGAGCCAAAGTCTTTGGTGATTTGAGATGTGGAAGTAAAATATTCCGCTAGTAAAGTTGCTTTGCTATTATCTGATTCCAAAACTATTTCCACTTCTTATACAGTAAATTATTTAGTTGTAAAAACCAATTATAATAAGAATTAGCATTTCTACTTGAATAAGTCAACTCGACTGAATCATAAAAACACAACTTAGGAAGCCTATCATCATTCATTTCGACTATGTTTTAAAATAATTTAAAGCTATTTTTAGAGCCAGCCAACTAGCATGGATAGACCCAGTCTCAAGCCACGCAAGCTGCTTTGGTGTAGATCTAGACAAATTCAATATTTTTTTGTAGCAATTAGTGTTTATTTTTTTCTAATTCGTCTAAACACCTCAAACCCCAAATATTTACGGCGCACAGTGGACAAAAAATCCATTTCGGCGGCCAAAATTATTTTATTACAGAAATATGTTTTAAATGACGTCCGATGTACGGGAAAAATATTCAAAAAATTTTCATGAAAGTAGAAGAGTTCGTAATAAATAACTGAATTGTCGACCTAAAATCCAAGGTGTACGCTTAAATGAGATGGCTGTAAAACCTCATTTGATGGTGCTATTTCTTCAATGTAATATGATACAAATGAGCTGTTTCTGTATAATAATACATCATCAATTTATCAATTTATCAATTTATTTAGCTTATGAGATTACGAAACTTTAAAATATTAGAGTAAAGCATACATCATTTTCTGAAGTTACATCATGTACCTGAAAAACCACCACCAGAGATCCAAGCAGATCATAACCAAAAACCAGATCTAAAAGAGTGTGAATTAATAAATTACAAAAAGGAACGGTTTCGAGGGATCGAAACGGATATAATTTTTAGGATTTAATTATCACAAAATAATACAAATCGAAGTGATATAAGTTTCAACGTCGTACTCTATCGTCGTTTTAAATGCCGGTTATATTTCCAAAAAGTTTACTTTTAATTTTTGAAGACTTATTTTTAATGTCTTCAAAAATGCGCTTAGTTTTGAAATAATCGATCGTACATGACTTTGTTGTGTTAACAGACAGAAACACCTCATTTGTATCATATTGCATTGAAGAAATAGCACTATCAAATGAGGCTTTACAGCCATCTCATTTAACCGTACACCTTGGGTTTTAGGTCGACAATTCAGTTATTTATTACGAACTCTTCCACTTCATAAATTTTTAAAAAATATTTTTCCCGTATATCGGACGTCATTTAAAACATATTTCTGCAATAAAATAATTTTTGCCGCCGAAATGGATTTTTTGCCCACTGTGCGGCGTAGGTAATTGTGCTGTCTATTATACTCCCTTAAGCTTGTCCCGGATTGAATGCCACCGAATTATGGCTCTCCTACATGTAGAGATAATACCGCTCCTATTGTTGCATTTCTACGAGAAACAGAATTTCTTGTTTGTTTTAAGAATAAACCAGATCGCGAAAACAGTACACCAAGATAATTAAATTCACTTACAAATTTTACAATGTTTCGTTTAATTGTTATTCATCTTTCCTTTTTAGGTCTACAATTAGAAAACTGATGATGAATGTCAAACATTTGAAACTAGTTTTCGAATAAACAAATTCCAAATAGACGTGGTAAATAATCCATCAATCCTTATTTTGTTGATTCTTCGACACCACAGTGCGTACCTCAAGGGGTAAATACTATAATAAACAAATAATGTAATAAATAAATTAGATTAATCATAAACAATAATTAATTTATTACAGACTGGGGCTGAATTACATGATGTATGTTCAATCCCGGGCAGAGTACAACGTAGGGCTAGAACATGGAGTGCAAACTAAGACCGCTTGGACCAGGGTCGATACTCTTAAGTAGTTTGTGACTCCTAACTTGTCTCAGGCAACTTCTTAGCCACTCTCTCAACGATACAAACGCTCTATGCTTAAGGTAGGTATGTGTCCTTAATTGAAATAAAAAAAGAAAATCATACAGTTTTTAGCACTAAATTTAAATTTCTTTCAACTAGTTTAACAAATATATTTATTATGAGATTAGGTAACATTTATTTAAAGAAAGTATTACAATCTGCCTCGATGTGGGCAATAAGTAATATGGATGGCTTAATGGATCCATTCACACAATATGTACAATAAGAAATAAATACAAAGAAGAGATACAAAAAAAAAAAATAAAATAAAATAAAATAAGTAAAGAATCTCCTTATAATATATAATACAATACAAAAATAAAATAATTTAAAAAAAAATTAAATTAAATTAAATCTTAAAAATACATTCATACTTTATTTACAATATATACACATCCAAGGGATCCCCCAACGAGACTTGTCCCTCCACTTATGGAGTGACAAGCCAGGTCCTGAGAGATCCCAGCGCTTCTCTCTCAGCTGCGTTAAAATATTAGAGTACTTCTTTTAAATGACTGAATATTTACTTATTATTGAAATATTTCAAGTAATTAACAAAAAATATATCGTCGGTCCCATCCTTTATACCGTATATACAGCTGATATCCCAACTCATCCTAATACTATTCTCACAACCTATGCTGATGACACAAGCGTGTTATCAGTCAATAATGATCCATTTGCTGCATCCTAGACACTCCAGTCACAAATCATTTCTCTTGAAGATTAGTGTCATAACTGGAGAGTTAAGATAATTCCTAGCAAATCCCAACAAATAACCTTTATTCTCCATCAAAAACCTACCTCATCCTGTCCTCTTGTATCTTTTAATGGTGTACCGCTAAATAATGTGGAATAGATAAGATACCTTGGATTTTATCTGGACAAGAGACTTACCTGGAACCCTCATACAAGATAGAAGTGACAAGAAGCTGCCCGTCGATTCCGGCTGCTACATCACTTACTGGACAAATGTTCAACTCTACCTATTTCCTACAAAAAAAACTCATCTATATGACGATTATCAGACCTGTTTGGACCTACGGTATAGAGTTATAAGGATCCACTAAACCATCGAATTCTTCCCGCATCCAAAATCTTTCAAAAACTCCTTGATGCTCCTTACTTTGTCACAAATGAACTGATCCACAAAGACCTTAATATCCCAAATGACGCTGACCTTTCCTTTCATAATAAACTTACTCCTCATCCAAATCCACTTGTTGCACAACTTGCTTCACATTCTATTCCTGGCAGTCCTCCGAGGCTTCTGAAAAGAAGATGGCCTCGGGTTCTTCTTCTTTTGTAAATATTTTATTAGAGAGTTGTAAATTTATGTTAATAAAAGAATAAAACAATAAAAAATATGAATAGCTTGATCTTTCCCATTGTAGTTTCTTGAAAAATGTATCGCTAAAGCCAAAGTAAATTTCTTGGTATCGACCTTTTTCAAAGTTGGTAGATCATATAATAATAATTATGAGGGTGCAAGATAATTTCGTTGCATTTATAATGTATGATGTTGAACTCTAAATATCTAAGGAGTTCAACATTCTAAGGTTGCAATTTGATTTAAGAAACTAATATATTGTTTTATTTTCTAGATCTGCATTCGTTCTCACATATCTCGATCATATAATTTTTGTTACGGTTCAATTTTTAAATGTATAAAAATTTCCCCCGGACACTGTTGCCTTAAGCCCAGTAGAGCCGGTCAGGTTCGACTTATAGTAGTGAATAAAAGTCTCGGACGCCATGCTATTTTTTTTTTTTTAAAGCAAAATAGCGAAAACTCTTAATTACAAAAAAAGAGGACCTACCCTAGTAGCGTAAGTAACCCTTTTAATACTTCATAACAGAAAATTACCTTATTTTTTTTTTTTGGAACAATTTAACTTTTTTATTACAATTTACAATTTAACTCTCTTTATTTTTCTAGCTCATATATCTCATATGTTATGTTCAAAACCATTAATTCAATTTTGAACAATACATTGATTAAGGGGTCACCTGTGGTGTAGAGGTTAGCAAAACAACCTACTAAACCCAAGATCGCGGGTTCGCAGCCCGGCAGATGACCTTAGGATTTTTTAAAGGGAGTAAAAAATCCTTAGCTATGCCGACCTTTGGAAGGGACGTAAAATGGGGGTCTCCAGCCTGTGCGATGTCAGGTGCTCGTTAAAGATCCATATCCTAATTATACCTGGATAAGCAAAATTTAGGACTCCCACCGTAGCATCATCCGATTAGCCATAGCAGCATAAAGTGTAGTTAAACGAAATAAACAAACAAACATTGATTAAAAATGTTTATAAAACTGAAGCTTTTTCAAACCCGGTGAGAAGAACATTCTCCGCAAAAACCTTGTAGAACCTAGAAACATTCTCTTACCACCTCTACATATAAAATTTGGCCTCATGAAACAATTATATAATGCTTTATATTTACATGAAACAGTAATATATGCTTTTTTAAATTATAAAAATATTATCAAAAACTGTGGGTGATAAAAAAAAACTAAGACCAGGTTTGGATTCAGCACACAAAAATCTATAAAAATCAGCTACTAAATTAAAAAAAAAATTTCAAAAATTGTGCCATTAGATTACTAATATTAGTATAGTTAGTATAAAAAAAAAATAAAAATAATAATAATAAAACATTTCAAAATAACATCTTAGTTTATTTTGCTTTTATATTATATAAAGAAAATTTATTTGCTAATACCGCTCATAGGCAAGAAAAATGACACAACTCAAAATATGACACTCTCCTCAACTCTCCGTACAAGTTTCCTTTATGAAGGTCAAGACACAACTGAAATGTGCCACTGTTCCTGCTTCCACCGTTCGCCATCGTAATTTTGGATAAATCACACATAATGCAAATTTTGTGGCCGCCCGCTGAGATACCTTTATGTAACTTTTCCTGTTCCGAAGCAAACCAAAAAAAACGATCATTATTCTGAAATAAAACGTAAAATGGATATTTTAATTTTTTTTTTTGGGTTGTGTCACTTTTCTTGCCTATGAGCGACATGATGAATCATAAAAAAAAAAAAATAAAAAAAAAACAAAAAAAAAAAAAACATTGAATCTAAATCATGTTAATCATGTTATATATAGGTTCACCCAGTCAATATATATTTACAAAAAGAAATATATTAAGACATAACGCTTAGGTTTCTAAAAGGATATGCCTTTTGACTGGGGTTTATAGTTTTCTTGTGTAACCTTCTTTTCACTCTCAAAACCATTTTGATACGCTCTATCCCAGTTTCAGAAATTTAGCATTTTTTGACTGAGAGCTAAATTTTTTAATAGCTATATTAGTTTGAATGAAAAAAAAAGTCTTATTATTTGCAAATAATCATAATTTTTATAATTAATATACTTAATTTGATCCTTTTAATTTTAGAATGCAAATATGAAAAAATCAGTAGATTATAAACAGATATATCCACGATCTATTATTTTTAACAATCTGAAATATATTGTGTTTTTATTGTTAATTAATATAAAACCGTTTGAATTAGGTTCAAACTGTACTACCTCTATTTCTGTTTCAATATGAAACGACAGAATCTATTATAATAGAGAGGCAGTTAATGAGGGAAAACCCAATGATATTATAAGGCAATTTATTAGCAATGTAACACATAATGTAATGAAATGTAGCTACCAGTACAACATAATCTATTAATAGATAATTGTGTATCACAATGGTCCATACTGATGTCCAGGTCATTACCTGACCAATCGATAGCTGATTTAGTTAGCTTGTGTTCCTGCTTGGATTGCCAACTGTATCAGGCTGGTTAATAATCCTCTCGTGTCTCTCAGAGCAAACCATATTAGTCTTATTTAAAAATATTACTTTAATAAAAAAATATGAAGTAAGGTCCAGAAATAAAATTATCCTATATATATGGATAAATTTGTCGACTATTAAATGTTTAGTAAGGTTCTTAAGGTTCAGTCAATAAATAAAAACAACTATTTTGGCGACGCACAGGGACGAATGGCCTGTCTAGGAGGAAAAAGTCATAATGAAAATTCATGAAACTATTGCGATAGGTGTATAGTTAAGTAGTTTATGAAAAAGTATCAAAGGTTTTTTCGGAGGTGGGTTCTAAGGTAAAAAGAACGATCAAAGTAGTACCTAACTCGACAGGTCAATTTTTGTTAAAACTATCGATTCTTTCAATCTGAATTTGTGTATCATCCTATTGATATTTTTTAATTATTCTTTTATAATTAGTGAATATAGACGATCGTTGTACCAGGAAGCAACGCTCAAAATAAGTTTTTTTATAATTTTACCTATTATATAATTTTTTTAAAAGTGCCATAAACTAAAGCATTTTTTAAACTAAAAAGATGTATTACTAAAAAGTACCTCTCTGAAATTCATGGTACAGGTGCCTTAGAAGGTATATGAAATAATCATGAAACATTTAGCTGCTTTTATCTGCTTTCTTGTCTGAAAACGAATTTTCAATTTCGCGAAGAGAGTTATTTCGTATTTGGCAAAACTGTAAGGGCATTGAATTAATATGTATTATTACATTTAAAAAACTTAAATTAGAGGATATTATACCAACATCTATAGCTTCACTGAAGAGATATTTAAAATTGGTAGTTACGAAAATTAAAGCGAAATAATAAGATGCCGGAAAACCCCGTAAAATTATTAGGAGATTGAGAAAATCACTTTTATAAGAAACAATCATTTCACATACGTTTATAAGGTTACAATACACACAAATACATAAGAATGGATGTATATATGCATGTTTTTACTGTATGTATTAAATTTTCATTTAGATAAAAAATCACTTAGTTTGTTTTTTACTAAGGAGAAAAAATGTGTAATCGAAATTAATGAAACTGTTGTAATAGGTGTAAACGGAAGATGTTTATAGAACAGTATTAGAGTTTTTTTTGTTTTTAGCTGCGGGATTACTAAGTAAAAACAAGGATGTAAGTAGTATTTAACTCGACAGGTCACATTTAGTTAAAATTATTGATTCTTTCAATTGAACACTCTGTATAAGCTTGCTGATATTTTTTCATCGTTAGTTTATAACAAAAATCAAGAAAAAATAAGAAAATATCACCCATTACAAACATTATCGCAGCAGAATTTTTTAAAAGTGCAGATAGTAATTATTCTTGCTCCTCATCCACCGATGATTCCTCTGGGGAAGATGAATACTCTTCAGATGATGACAACATGGAGTGATAGTGAATGTAGCACGAATATGTCAACTCAATGTCAATTTTTTTCAGATTTAAAGTTTACAAAAAACAGTTATATTGTTTCAAGTTTTGTCTAATATATTATATTCTTTATTGTTGTAATTATGTGCTTTTATTTCACCTTATTTTAACTGGATTGTTTATTTAAATCAGGTTGCTGTGTCTGTTTAAGTAAGTCAGACTTTTTTTCCTCCTAGATTGGCCATTTGTCGCAGTGTGCGACGATACAAAGTCGGAAATATCTTCCAGCTTTTTCAAAATATCATGAACAATTTGATCATCCATTCTTAATTCAGCGGATGACACTTAAACACTTTCACATTTTTCTATTCAGTTTTTATAGGTTAATTTTTGTTTAAGCATGAAAATATTTTGAATCTATTTTTTTTTTTTTTCTTGTGACATTTCGATAGTTTCTATTTGAATGGAGACTAAAGGATAATTAAGTAAATAGTTTTGCCTAGTGGACAAACAGGACAGTAATAATATCACAGAAAGATTTGAAAACAGTATCGCTTCATAATATGAATTGGATTAGTACACCGGAACCAACTTATTTATACGATGCCAGGCTTGATGTGTTTTTTCATTCATTACTTTTTTAAGATAATTAAAAATAATTGTTGCATAATAAAAGTATAAATAATCACCTATTATGTAATCGTTAGAAACGATATAACTAATTTTTATTAAATTAATATGATACAAATAAAATTAATGGTGAATAATTAAACCTTATAAAAACAAATCGGAACCACGGATAATGGGGGCCTACTGTGAAGTATTTTTCTTATGGTTGTGACTTGAGTGGTTTTATTTTACCTCATTTAAACTCTATTGGTAAATCTATTGGTAAAAATCAGGTTGCCAGGTCTGTTTAAGTGATTCAGACTTTTTTCCTCCTAGATTGGTCATTCGTCCCACTGTGCGACGTTTCGAGACTATATTTTTCTCATAATCATGCCCTACAGTGAAAAAACGGGTTTCAATAAAATTACATAAGTTATTTCAAGGGGTCACCTGTGGTGTAGTGGTTAGCATAGCAACCTACTAAACCCAAGATCGCGGGTTCGCAGCCCGGCAGATGACCTTAGGATTTTTTAAAGGGAGTAAAAAATCCTTAGCTATGCCGTCCTTCGGAAGGGACGTAAAATGGGGGTCCCGAGCCTGTGCGATGTCAGGTACTCGTTAAAGATCCCTATCCTAATTATATTATACCTGGATAGGCAAAATTTAGGGCTCCCACCGAAGCATCGTCCGATTAGCATAGCAGCATAAAAGTGACGTTAAACGAAATATACAAACAAGTTATTTCAAAACATAAAGTTAGCTACAATAACAAAATGTGTTAAAATAATAAAATATATATAATTAAACTAATTCCGGCCTACTAAAGAACTAAGTAGCAGGCTGAATTACGTTTTACTTTGAATATCGTGTCAGTGAGATAAGAACAATGAGAAAGTGCGTAGAAGGAAGAAATTGAGTTGTTGAAGCATTCCAGGTATATAGTTCAATATAGGGATAATAGTTCAATAAAAATGTACATTTTGGTGTGTAATAGGTCAGATAGTTTTGATTTTTTGATACGTTGTTAATTTTGAGCTTGTTTAAAAAATTGGGAACTTAGTTTTTTGGATCTTGAAGCGCTATCATTGCATATTAGTAGCGTTAAAGCGTCAAATATTTCTCATTTTTCTATGCTTGACGCTTGGATGCTTGAACGGTTGGTTCAAAAGAAAGCTTGTTAAATCCAAACTAGGCAAAATTTACAAGTTAAGAAGAAAATATGCTCTGCAGATTAAACAGGGACTAGGATGTAGGCTTTTAATTTTTCGGAATCCTCTCAAAAGTAACAAAGTTTTATAACAATTTATGCTGAAGGAGATTCGGTTCAAACTTTGTTTGGCACAACTCGTAATTTTTTTATTTAGCTTGCAATGCTCAACAATGCTTTTCTACTCGATCCTTTAAATCCGTATTAGGTTGCGTTTATCCGAGGAACGTAGACTTAAAACGAAGACCCATGACCTTTAGAGCGCTGAGCTGGGAACGCCTTGGAGTAGCTGGTTCTACTGCTGTCAATTTCCCAACAGAATAAACTAGTTGGTTCCTTTGAACCTGGCCTATAATATTGAGTAATAAATTCAACATGGGTATTAGCAGTTCTACACCATTAATTCCATAATCAAACATTTACTAACATATGTACGTACAAATAATAAAGATAAAACAAAATAATAGGATATATTTACATATATATATATATATATATATATATATATATATATATATATATATATATATATATATATATATACATAAAATACCATCTTTTAATGAAAAATTCATTTAATATTTTTCCCTGACTGGGAATAACTGGGAATAGTAGATCCTGGATATTTTTATCTATAATCTTCTACTATTCGTAATTTATATTTTAGAATTAAAAGGATCCAATCATTTAAATTAACAATTAAATTAAATAACCAAGTAATAATCATACAAAATAAAATAGGTTGAGAGAAAAAAGGAGATTCAAACGCGACTTTTTTCATTCTAAACAATATAAAGCCTAAACGGTAGGTACTATTTTTTTTTCTATAAAAACATTTATTTAAAGAAAGTATTACAATCTGCCTCAATGTGGGCAATAAGTAATATGGATGGCTTAATGGATCCATTCACACAATGTACAATATAAAATAAAACAAAGAAAGTGAATAATAAATAAAAATAAGTAAAGAATCTCATAATATGTAATACAATAAAAATTAAATATACAAAGTAACTCAAACTATACAATACACTGTTTTACAGATCTGCCAGGATCTTACGATTTTTTGAGGCCGAGGAAGGACATCCTTGGCCACTCTCTCCATCCACAATTAGAATTAGCTTTTTCGTCCTTAAGGATTGCTGTTTTAAATGGTTTTTAAGGACACTGTTTTACAGATCTGCCAGGATCTTACGATTTTTTGAGGCCGAGGAAGGACATCCTTGGCCACTCTCTCCATCCACAATTAGAATTAGCTTTTTCGTCCTTAAGGATTGCTGTTTTAACGGTTTTTAAGGACACTGTTTTACAGATCTGCCAGGATCTTACGATTTTTTGAGGCCGAGGAAGGACATCCTTGGCCACTCTCTCCATCCATAATTAGAATTAGCTTTTTCGTCCTTAAGGATTGCTGTTTTAACGGTTTTTAAGGACACTGTTTTACAGATCTGCCAGGATCTTACGATTTTTTGAGGCCGTGGAAGGACATCCTTGGCCACTCTCTCCATCCACAATTAGAATTAGCTTTTAAGTAAAAAAAAAATCATAATAATAAAAATTAAAATTTATAATAAAACAATACATAAATAAAAAAATAATAATAAAAAAAATTAAAATTAAATTAAATCTTAAAAAACATTCATACTTTATTTACAATAATACACATCTGAGGGATCCCCCGACCAGACTTGTACCTCCACTAAGCAAGGCCCCAGGAGATTCGAGCGCTTCTCTTTCAGCTGCGTCACTAGTATAACATCAGTTGGAGCTCTGAGTGAGAGCGCCAAACTACAGTCACTCAGAGCATGAGTAGAGAAGCTCACCATTGTCAGGACTCCATATCGAACTTTATAATAGATCACGAGGCCACTGCCTTTTTAAACTGCGGATTATAGGGCTGAGTGGAAGTGGATAGGGATCGTGCTAATGGATTAGGATGATGTGAAAGTTTTTGATGAAATTTTGGTACTAGCGACAAATTTTATGTAACAAAAAATATTCTCCACTAAAATTTTAGTCAGGATACTGCAGGCTAATTTTCGATCTAAGCAACAAAACAGAGGTAAGGGGGTGTAAAAAAAAAAAAACTCTAACACTTAAAAAAAAAAAATGTAGGCAGAACGTGACTTTTTTTTAATAAAACCAAAGAATCTCATTTAAGAGACAGTTACTCTGCTAGCTTGTCTGTCAAGAAAAGTCCAACTTTCAGATCCGTAGAGGAGCTTTGGTAATAAAACTGACTTGAAAAGCATCATGTTTACAGCACTGCTTAGTTCGGGTTTCATGCAAATATATTCCATTGGCTTTCCTAATTCTATTCGTCACCTCCCTGTATATTCTACCATCCTCACTTATAATTGTTTCCAGATAGAAGGGATCCACATGTTCCAATATCACACGAAGATAAGAGATCCTGAAGTCTTCATCTAGGTGACATACACACATAACCTTACTAACTTAGTTTATATTTTATTAATTTAATTGTGTATATACTTAATAAACATTTCTAAAGAAATATTTTTATTGGCAGCAGCGGCGTAAATAAAAACCCATATGTTGAACCTGATGTTGCCAAAAACCACGTATGCCTGAAAAGGCGAGGTTGGTATTAAAAAAAAAAAAAATTTATAAAAAAAAAAAAAAAAAAAAACCGACTTCAAGATTAAGCCTACACATATAAAACTAAAAACTAAAAAATAATATTTTACTTGCTTCGAAACAAAGATAATTAAATGACAATCAACGAACATATCGATATTTATATAGCTATTCACAATTTATGATCATATATTTTTGGAGTCGGTGCCAGCCAAGGAGCGCAACTTAATCCTACCTTTGCAACAAACTTTCGAATGGCACGAGACAGGAGTGTGGCGGAGATGAAATAGTGGGGAATCTTTACAATTAACATTTTTTCTTTTTCGAATTCTGTTTGTTTGTTTTGGTTGGCACCAACTCCAAAAATAACTGATCATAAATTATGAATAGGTATATAAGTATCGATAATTTTGTTGATTGTCATTTAATTCTCTTTGTTCGCAGCAACTAAAATATTATTTTTTACTTTTTAGTTCTATATATGTAGGCTTAATATTGAAGTCGGTTTTGTTTTTTTTCTAATAAGTATTTTTATTTTTCACTTTTTATTGGTGCGTTTATTTTTGTTTATACAGTCAATTCTCGATCTTCAAGCTACCCTGAAAAATAGTTCGACTTACTGAACAAAGACTTATCGAAGTTATTATTCCACTTATCTTCATGTAAAAAAGAAAATTGAACACAAAATTGGAGTTGAAATCATTACGTATATTTTTCATTAATGGGTGTGTGTGTTCTTTGTACATACATACATGTAAAATCATTGATACAGAAAATTAAATACCCGGTACCAATTCATCATATAATTTTCAACTGAAATGTTTTTTTTTTTTTCTTTATTGTTTTTATTTTGTTTCTCAATACTCTAAAAAATAATCGCATTTATGTATACAAGTATTTTTTAATGATAAATTGTTTTTAACCATTTTCAAAGAAGTTTTACTAAAAGTCTGTCTAGAAGTAAGATGATGAATAATAATAATGTAAAATGTGAAAATGTGTATTATGATTACATAGACTAGTCCATGCATGTTCATATATCGTTTATTACTTTACTATCTGTTTTTATTGTTCACCAAGCTAATAAGTAACATTTTTGAACGTAAAATCATTTTTTAATCCATCATTTCAATGCTATAAATCAACTCAGCACATGTATTTATTTCATTATCAAAAAGGAGTAAGTCTCAAACTGTTGCAAGACGGAGTAAGTACAGAAAAAAAAACCAATTTTTAAAAAACTGGTCAATAGGGGCCCTTATTACGCTTGCCCAACTAAAACCATCTATTTTTCTGGTAATTATACAAGAAAAATTATATTCATATCAATTGGGCATCATATTGCTATGGTTTTTGGCTTCTGGTGAAAAATTTTGAAATTTGGTTTTGCTATGTTTTGCAACTGGACGCCTCATATGTAAATTATTATTGTTGATAATTTAGATTTATTTACCATGGAGATTCTAGATTATCATAATTATAAATATGTTTAAAAGTGAAGGTTATATAACAGTGATTTTTGTACACCGTTGTTTTGATTTTTCTTAAGTCCTGAGTTGATTTCAAAATATTTTTTATAGGGCTACCTGTGAAGTATGCCCTACCGATCTAAAAAAGAATCATCAAAATTGATTCAGACTTAACGGAGTAATCGCATAACATACACACACAAAAAAAAATACAGACGAGTTGAGAACCTCCTCTTTTTTGAAGTCGGTTGAAAAAAAAAAAAAATGTATTTACTATAGTTCGAGGGGTTTGGGAAGGCAATTGGCCCAAAGTAGCGGGGTTATGGCGTAATTATCTGTTAATCAGCATTTAAAGAGTTCAAAAGGAATTGTTAATATTTAGGTAGTTGTGAAAATAAAAGGTCTTAGTATGTCAATCATATGACACACCATAACATTTACCCTCCGGCAGCAGGTAGTGGTTGGCAACGGTGGTCCACTCCAAAACCCAGCCATCCCAAGTCTCCTGAACTATAGGTACTTGGTTTTATTCAATTTTGTATCTTCATTTATTGTACTTCATTTAACATTACCTAATTCTTTATTTGACATATTGTTTTTCAGCCCTGAAGATGGCCATCAATGTTTTGGTCGATAAGTCGACATATTGAAATAATGTTTAGTTGTTTTAACAATTCTTATCCTCCTTAGACAGATCCCTACGTAACATATTAAAGATTCGAGTAACTGTTTCATAAGTTTTGTTTTGAATTATTTTAAGATAATGATGAGAGAACTGCATTGTTGTGAACTATGGCTGCGAATGAAATTTGCTAGAGTGCAATGAATGCTATCTCCAACAGCTGGCTCAATGAGTGTGGGAAGTTAATGATTAGCATCTCCAAGGCGCACGGCTTGCTTATTCTTCTATCTAGTATCTCTCTCTATTCTCCACTTACAATCAGTCATAATGGTCCAGTCAATAAACGTACTGTAGAGTGCATTAGATATGCGATTATTTTTGACTTCATAGCTTATTTTTAAATAGTTAGAAGTTAAACGTACTGAAAGTGAGTGAGGCAACGGTGGGGAGGAGGGGAGTTAGTACCATTTTTGTGGTTTTTCAATTATATTTTGGAAACGGTAGGCTCTAGAAAAATATGTAACGATTTAAAATTAAAGCTAATTAAATTTCCTATAAAATTAATTATATACATATTTGTCGAAATTCCAGCGGTTTCCGAGATATACGTTATTAAAAACATAATTTTTATCTAGTGCCTTCCACGATCGTTTCTCAGAAAAATTATCAGAATCAATGTTGTCGAGCAGTAAACTAACTTCATTTCATATATACTTTTGTGGCACAAAAAGCAAATATTTGACAAAAAGTAAGGTATAAATTATTTTTATTTCAAAAATTGTCGATTTTCAATAAATTATATCTTGGAAACCGTAGGAAGTTCGACAAATATTTATACAAAAAATTTTATAGGAAATTTAATTACCTTTAATTTTGATTTTATTGTTTTTTTCTGGAGTTCACTGTTTTCAAGATATAATTGAAAAAAACAATAATGGGACCTTCCCCTCCTCCCATCATAAGCTTCCTCCCTCCCCATGGGCGGGGACTTTTAGTATGTTTACCTTTTAATTACTCCTAACGAAACTGTGAAGTCAAAATTGCCGCATATTTTATGCACTCAACACCCCTCATTTCAGTACTCATTGACTGGACAATACAGCGATTCTAATATTATAATGATGCTATACATGTATTAATCTGTCATGCACGTATTTATTCCTGTAGTTCACCATACTAGACCGTCAATTGGAGTTCTGGTCCAGTACGCCCCTGACGCCTACCAAGAAATTATCGCCCAGTCATCACTGAAGTGTAATGATTCAGTTCTTGGGAAGGTGTATTATAATGATATATTATATTATAATATATATTTAATGATAAATATATATTATTCGACCAAGGTGGGAATCAAACCCTCACCCCAAGGCGCTCAGCCATTAGAGTACCCTCCTCAATGGCTATACCTGAAAATTATGATCGCTTACAATAATTTATATGCTTGGTAAGATTATGGAGACACGTTCAGAGTATAGTTCTTTTATGTTTGTCAATGAAAATATATGGAGGATTAGAAAAAAAAAAAAAAAAAAAAAAAAAAAAAAAAAAAAAACATTGTTGACAATATGAGCTTTTATTGTTTAATAAAAATGAGTTGTTTGACGTTTGCAGACGATCTTGCACTTTTGGCATAATCAGAAGAAGAGGCTACTAGTCAAATAAATACTCTACAAATAATAGCAGCAAATGCAGGCCTACAAATATCAAACGAAAAAAAAAACAGAGCTCATGACTACTGAAATAAATTTAAAGAAAAAACCGGAAACATCAAATATAGAAAAAAATAAAAGTAGCCAGAAAATTTAAGCATTTCGGTGGAATAAAAAGTTACAACGATTCTGAGAAAGAGAGCATCCGAGAGAAAATGACAAAATTAGAAAGTCTCCGAACAGGCAAAATTTATAGTAAAAAAGAACCAATGCATAATTAAGGCATTACAACCTTGTAATGCCTACTCAACTTGGAAAAGCTGCTGAGAATAGAAACGAGGATCTTAAGGAAAAGGAAAAATTAAACAAAAAGATCTTTAACTAAATTTTCAGCTACAAAAGCATAGGAGGATACACAAAGCAAATACGAGAAGAATTATAGAACCTTAAAATTTCATATGCCAACTGTCTGGATAGAGACACATTCAGGAAAACACTGAAAAATCTCACCAATATTACAAGAGAAAAAAAAAGAGGAGTACAAAGTGGTCCGAAGAAAGAAAAGAAATGCAGTCGAAAAGCCTAACCAATGATATTCGAGTGGTCCTTAGAGACCGTCACGTGAAAAGAAAGTTCACTGTTATATTTATTGAAAAAGAGATAAGGTCTTTGATATTTATAAATTCTTATAAAGCATTTTTAGCCATATGAGGTTAAAAATTACTGCTATGCTTAAAAATATCATTTAAGAATATTGTTCAAAAAAAGATATACTACTTTAATACACGATTTTTATCGATAAACAAATTAAACCAATTATTAGTTGAAATTATCTAAAAATAAGTTCATTACTTATGAGAGCGGGCGAAGCCTTGATGGGATATTACAGTAAGAAGTAAAATATCTTTTTAATTTAAGGTCGAAATAATTAATTCTTACAGAAAAGAAAAAACCCAGTAAATTAAGATACTACTTAATATTATGATGTTGCTCTGAAGTTTTAATCCATGCTGTAAAAATAATAACTTTCATTTTTATCTGTTGGGGACTTATTTTTTTTTTTTTAATTTTTACATGAAAAATAATATAATTCTAAAAATGAAAAACTTTGTAGATTAGAGATAATCCGGCTAATATTTAACAAGAAACTTAATCGCCTAACTGCCCCAGTTAACCCCGACGACACAATTATATTTTACGACAAAATTTTAGCCAAGTTTTATAATATTTTATGAAGCAACTTCTTACCGCTAGTGGGGGGGGGGGGGGACAACTTCTGGAAAAGTTTTAGTTCAATAGCATACTTAGTTCCTGGGAACAGTGGACTCTCTAATATCTCTGCCATCGGTCCATTGTTCAACTTTGATTGTGCATTGTCAAAAATTCTTAAGTCGGTTATTTATTTCTTAATGGAGGAAAATAAACAGTCATATGACAATGATATAATTTAAATTTTTAATAACACAATACATTGTAATTAGAAACTGATTAACTATCAGTCATGTCTATTTTATGTATTTATTCATGAAATGCATTTATATACAGTCAAAACTAGATAAGTGGAAGTTTAAGGGTGAACAAATTTACTTCGATTTATCAATTTACATACTTATTCACAATTTATGATAATTTTATTTTGGAGTCAGGACAGTTTAATCCTTCCTTTGCAAAACACGGAGCCAGCGGTGTGGCGGTGATGAAACAGTGGGAGGATCTTTAAAATTATCATTTCTTTTCAAATTCTGTATGTTTTGGTTGGCACCGACTCCAAAAATACTTACTTACTTACTTCTGTAGCTCTACAGTCCTGGGTGGACCTTGGCTTTTCCAACAATACTACACCACTCGTCCCTACACAATGCCCTCAATTTCCAGTTCCTTACACCAAGGGTCCGGAGATCTCCTTCAACATCTTGCAGCCATTTTCTTCTTGGGCGTCCTCTCTTCCTGGTACCAAACATTGTACCCAGTAGTAGCTTTTTTGGGGCTCTGCTATCTTCCATTCTCATAACATGGCCCAACCATTCAATTCTTCTCGCTTTTATAAACTGGATCACGTCACAGGTAGCGTACATCTCATATAACTCTCTGCTTTTCCGAATCCTCCACTCACCCTCAACCATCACAGGTCCATATATTTTCCTAAGAATTTTCCTTTCGAAAATTTTTAGTGCGTTTATTGTGGGGGTACACAGGGTCCATGTCTCAGCAGAGTATGTCACGATAGGCCTTATTAAGGTTTTATATAACCTTACTTTCGTTGTCCGTGACAAGAGTGATGATCGAAAAAGCTTGATGTTCGCGAAATAGGCTCGGTTACCTGCCATAATCCGTTTTTGCACCTCTGACGATAACTTATTTTCACAGTTGAGCTCAGCACCAAGATAGGAAATGTTTTCACATTTTTAAAGGAGTATCCGTCTGCTATTAGATTTTCTCTAATTCTTGAATTATGGTTTGGACTGACGTACATATATTGGGTTTTAACCTCATTTATTTTCAAACCAACTACCTCGCCTTCAGCCTTCAACAAACCAAACACGTCTAGCAAGCCTTGCTTGCTCCTTGATACCAAACAAATATCATCCGCATATGCACAAAGTTGATTAGACGTGTACAGTATATCTCTATTGATATTCAGCTTTTTTACAACACTGTGCAGCGCAAGATTAAATAATGTAGCAGATAACGCATCCCCTTGTCTAACTCCAGCTGTAACTGGAAAACTGCGACTGAGGTGGCCATTAATATACACTTTAGCATTGCTACCTTTCATAGATACTTGTATGAGACGAACTAGTTTGTTCGGGATATTAAATTCCCGTAGTGTATTTAACATATTGTTCCTAACATCACTATCAAAGGCACGGCAGTAATCTATGAATAATATATGGAGGTCAGTGTTAAACTCCCAACATTTTTCCATTATCTGCCTCATAACGAAAATCTGATCAACCGTTCCTCTTCCTTTACGGAAACCACACTGATATTCCTGTAGGACATTTTCTGCAAATCCATTGAGCCTACTAACCAATATATTGGAAAATATTTTATATGCAACTCCTAAAAGTGAGATGCCTCTATAATTTTAACGGCGTAGTTTATCTCCTTTTTTATGTATAGGATATATCAGACTCGTTTTCCATTCTGTTGGCATGTACTCCTTGCACCAGATATCCTCTATTAGTAGATACATTTGATTTGTAAGCTCCTCACCTCCTTTCTTAAAAAATTCTGCAATCAACATGTCTTCTCCGGGTGATTTATTATTCTTCAACTTATCGATTGATTCTACTACCTCCTCAATGGACAATGGTTCTAAGTCATTAATATCTTCTAGTTCCGGTACCAGGTCAAGATTCTCATTGCCCACATTAAGTAGATCAGTAAAGTGCTCCTCCCATCGGTTGATTACATTTGCCTTCTCGACAATTTTTTCCATTTTTATCTTTACAGGTATCTAACCTGGGATGGAATCCTTGACTCATGTATCTAACGGCTCCATAAAATTTTTTACTTTCATTATTTACCCTAAGCTCCTCTATCTGCTCAATCTTTTCTTTTAAAAATTGCCTTTTTTTCTTTCTTATTATCCTTTTCGCTTGTCTCCTACTTTCATTATACACAGTTGTAGCCTGCCTAGTAGAGCGCTGGAGTACCATTAATCTATGTTTGTTTCTAATTTTTATTGCTTCTGCACACTCCTCATCAAACCATTCTTCATTTCTCTTTAATCTCCTCTCTCCTATTACTTCCTCTGCAGATTTCTCAATAGCCATCTTGATCTTATTCCATCTCTCTTCAACTTCGCCATCCTCAATCTCTTTTAAATTCTCTGTTAGTTTACTATGCACAGAGTCTTTAAACCTTTCAACGACATCTTCCTCTTTAAATTTTTACAAGTCCCATTTCCTCCTACAGTGTCACTCCCCAGATTTTACACCCGCTAATCGTTCTCTAAATTTCATTTTAACTAAAAAGTGGTCCGAATCGCAGTTCGGACCACGGGCAGTTTTTACATCAATAATTGATGATGCATGCCTTCTATTTATCAAAATGTGATCTATCTGGGTTACTGTGCCATTGGGTGCTTTCCACGTGCCTTTGTATATATCTTTCCGTTGGAAGAATGTACTTCTTATTATCATATCACTCTCTTCTGCAAATTGACAAAGAAATTTACCATTGTCATTGGTCTCGCTATGTAGAGAGAAAGGACCTGCAACAGTCTGAGTGAAACTTTCAGTCCCTATCTGTGCATTTAGATCTCCCAATTTTAGTATCATATTTTGGAGCCGCATGATATGTTCTTTCTAGCTCTTGATAAAATTGCAATTTCACATCCTCATCACTTTCCTCAGTGGGAGCATACACTGAAATTAAGGTAATATTTCTGAATTTGCCTTTTAGCCTGATCTTACAGATTCTATCGTTTACAGGCTCAAAGAGCAATACGCTATTTCTTATTTTTCTTGTGATCAGAAAGCCAGTGCCACATCTACCGTTCCTTATATTAGGTCCACTATACATGATCGAGAAATCCCTTTTATCTATTCTGCCCGATCCATCCCATCTTACTTCCTGCAGAGCCACCACGTCTATATTATATTTCAGAATCTGCTCCACAACTTCCATCATTTTTCCTGGTTGGAGCATCGTCCTCACATTCCATGTCGCAAAGGTCAAGTCCAATTTCCGTTTCCGTTTACCTTTAGTCCAATCCGATGTATTCTTGTTGTTTATTTTCTGAACAGTTATTATTTTTACAAGGTGGGGGCGTTAACCCCACGCTCAACCCCCAACCTGGAGGGCCAGGGCTTTGTTTTCGAGGCTCCGTCCTCTAGCATGATTGCTTTCACCACAGCTTGAAGAGCCCATGCTACTCTTGATTTGTTTGAAGTGTTCTCTCCTAGCCTTTAGGATCCCCTCCTAAACTGTATAAGGCAATACAGGGCAGTGCATATTTGATGGCGGCACTTACTCGCCATGTCACAACATTGTCATCGGGTTTTGCGGTATTTTAGTGCGTTTGAGCTAGCCAGTTCTCAATCGTCCGCCCCTGATAATGCTGCCACCTCTGGTCCGGGACTGCTTATTCGGGAAAACCCTTATTCGCAGCTGGCCTGCATATCTGTAGGTCGTTACCCTATCCGCCACCTGGGGACCCGCCCAGTAGCCGAGGTAAGCCCTGGGTACTCCAAAAATAATTGATCGTAAATTGTGAATAGGTATATTCCTTTTCGATAATTTCGTTGATTGTCATTTAATGGTTTTTGTTCCGAAGTAATTAAAATATTATTTTTTATTTTTTAGTTCATGTTTGTATATGTAGGTTTAATCTTGAAGTCGTTTTTTTGTTTTTTCTAAACATTATTTATATTTTTTTACTTTTTAGTGGTGAGAGTATTTTTGTTTATACAGTTAATTCTCGATCTTCAAGCTACCCTGAAAAATAGTTCGACTTAATGAACAAAGAATTATCGAGGTTATCATTCCACTTATCTTCATGTAAATGGGAAAATTGAACACAAAATTGTAGTTGAAATCATTACGTATAATTTTCATTAATGTGTATGTTGTTTGTACATTCATATAAAATCATTGATACAGAAAATTAAATACCCGGACCAATTCATCATATAACTTTCAAATGAACTGCGCTTTTTTCTGAGGGTGCCAAAAAGTAGACCTACCGCCTTCCACCAGTGGCGATCTTTTCTTTTAGGATGGTTGAAAGAGAACTACGCGGAATTCGGAATTCACTAGCAACAAACGCCCAACTCCTTTCTCATTCCTCCACTTTACAAATCAATTTTAACTTTTCGTTAATTGAAGGAATTTTCAATAGCCACTGTAAAACCACTCGAGTGAATAACTAATAATAAGTGACTGGTGTAACTATGAACTGAAAAGATAAACAATGACGGGAAACAGGAAAACGAATTACACATGAAGTTCTTTAAATTTGAGTTCGATTTATAGAGGCAATGACTTCCAATAGTTCATTTCATTGAGGTGGTTTTATAAGTTCTCTCTTTCAAACCCTATTTTCAGTTCGACTTATTTACACAATTTTTAAAGTTTTCTGTCTGAAATCTTCTCTTTGAGGTGAAATTTAAGTGTAATGTACTTCCGACCGTAGATTTTGTTAGAATTATTTAAGAATTCAGCTTATTGAAGTACGACACATCGAGAGTTGACCGTATATGTAAATTATCAATTTTTGTTAATAATTTAGATTTAGTTACCATGGAGATTTTAGATTATTGTATGATTTTTATTAAATGTTTTTTTTTTCTTAAAAAGTGATGCGTTGATTTCAAAATATTTTTTATCGGACCACCTCTGAATTATGTCCTACCGATCGAAAAAAGAATTATCAGAATTGACCGAGTAATCGCGTTACATACGCAAAAAAAAAAATTCAGATGAGTTGAGAACTTTTATTTTTTTTGGAGTCGGTTGATAACTGCAGTGTTTGTTAAAATAAAGGATTAAACAGCCCTTTTTGGCTGGCACCGACTCTAAAAATGACTAGGTATCGATAATTTCGTATACTGTCCTTTAATGATCTTTGTTTTGAAGTAATTAACAAATATTTGATTTTTTCAGTTTATGATTGTAGTAAATCTAGGTTTAATCTTAAAGTAGGTTTTTTTTAATTAATATTTTTCTAGTAATTGCTATTGAGAATCGAGAGTCAATTTTTTGGTTCAGAGTGAGACAAAAAAAAAAAAATCTTTGCTTCAAACACACCTACAAACTCATAGAATAAGGTCTGCGTTATGAGTAACTCTAATAAGATTAATGATGATTGTATTGTTGACTGTGAGTTTTTACTAAAGGTGTGGTTCCGCATGGAACAGCCAGCTGCAGCAGCTGCGTCTGCCAGACGCAGCGTCTGGAAGCTGAGCACTGCTTCAGTTGGTTTTAATAGAAGTGTTGCAAGAGGGAGAAGCTGCGGCTGCAGCCAGGAATTTGAGAAGCTGGCTGCTGCGTTCGGACTGCTCTAGGGACCAGTCCAGACGCACTCCTTCGCGTCTGTAGTATGCTAACCCACATCACCAAAGTTTCTTGTACCATTTTAAACTTCTTTTTTTTTAATGTCATACCAATCTATATGGTATTTTTGAAAAACAATGCTTAAAATACATTACAGAATAAAATTTTAGGGTTTTGGTATATTTAATATACATTTATAAATAATTGGAAAAAACCTCAGTTTGAAATACCACAATTTATATATATACACACACAAATTTATAAATATATATATATATATATATATATATATATATATATATATATATATATATATATATATATATATATATATATATATATATATATATATATATATATATATATATATATATATATATATATATATATATATATATATATATATATTTATAAATTGTGGTATTTCAACCTGAAGTTTCATCCAATTATTTATAAATGTGAAAATTGTGTTCTGGAATGTATTTTAAGCATTGTTTTTCAAAAATACCATATAAAAAAGTCTAAAATGGTACAAGAAACTTTAGAACCAATATATATATAAATTTTCCCCTTGATGATTTCACAAAATATAGAAAGACAGTATATAAAAAAAGACAAAAGAAAATAAAGAAAAGTCGCTGGAACCACAATTTTACTATTTTTTCAGACGATGTCTAAAGTTCCAGTATTTTACTGTAAATATTTTATTGACAACCCTATTTTCGTTAAATAATTTTCATTATGTAAGATAATAAAAGTGTAAGTTATCAATAATCTTACATGATAAAATTAAAATTTTAATTAATTTAAATTTAAATTTTATTCACAGTAAAAAACTTAAACTTTATGCATCGTCTGAAAAAATAATAAAATTGTGGTTCCAGCACGTTTTCTTAACTCTCTTTCTATATTTTGTGAAATAATCACCAGAAAACGAACTGATGAACTTCCAGCTGCCGCGTTTGGAAGCTACATGCGGAACCACCCTGAACGCTGCAGCTGCTGCGGCTGGCTGCTCCATGCGGAACCACACCTTAAGGAGATGAGTTTGTCAGGGGTGCAGTCAAGGTTGAATAAACACAGCCAGTTTTTAAATGAAAAACTTATATTTTGGCGTGCCAACGTGCCAACTTAATCTTACTAATAAGATTAAGTACATAAAATTGGTATTATTTCCTTTTAAACTGTTTGTACTTAGGAATATTATGACTACCGGTAGGAATGATAAATATAATTAAATATAAATGGAAAACAAATTATTTCATCCTTACTCTAATAATAAAGACAACCACCTACAGTAATTAAAGAAGCCAATCTAGCCAAGGAAGGAGGCTAAACCGTAGCTCAGAAAATGAGGATTGATGCTTCGGTGTAGCAAATTTTATTTACCGTTATTGAGATTTACTTTTCTCTGTCTACCTTTCCACAATACCAAAGTCTAAAGAATATTGCCGTTCGTATTATTTTGTTTAAATATATAATGGCTTAATTTTAAAAATTAGTGTGTTTTAAATAATGGAGAAATAATATCAAAACTAAGATGGAATCTGCAACTTCTGTTATAGGTAATTGGTTAGAAAAAAGCGCCGACTAGTCGCGAATTTTATTCAATTATATTTCTACTCTTCAAAATAATTTACTTAAAAAGAAAACTTGGCCTTAATTGATAATAATTTTTATTTTAAAATCATTTCTACAGTTTGTTATTTAGTTAACTCTTTTTTTTTTTTTTTTTTTTTTTTTTTTTTTTTTTTTTTTTTTTTTTTTTTTTTATCAATTATTGAACTCTAAGAAAGATCATTAAACAAAAACAAAAAAAAAAAAAAAATTCAATACTGAATAAAGAACTTAGGCCAGGGAAACATATGCCAGTAACTCGTACAATTTCATGCTAGGGTCATTTTAAAATAAAATGGCACTTTAGCTTTTTAGAAAACCCAAAAACCCTCAAAAAAAAGTTACTTATTCATTTTCTGTAGCATACGAGGATGTTACCTCACTACTTAAGAAAATATACCTGATTTGGTTCGTCAAATTTTAGCTTCCTTGATTTTTAATGAATTTTAAGAGAAATGAAACCTTTAATAATTTGACGTACTCTACCGGATTTGTACCTTGCCAGAATTATGATTTTTATTCAGGTTTTAGAAAGGATTCTAAAGGTTACTAATATAAAGTAATTTCCCAGGAATAGCAATAGTAATAAAGTTTATATGAAAAATTAAAGTTTTTTTTTCACATTATTAAAAAGTTCATGGATTTTATTATTGCTCCCCCACCAAAGTTATTAATATCTGTTAAGAATTTCTAGACCCTTTCAATAATCCTACATGTTTCTATCCTACATCCTTCGATGTTTTAAGGCCTACATTAATTTAAACAAATGAACTCGACAAGAAAAAATTAACAATAGTGAAATATTGGTAGTATGTTTTTTTTTACAGCCATTCAAAGTGCTGGGATAGCAAATTGCCATTTTATTTGAAAACGACCCACATATGCCAGTACCTCGTACAATTTCATGCTAGTACCATGCCAGTAGCTGGTTCACTAGTAGATCAAACATTTGATCTCATGCCAGTTGATGTGCTAGTGATGAAGGGCGCATGAGTCCCGCGCAACTGAAATGACATGTGTGAACCCACGCTACATCTACTGGCATGCCAGTACGCAGGTAAGATCCTATTAAGGCGTTTCAAGTAGTATTTTGAAATACTTTCAACCTTCTTCATTCAATTACCCTTTCCACTTTCAAATACCACTTCTTTAAACAACTACTATCCACCCAGATCCTGTCTTCCAAAAACTTTAAATAGCCAACATTTAGTTTCATAAAATATGAACAATTTAAATTCATGAAATCTTATTGTTTTTGTAAAAAAAAAAATAATCATGGAACCTACGTTCCAAGAATCTTATGAAGAAAAAACTTATGAATAAATACATAGAATCATTGATAAATTTATACATAAATACATCAAAAATATAAAAATGACTATTGAAGTTGTTTCTGAATTTTTTTAAAAACTTGAAGCAGCGTAACACGGAACCTAGCCGAGGCACAGGTGTAATCGATATAGTCCTTGGCACAGTTACATATGTCAGCTCCGGTGCATTGAACTTAGTCTACGCTCTGTCCTTGTGTAGTAACCCTCTTATATATATTTAACAAATTGTAATGAATAATATTATATTAAATTGAAAGTATAAATCAATATGGAATAACTTGAGAATGATTTAAATGACTTCAAACGCTTGAGGACATAAGAAAATTATTAACTCAATTGTCAGCCACTATAGGAAAATCCTCATAATTAATTCTTTATTAACAGTTACTGGAACATAATTCATAATTTATTGCAGATTGACATTTGTAGAAATACATTTCTCTCGTAAAACCCTGTCTGTTGAGAAGCAGTCAAGTGACTATATTAATTAATTACCACACACACACACACACACACACACACACACACACACACACACACACACACACACACACACACACACACACACACATATGGATACGTTTCTTGACTGTTACTATTAAATGATTAGTAAGGTTCTTGAGGTTCAGTCAATAAATAAAAACAACTATTTTGGCGAAGTTTCGAGACTATATTGTTCTCATAATCATGTCCTACAGTGAAAAAACAGGTTACAATAATATTATATAAGTTATACAAGTTATTTCAAAACATAAAGTTAGCTACAGTACAAATATATAACAACATGTGTTAGAATAATAAAAATATATATAATTACAGAATATAGAGGAGTATGAAGCTACTTACAATGTTACTGGTGGATATGAATAGACTAACTAAATTCTAACAATTCTAGCACACAACTAATTATTATTATTCTAACCCACGCTGTTAAATACTTGTACTGTAGCTAACTTTATGTTTTGAAATAACTTATATAACTTTATTGTAACCTGTTTTTTCACTGTAGGGCATGATTATGAGAACAATATAGTCTCAAAACATCTCCAAATTAGTTGTTTTTATTTATTGACTGAACCTCAAGAACCTTATTAGACATTAAATAGTAATAGTCGAGACATTTATCCATATATACATAGCATAATTTCATATCTGGACCTTACTTCAGTTTTTTTTATCAAAGTATTGAAAATTTTTTAAATAAGACTAATATGTTTTGCTCTGAGAGACACGAGACGATTATTAGCCAGCCTGGTACTGTTGGCAACCAAAGCAGGAACACAAGCTAACTAAATCAGCTATCGATTGGTCAGGTAATGGCTTGGACATTAGTATGGACCATTGTGATACACAATTATCTAATAACCCTCCAGTAGTCCCAACCCTAGGAATAACAACAACAGTCGCAACGATCTGAAAGATCACCTCTTAAAAATTCAATCGTTTTACTGATGATTTCATCACTTTTATTTTTCTCATTTACTTAATTTATAGTTGTTTTTATTTATTTACTGAACCTCAAGAACCTTACTAAACACACACACACACATATTCAAAGAACTTCAAAAGTAATTTTTATATTTTTAATGTATTTATGTATAGCATTATATATCATCATCATATATATATGTATATCAGACGCCTTCAAGGCTTTTTATTGAAGCACTCATCAGTAGCACTTTTATTGAAGTGCTACTGATGAGTAGTTCTTTTCAAGTTTGTATTGTAATCGTTATCAACACATTTACTTGATGTATATATTTTTTACAGCTGTAAATTTCAATAAATTCATATTAAAAAAATATTAGAAAAATCAAATTACCTTAATTAAATTAACAATTAGATAATATTTATTTGAACTAAACAAAGTAGAGAGAATCGTAAAAAAAATTATGGCTTATTGGAAAAAACAATAGATCATGGACATATCTATCTATAACCTATTGATTTTACCAATTTGCATTTTAGAATTGAAATTCCAGACACTCCAGTCACATATCATTTCCGTTGAAGAATGATGTCATAACTGGAGAGTTAAGATAAATCTCAGCAAATAACCTTTACCTTACGTCAAAAACCTACCTCATCCTGTCCTCCTGTATCCTTTAATAGAGTACCATTAAATAATGTAGAACAGATAAGATACCTTGGATTTTATCTGGACAAGAGAGTTACCTGGAACCCTCATAGATTAAAAAGACAAGAAGCTACACGTCAATTTCGACTGCTATAACACCTACTTGACAAACGTTCATATCTCCCGATACACTACAAAAAACTCATTTATATGACGATTATCAGACCTATTTGGACTTACGGAATAGAGTTATGGGGATCCACCAAACCATCGAATTCTTCCCGCATCCAATCACTCCAATCCAAAATCCTTCAAAAAATTTAGATGCTCCTTACTTTGTCACAAATGAATTGATCCACAACGACCTTAATATCCCATGTGTTGCTGAATTGGCACGAACCAGATACCTTTCCTTTCATAATAAACTCACTGCTCATCCAAATCCACTTGTTGCAGAACTTGCTTCCCATTCCATTCCTAGCAATCCTCCGATTCGTCTGAAAAGAAGATGGCCTCGTGATCTTCTTTTGTAAATATTCATTAGAGTACTAACAATGGGTAGTTCCTCTACAAGTTTTATTCATGTCATTATATCTCATATATACCGCATATTTACTAGATGTGTTTGTTTTTTTTTTAATACAGTTGTAAATTTCTATTAATAAAAGAATAGAAAAAAAAGAAAAAAAAATAATTGAAATTTTCCAATTTCCGAAATTTATAATTAAATTAAATCAACAATCGATAATTATTCGAAATAAACAAAGTTGAGAAATTGTCAAACATGACGTATTATATTCAAACCAATACCTAAAGCTCCAAGCGACAGATGTTATGTAACAAAATAGGGTAAACCAGACAGTTATTAACACTCCAGATAGTAGTTGACACCCTGAACTTAAAAATTAAAAAAAAAGAAATTAATCAAAAATGAAATCAATAAAATTCCATTTAAATCCTACAACTCAACTTTGTAAAAATTCTTTCAGTTCTGAAACTATTTAAAAAGATTTCCATAGGGTGTCAATAACTGATTTAACATTAGCTATTGTCACTATCTTGTAAAATACATTCTAGAAAAAATGTTTGGTGTGAACTTACTTATTTAGCTTGCACAGTAAATAAGTACTTACTTATTGTATAGTACAGTAATAAAGGGAAAATAACTGTAAATTTCTACTTTATTGAACTGTTCTTTCTATTGCGGCATGGAGATGCAAAAGGGGGTAAATCTACTTTTTATCATTTACAATTTGTTTAAGGTTTTTTCACAAAGTTAGCGTCCTCTATAAGGTGGTAAATCGTCCACCCTTCAAAACATGCTAAATCCAATCCAATTTTACCTTCAAAGATTGGGTTGAGATTCAGAAGCGGGTAAATCCTTGTTTCTCAAAACAAGGATACTTGGATGCTTGGACGCATGTATCGAAAGTAGTAATGAACATTTGAAAAGGTTTTAATTGTCGATATATTTTACACACATGTGACAATCAATTTATTGTGTTGTGTCAAATATGGAGAGATATCCTGAAATAGATATAACAGCATTGACAAAAAAATATATGGGATTGAAACTAATTGGAAGCGGACTTTGTAAAAACACCAGAGGTTTGTACAATCTTCATTTACCATTTTCTATCTGTTCTTACATATGCCGATTCCAATCTAATTTAATAAAATTATTGAACTTCAATAGATATGTTGCTCCTGGAACTTGTGCCCGGATACTTGAATGTAAACAGCTCAAGCACAACAAACAATTAGGGTTTGAACCCCTTTAGTATCTGTTAATTTTGCTTCTATGACCGGCTCAAACTCAAGAGTAGTGTTCGATTTAAAAAAAAATTATCAAAAAAATTAAAGAAATTTTGAGGAAATCGTTTTATTGTTAATTATTTTTCAACCGACTTCAAAAAAGAGGAGGTTCTCAACTCATGTGTATTTTATTTTATTTTTTTTTTTTTGTTGAGTGTGTATGTTACGCGATTACTCGTTCAATTCTAAATCAATTTTGATGACTCCTTTTAGATCTGTAGGGCATATGTTAGAGGTGGTCCCTATAAAAAATATATTGAAATCAACTCAGCACTTTTTAAGAAAAATAAAAAAAAAAACAGTAAAAAAAAATCATAAAAATCCAAAATCTTCATGGTAACTAAATCTAAATTATTAACAAAAATAATTTACATTTACAGTCAACTATCGATGTGTCGTAATTCGATAAGCCGAATTCTTGAATAATTCAAACAAAATATCTACGGTTGGAAGTACATTACACTTAAATTTCACCTCAAAGAGACGATTGCAGACAGAAAACGTTAAAAAATGTGTAAATAAGTCGAACTGAAAATAAAGAAAAGATCGCCACTGGTGGAAGGCGGTAAGTCTACTTTTAGGCACCCTCAGAAAAAAGCGCAGTTCAGTTGAAAGTTATATGATGAATTGGTACCGGGTATTTACTTTTCTGTATCAATGATTTTATATGTATGTACAAACAACATACACATTAATGAAAATTATACGTAATGATTTCAACTACAATTTTGTGTTCAATTTTCCCATTTACATGAAGATAAGTGGAATGATAACCTCGATAATTTTTTGTTCAGTAAGTCGAACTATTTTTCAGGGTAGCTTGAAGCTCGAGAATTGACTGTATAAACAAAAATACACTCACCAATAAAAAGTAAAAAATAAAAATAATTTTTAGGAAAAAAAACAAAACCGACTTCAAGATTAAACCTACATGTACAAACTTGAACTAAAAAATAAAAAATTAATATTTTATTGCTTCGAAACAAAAACCATTAAATGACAATCAACGAAATTATCGAACTTATATACCTATTCACAATTAATGATCAATTATTTTTGGAGTCGGTGCCAACCAAAACAAACAGAATTTGAAAAGAAATGGTAAGTGTAAAGATGCTCCCACTGTTTCATCACCGCCACACCACTGTCTCCGGCCATTCGAAAGTTTATTGCTAAGGCAAGATTACACTGCCCTTCTTGGCTGGCACCGACTCTAAAAATAACTGATCATTAATTGTGAATAGGTATATAAGTATCGATAATTTCGTTGATTTTCATTTAATGGTTTTTATTTCGAAGCAATTAAAATATTATTTTTTAGTTCAAGTTTGTATATGTAGGTTTAATCTTAAAGTCGGTTTTTATTTTTTTTTCCTAAAAATTATTTTTTCTTCATCAATGTTTGATCAATGTTAAATTAATAAAACAATAGAGTTTGTCAATTGCCATGCGTTTTTTTTTCTTATTTTTCGTCGTCATTTTTAAATTTTCCGTTGCACATTGAGATAAATCCAATTTATTTAAATTGTTTAAACATTTGACGTTTAGAAAAGCTGAACAATATTTTACAGTTATGTTTCTGATGCCGTTTACAAAACTTCTGATCCAATTATAATTGTTTCAAAAAATAATCACCTGAATTATGCATATTTGTGGGTTTACTGAAAAATTTTCAATTTTGGATAATCCGTTTTGCGTCTCCACACCTCAACTACAGTAAGAATATTTCCGAATATTACTGTCTGGGGTGTCAATAACTGTCTGGTCTATCCTAGATCTTCTATTAAATTTCTGATCAGGACACTATCAGGTCCTAAATAACATAGCTCCTAAATGGTCGGTCCTAAAGATAAAAATATTCTACATTAAATTTCTGATTAGGAAACTGTCAGCTTATTTTCAATCCGAGCTACACCAACAGGTAGCTCAACTATACGAAGGTAGCTCAACTTCTCAAAATGATAAATTTTTTGAGGATGAAAAAAACCTTACACTGAAAAAGTATAGACGCTTAGCCAAATGACATATCCATGTCGAAAAAAACAAAACAACGAAAAGAATTTCGTTTCGTTTTTATCTGCCAGGGGCAACTTATCTCACTAAAAAATGACATATTTGTTTCAAGAATATACCGTAAAACGGCGTGACGTTGCACCATTTTTGTTGAACTTCATTCCTTAACTACCTATTAATAATGTTTAAAATGCATGTATTAAAATATTTGCTTGTATAATTAGCTTAAAAATGTTGTTGATTCATCGCATAATCTTGGAATTGTAACATTTACAAAGCTTATAATTAATTTTATTGTATTTAAACTTAGGTGCAAAGTCAACCGGATACCCGTGACTTTGCACCACCTTATTTTTCCAATTAGAAAAGCATTAGAAACGTATTCTGGAACAAAGTCAAAGCTTGATAGTGTTTGGAGATTAGCCTATTGATTTTGTTTTCTCTGTTTGTAAGGATTTTGCTAAAGGAAACGATTGTAAATTACTATGTTTTCATTAAAATGAGAAAGAAAATTGCACAATTTTGAAGGATTATTTAGGAACGATAGAAAATACAAGAGCATACCAACAAAATATTATATAGAAACAAAATAACGACTTAAAACACGCCTAAATAATGTAAACAACTACAATTTGGCAAACAAGGAACAAAACGATGCCTAAAAAATAAATTGCACACAGATTGTTAGAGAAACACTTTTGGAAAAATGCAATCTGCAATAGTTAGACAAAAATTGTTAAAATATAAAAACAAACACTATGGCTTGAAAAAATTTAAAGCTATAACTAGGCAAAATTTTAACATTCAATATACATGCACATATATGACAAATACCTTGTTAACAAGAAGCAAAATGTTATCCCAAATAATTTGGATTTTAACCAGCCTATTAACTTCATAACTTCAATATATCGTTGTTTATTGATTTGCTTAGAAGGAGCATTGCTGCTTAAAATTTCTTCTCACATGGAGGTCACTTTGCGACAGAATATAATGGTGCAAAGTCATTCCTAATTCATATCCAAAAGGGGATTCTATTTTATTTTCAAATACCATGACTTTTGGCAAATATTTTGAGCAAAATGAATATCATATATTTAAATTGAAATAATTATAGAATAAAATTAATGCAAAATCTCATCGATTTGAGAAATATATAGTTGTTGAAAGCAGGACTTTATCCCACAAAGGAATTACAACAGTTGAAACACTACAATCAACTAACTGTTATAAAGCATAAGAGGTAACTAGGATTACCATGAAAATTCCTTAGACCCAATCAGTGTTGTCATAAGTAAGTAAGGAATATCAAATATCCCTCATTTAGACAACAGCAAAACACTTTTTCTTCAACTAAAACTTTTTAGTGAGCTTGGTAAAAAGTTAACTCACAGGAGCAGTCAGAGCGTTTTACGGTACCAATGCCTTTTGTATTTCTTTTTGAAACCTGAAGACCTCTGAGCCTAAGATTATTACGCAAGACGATACAAAATGTGTGAGGAAGAAAAAATAAGAAGTATACCCTCCGCCGACAAGAGTACTATTGATCCAAGTGTTCCGCACGCTTCTCCTCTAATCGCCGTCAATCACGTAATATTGTCCCTACTTTCACATCGTCTCCATAATTAACTCTTGGTATAACCTTCCATAAAAGAGAAATAACCTCGAAGAATATAAACTTGTTTTCTACGAGAAAACTTTTACTTGAAAGGTTGCTGAAGTCAATCCCCTTACTGCTATTATGTACCGGGATATATGAGATGTCTGGAAATCCTGAGTATATTTATCAGATTTATTAATATAAAAATAATATTGTTTGTTGGGGTTTATGGGCATAAAACCCTAGGGTCATCAATGCCTGTGTAATTATATATCTAGGTATATTTTCACAGAAGATTAGGGTCAGGAAGGGTGCCATGAACAGAGGTGCGCCCCCAAGGAGAGACGAGCCGCACTCGCCGAGCAGGAAATGCGCCACGGCTTGCTTATTTATATGAATACATTTTTTCTTCTATTTAAATTATATACGAAGCTTATAAGTAGGATGTGAATAAAAACCATTTACATTTCTTCTACATGGAAAAGTCCAAATCCTCACAAAGTTCGGAGCATAACTAGCCCAAGCAGCCATGTCGCATTTCCCACCAAGCGGGACAGATCCGCCCCAACCCCAGGAAGCACCCCCTCCCCCCAGCTCCGAACCCTAAGAAATTAAATAAATTTCTGAAAAGAAATAAAGAAGGAAATAAAATAAAAATAAATAGAAATAGAAATTTAATGATAGTTATGAAAATCAATTAAAGTTTGTTCAACAGTTCATTTTCCTTTAGGAAACTTAAGACTGATTTAACTTTAGATTCGTCATTGCCAAGAACGTCCGAGATAATTGTTGTAAGCCCTAATTTAGTTAGTTTTGGTAGATAAAAGAAACATTCCTGAAATATGTGGTTAACTGTTAAAGAGCTATTGCAATGCTGACATTTAGGTGGTGGTTGTTTCATAATTATATGTAAATGGGTTTTGTATGGCCTATTCTCAATCTGGTCATGACAGCCTCCTCTCTGCGATTTAGACGGCTTGATGTGACCCAAGGCTTTACCGCCTTTTTTATTGTTTTCAACTTTTTTGGTGGGCTTTCGTTCCACGTACATTACCAATTTTCAATTATTTTAATTTTGAGGAGATGGCTCATTTCCTGAGGTGTTAGGATAGCAATGCCACGACCTGGGAGTGTAAGTGCTTGCTTCGCTGCTGTTTGCAAGTTCGTTGCCAATAATTCCAATGTGACTTGGTACCCAGATAAAGTCGACCGACTTTCCCAAATTTTGCAGTATACCTCAGTATTGGATTTTTAGGATGACTGGATATTTGGGATACATGTTATTTAAACCTTTTAGTGAACTTTGTGAATCCGTTGTTGTTGCGATGTTGTTTTGTTTTATTGATACGGAGTAGTGAAGAGCTGATGATATATATAAAAATAATATTTTTTAGACAAAGGGCTATTGCCATTTCCAGAGGTTCATTGTCGATTAGATACATCTCGAACCAATTTCTATCTTAACCTACAAGGATGGTTATATGGATGATTGGAACCGGATAAGGATTAGGGATGTGCCGATACCAAATGTCGATCCTCGGTTTTATCGATTCTGAAGAAAAAAATCGAGAATCGATTATTCAAGGTCTTCTATCCAAACTACTTCATTTTTATTGCTCTAGAAAGGTTTAGCAATAATATATATATATATATATATATATATATATATATATATATATATATATATATATATATATATATATATATATATATATATATCAATTTATTGAAATTTACAGCTGTACAAATATATACATCAAGTAAATGTATTAATAACGATTACAATAACATGTCAAAACTTGAAAAGGACTACTCATCAGTAGCACTCTATTAAAAAATATACAATAGAAGATCTCTAAGTCATCTTCTTTTCAGACGCCTTGGAGGGATATCGGGAACTACTTTGAGGAACACTGCCAGATTGGGTCAAGAGGGAAGAATAGGAAAATTTATGGATTCATTTGAAAGTTCTATAACTGAGATAGGAACGGATAATTAGGAAGTGCGTTGAAGGAAGGAATTTGCGGAACTTGTAAAGCTAGTCTCGGTCAAAAGCCTGTTCCGTGCAGTACATTCCGCGCTCCAATGTGGAGGAGACAAAGTCACCACACGATAGCATTGCTGGATTGTCGAGTGTGATGTCCGGAATCCAAACTGCTGATCCGTGATTACATGTTGGGAATCTAGGATAGGTTACAAGCGTTTCAAGATTAGTTTTTCAAGGATTTTACCTATAATTGGCAAAAGGGAATAGGACAGTATGAGGATGGGAGCTCAGGTGGGTTTTTAGGTTTTGAAATTAAATAAAAATTTAAATATAGTACTTTTTGTAATAACAAAAACAAGATTGTGGTCATACTTTTTTATGTTTAGAAATTAAAAGCCTCGACGGGGGATGATGAAGTTATATATAAAAGGACAAGCCATTTACGTTCGTGATCACTAACCGCGAAAACTATAGAACTATTCTGTACCAAATATAACTACATCATCTTCATAGTTCAAGGTAGGTTTAGAAATGATAAAATTTACTTATTTTCTATTAAATTACTGTTTAAAAAGCGATAAATATGTGGTGTGCAATAAGAGGTTACAATGATCCGGTGTTAAATAGAGCTAGAAATTGATAATAAAATTACTTAATTCAATTAAATTGTTATCCAAAAAGCTATAAATATGTGGCAAGCGACAACAGCGTTTTAGTAAAACTAATGAACCTATCTGAATCAAAGTGTAACAACGTCATCTTCATAGTTCTTGAAAGATTTACAATTAGAAAATTTACTATATAATAATTTATACTGTTGTATAAAACGACAAGCCATTTTTCGTTTGTGATCACTAACCGCGAATATTACTGAACAATCTGTACTAAATATTAACTACATCATCTTCATACTTCCAAAAAGGCTTAGCAATATTAAACTCTACTGAGTTTTTAATTTATTTTTATTAAAAAAGGTTAATATGTGGACAACAGTGCAGTTTGAAAATTGACCGATAGGGGGGGGTGCCATTCTACAGGAGAGGTTAGAAAATCGAGCTTCAAATCGATTTCTTATTAAACTATCAAGAAAATTATCAAAAAAATTATTTAAATATAGTTTGTTATACGTGGATCCCAGTGAAGCTTGAAAATCCACCGATTATGTATAGCGCCATTCCACTGGTAAACTGAACCTATCTGTACCGACATCTAAATAAATAATTTTAATTATTCAAGGAAGGTTTTGCAATGGTAAAATTTACAATAACTAAAATTTAAATGTACAATGTTGAGAGGCAGGACCGAGGTTTGCCGCACTGTCATATACGTTTATAGTTCGAAATCAACATCCAACCAAATCAATAAAGTTATTTCAATCGAATAGAAATTATTACTAAAAAAAAATGTTGATCCTTTGCTTTTTTATATTGTGTGTAAAAATAAGATCCATGAGCCTTTGGTTGCAAGCACTGATAATGCAGTACATTATTCACAAGAGTTTCTTAATAGTCTCTGCCAGTCTGGATTACCAACTCATACATGAAAATTAAAAATCGGATGTCTAATTATACTTTCACGTAATTTTCAACCACTTAGTGCAGTTTTAGCCAAGTTCAAAATTACTGCTGTGTGTGAAAAAATAATGCTCAATTTCATACTGCAACATAAAATCTATCTCTATAAGCAAATGAAACATTAATTATTACTTAATTATCTAATTTCTTACCTATGAGAGCGGGAACGCTAGTGTATATGTAATGCATTCCATACTAATTGTAATGATCCTCTTATACCACCACGTGTACCTCAAGTGAAAAAAGTTATTTTTGTTATGCAGCATCATAATATTAAATGAAATACCTATATATAATAAGTGCGGTAGTATTTTATTTTGACGTGAATACATCTTTAAATTTGGTACCATATGAAAGCAATCCAAAAAACCTAATAAAAAAAACAATTGGGGGTTACAGTTCGGCGTTGTATTTTCGAATCTATCCTCTACATCCAAAATTAAATTATACCACAGGATAGCTAAAGGATCAAAGAATTCATTACGATAACTGAGAACAGTGACGCATCGCTCGCGGAGAAAGGGGAAGCGTCGCAATTAGTATAACTTTTGACTCGGAGAAGCTACGATGTTCGTTTAAGTTTTAATCGGTAGCTGTCGTCAACTTATAATAAGTTGTTTAAATAAAAAAAAATATTATCAAAAATATATAAGGTCGGCCTATAAGCGTCGAAATGCCTAAACCAAATACAGAGATCGTATACGGTTAGAAAGAGCTTCTCTCATGAGCAATGGAATGGTAAATATAAAACATTATATGACCGAGTCAAGCAGTGCCGGGAACGTACATTAGACCGAGATTTCAAAGAAGTCGGAGAAGCTACGATGTTCGTTTAAGTTTTAATCGGTAGCTGTCGAACATACAGTTTTTTAATTATCAAAAATATATTTGCTAAGCGTATCAAATACAGAGATCGTATACGGTTGCAATTAGTATAAACTTTTGACTCGTATACGGTTAGAAAGAGCTTCTCTCATGAGCAATGGAATGGTAAATATAAAACATTATATGACCGAGTCAAGAAGAGATTTGCTACTTGTTTGCCATTTGTGTCGTACTTTTCGTATCACAGACCTATAATTAATAAAGTGATATTGTAACACAATAATTATTAGCTTCCTTGCTTCTATTCTAAATACATAAGTAAAAATATTTTATTAAAAAAATATGACCCATTACATAAACGTATTCACGTAGAACACAGGGCCGCACACTGGGGCCATATATAGGGCGCTCTCGCGCACAAAACTCCAAAAAGCGTTTTATTTTGTTTTATAAATTTATTTTAAATAATAAACTAAAAGATAAAGTTATGATTGAATTAAAAAAGGCATAATTTTTATTAATGATAGGTTTTAATTTAATAAAATGTATTACTTTTAATAATGTACTTACATTATATATTTAATATAAAACTTTCTTTGGGAGAATTATCTTAATGATAAACAAAATGTGCGTGAACAATTTAATAAATACATAAAAGTAATAAAACTTACATAATACGCACCTATAGTATAAAAATAATAAAATGTTGTAGGTACAAATATTTCGCACAATATCTCCAGATAAAACAATAAAAAATAAACAAATAGCATTTAAAATATTTTAAGTATCAATCATATTTTTAGGATTATAATTAATGAATAACTATGTAATGTTTTTTTACATGATGTCTTTAAATGTGTTGTTTAATATTTACGTAAATATTGAAGAATCATTTGAAATTTTAATTATTCTACTTACTACGATAAAATTAATTATACTTACTATATTTAATCAATGTTAGTTTTACCTGATCCCCTAAAAAAAGTTTATTATTGGTTTAATCAGAATTATCCGAATCCGTAATATATACATAGATGTAATGTGACATGTAATGTTGTTTAAGGTAGATGGTCCAATTGTTAACATGCCACAAACATCGGGGTCGAATTAATATTAATTAATTTTGTTTTTTATGTTGGCATTTTTCTGAGGTTAGTTATCAATTATCAGATATTAGATCAGACTAGTTATTAGATAATAGCAGCCGATTAAAAACGTCATTAGTTTTATAAAATCTAGAAGTCTTCCAACTAAATTGTTCACCATTAATTAAGCCTTAAAATTTTTGTTGGGGGCCTTTCACTAAATTCAAAATTTTCAATACCCTGATGTTGCGCGAAGGAATTACCCTTTCGCTTTCACATTTATTTATACAAGAGCTTCTATTATCATATTATAATGACAGTTTTGCCATTCCCTAGCGCTAAATTGAATTAATCAAATTCAAAGATTTAGGCTTCAAATTTTAAAATTTAAAGATTTATTTTCAATTTCGTTCATAAGAATTTATTTATTAGGGTTTTATAGCACATACTTATTCAATTCTAGAAGTTTTTCGACTAAAATTTTGTGAGCCTTAAAATATTTGCTGTGGGCCTTTCATTAAATTGAAAAAATTTAAATTTTTTTAATTTTGCGCAAGGGAATAGCACTTTTGCCTTCACATCTATATTTACACAGGCTTCTATTATCATATCACAATGACAGTTTTGCAATTCCCTTGCGCAAAATTGAATTAATCAAATTTAAGTTTTATGAATTTAAATTTTGAATTTCATCCTTAATATTTTATTTATTAATATTTTATACTATATACCTTCACTTGAACACCGCATAGTATGACTTAAAATATAAAACTTTAAAAGAAAAAAAAAATTAGCGTATGGAAATGGTTAGCACTATACAATCGACTGAATAATGCTCTCTAATAATCCGCGACATAAAACGGATTAAAACATTGAAAGGAAACAAACAGAAGCGAGTGCTGTTTACTAGTTGATTTGCCATATTATGTAGATTATTTTAGTCACAAAAAATACCCTAACATCAAAAATAGAGCTTTGAGCGGTGTTATTGAGGAGATGGCCCCAGTGTGGGCCGTATCCATAACAGCCACACAGCGATTTTTTAAATTTATTTTTAGTGTATTAAGAGTTTTAGTAATATCACTATTTACTACTCAGAAGATATGAATGTTTATATTATATTATTGATCCAAGGCATACATTTGTTGCAGTACACATTAGTTTTCGGGTTCTGTTTATCTATTTATCTACTATTCACAGACGAATCCATACAAATACTATTTTAATAACAACGTTCCTTTAGCCTATGAATACAGTAGCTTACAATTGTAATTGCGTCTAAAACGACTGGGACCTAGGCTCGTCACAAAGCTAAGATTATTCTGTGAAGGTGGTCATTATCCTATTGAGTGCATATCATTAGCCGCCATTACCATTTGCTTGTCATTACCATTCAGCGGATGTCCTCGGTGTCCTTCGGGGCCTACTCTGCTGCATTCCTCGTCCGTCCTAGTATCGATACTGCCAAAAATAAATCGAGTTTCGTCTTCTGAAAGTATTTTCGATAGAATATAGGCGTATTACCCAACTAGGGTAAATCACGGGTTAGAGTCATAGTTAAGGAAATTGATTGATGCAAAAGAGAATATCGTCTAGACTGTTTCACAGATTACTATTTTTTTTTACATATTTAGATTTACAAATTCTTGTTCTATTAAATGGTAAATTTAAACTAAAGTTCTGTATTTTTCCTTGAAATAGATTTTTCAGTTTTTATGCAAATATCCTAAAAATACTAGTTATGGGCACAGTGTGTGAGTTATGGTCATAGTAAAAACTAGTTATGGTCATATGAACAAACATTTTGTAAACAATTGTTAATATTATTTTAAAATTCACTATTTATGCATACCTATCAACCATTTGAGGTTAATAAAAAATTAAGGGTTAATTAATTAAAAATAAAACTCCGAAAACACTTTATTATTACAGTTTTACTTGCTGCTTCCGGGATTTAACAGAAATCCAGACTCGTCACCATTAAAAATTTGCAATGGGTGACACATTGAACACACAAGACGTGTTCTTCCGTCAAAATATTTTTCACTGAGTCAAATCAACCACTGGTGTCTTTCTCAGAAATACAAGAGCTGGCTGGTGATACGGCATTAGTGGTTCTACTGGAGATATTTGGATGGCGACGGAGAAAACCCCTATACCATCCGTCACTGGGCATACCATCTTTAAATTTGAATTCTTGGTTCGAAACTATTGCTAGTTCTTTGACGCTCAAGAATAAATCAAATTTTCGTTTGGGAAAGCAATTGTATATAATAATCCATAATCCATTTCTCTAACAGGTCCTCCTCTTCAGCAGACGAAATGGGGTCTGCCACCACACTGAAACCTTCCTGTGCCCTTTAATCTTCGAGTTAACGTCATACTTCGGATTTTGTACCTCTTTTAATATAAGGGAGTAATAACATTGGTGCTAGGTATTTTAAGTAAGAAAAAAATCCATTTCAAAAACACATACTTTTTCGCTGTAGATTTTACAGAAGCCCCTTTAAGAATTTCTTCTCTTGCCTGTGTGGCATCATCTTCAGAGTACGAATATCGTCTCTTAGGCATAGTAACAAATAATTATTTATTGTAAGAAAAAGAAGATTCTAAAAAAGCATCTTGAAGAATAAATAAAATCGTAAAAGCAAGTGGCCATTATACACTTATACACTGATCATAACTAGTTATGGTCACTGATAGACCTAACATTGTCATCCATGACCAAAACTAGTAAACGTTATCGTATTTTAGTTTTAAGATAATACAATTAAACCAGGGGAAATCTACATTTTTTTAGGAGTAAGAACACTTCTTATGCCAAAAAACTTAAAATGGTCATGGGTGTGGTAAAATCATAGATATTTATAGACCGGTTGTGGTCAGTTGAAAATTTTAATTGATTAAAGTGACAAAATGAAAAACAAAGGCGTCTGAAGAAAAACAGAAATCGAAATGAAACAGATACTTACCTTTAAATCCAGAAATTGGCGAAGAATTTCAAAGCAATTCCTTAATAATGTTCACTTGTATAATTACACCTACTACACACAGGAGCTATTGCCTAACACTAATTCGGGAAAACATTAACTAAGCCAAACGGAAATGGATGGGAGAAAAGGATTCCGTGAAACGCCTCTTAAAAGGATCTAACAAAGAAAACAAGCAAAGGCCTATTTTTGTTAAAAACGTGAAATCCTGCCCATAACTGGTGAGGTGACCATAACAAGTGATTTACCCTAGAATTAAAAAAAAAAAAAAAAAAAAAAATACTGAATTACTTTCTGACTGGACAATAGATCATGTCTATCTATAATTTAATTTATATCTACCGATTCTGATAAGAAAACTGATGGCAAATTTTTGGAGCAGCATCAACAGAGTTAGATCGCATCAAAAAATCCTTAACATTTAAAAAATGTAGGCAAGACGTGACCTTTTTCATTCATACCAATATAACCCCTTAACGGTAGGTCCTAGCAACAAATCGTTATAGCAACAAAATTTTCTCTATTAAATTTCGCATTGCAACACTATCGTAAGATTTTCGATTCTACACCAACAGTGTAGCGCTTGTCAAATTGTTACATTTTTGAGGGTTAAACAAAAAAACTACACAAGAAAACTATTGGCCCCCAGCCAAAAGACATATCCGTATCGGAAAGTTCTTAGCATAAAGGCAAAAATTTTGCCATAGGAGGGTCAGTTATTCATATTATCGCAAGCAGTATTAAAAACATTCTACCCAATTGATTTTTTTTTTTTTTTTTCGGCAGCAAATTCCACTCTTATTTAGTTGTTTAAATCTTTATTAGTCCAGTCAATGAACACATTGTAGAGTGCATAGAATATGCGATCATTTTTGACTTCATAGCTTAGGAATAGTTGCAAGGTGGGACTTTTAGTATGTTTACCTTGCAACTAACGCCTCTGGGGGGTGAGCTAACGGTGGGGGGAGGGGAGAAGGTCCCAATTTTGATTTTCGTTTATATCTCGAAAACGGTAGACTCTAGAAAAATTAAAGCTCATTAAATTTCCTATAAAATTAATTATATACGTATTCGTAGAAATTCCTACGGTTTTCGAGATATACGTTATTAAAAATCGACAATTTAAGAAATAAACAAAATGTTTACCTCACTTTTTGTTAAACATTTACTTTAAATACCAGAAATGTATGTATGAAATCAAAGTTAATTTAATACTCTACAATTTTGATTCTAACATTTTTTCTGAGAAACGATTGTGGAAGGTCCTAGAAACAAAAGTTTGACAAAAAGTGAGGTGACATTTGTTTTTATCCAAAAATCATCGACTTTTAATAACGAATATCTCGTAAACGGTTAGAACTACGACAAATTTATATATTATCAATTTTATAGGAAATGTAATTAGCTTTTATGCTTATTTGGAACATATTTTTCTAGAGTCAACCTTTTTTGAGATGTTATCGAAAAAAAAAAAAAAAAGGGAGCTTTTCCCCTCTCCCCAACCGTTAGCTCACCCCCCAGCGGCGGGGACTTTTAGCGGGGACTTTTTAATTATCGCATATTCCATGGACTCTACACCCCTCATTTCAGCACTCATTGACTGGACTATATATATTTTAACCTGGACGTATGACTCATTATAGGATTAAAAACTGAATTAATCACTGGTTGAAGAAAACAATAGATCATGGATATGTTTATCTATAACCTACTGTTAATTGATAATTAAATAAAATTAGTTTAATAATCAAAGATTATTTGAATTCCTTCCAGGCTCGGAACAGAATGTACTAGAATAAGGGGACGCAGCGTAGGGCTACACAACACTGCCAGTGTATACTGATAAAATAAAAAAACTCAACTAAGCCTCGCGGATTCGGATTAATAAATGACAAACGACAAGGCGCGGAAATGACTAAACGGTTACTAATGGGAACTTGGAATGTACGTGGCCTACTACAGGTAGGAAAGAGTCAGATCTTAGACAAATGTCTGAGAAGGAACAAGATCGATGTTGTGGCCCTGCAGGAAATAAGGTGAAAAATTCCCACTATATTGGAATTAAAGGATTACGTTCTTATCAATAGTGGACATTAGAAAAATGTGTTTTGAACTGGCTTCATAGGAAGTCGTTGGCTTGAAGATATGGAGGACGATCTTCGGACTCTGGGTGTGAGAGGATGGAGAAGGGCAGCTGAGGATAGGTATGAAGAGAAGAGAATTGTAGAGGATGCCAGGGTTCTGCAAGGATAATGATCATGATAATGATGATTATGATGATTATTCGAAATAAACAAAATTGAGTGAAATTAGGGGTTTCAAAAGTGACTTTTTTAATTCAAACCAGCATAGATCCTAAAAGGTAGGTCCTAGTGCTAAATGTTATATTAAAATAAAAATTCTCCATTAAATCTTTGATCAGGAAAACATAGTCAAATTATCGATCCGAGCAACACCAAAAGAGATAGAGTGTGTCAAAATCTTACATTTTGAACCTCTCTGGGGGTGAAAACAAAGTTTGATGGAGCAAGGACTGTCTGGTAGATAAGAATGGCGTCTGATAAGAATATGGCCTAGAGATCTTCTAGTGTAGAATTTTTATTGAAATGCTACTGATGAGTAAGCTCTTTTCAAGTTTTAATATGTTATTGTAATCATTGTCAATACATTTACTTAAGATATATATATATATATATATATATATATATATATATATATATATATATATATATATATATATATATATACATATATACTATATATATATATTGTACAGCTGTAAATTTCAATAAATTTATATTTAAAAAATAAATAAAAGGATCAAACTACTTATTTAACAATTATTGATTTACCGAACTAAACAAAGTATATTTATTTATTCCAAACTGGTAAAAACAATAGATCGTGGATTTATCGATCTATAATCTACTGCTTTTCCCGATTTGCAATTTAGAATTGAAATTATAAAATTTCTTAAAATTTATAATTAAATTAAATCCTCTGTCATAGATACACAGCAATTAAAAATAATATTTTAATTTATAATGCCGACGTTTCGACTTGTATTGCAAGCCTTCATCATTGGTAATCAGAAACTCTATAGTAATCAGTCGGTCTCTCTGCATTTTTTGTCATAATTTTTTGTGTTTTTATGCTATCTCTGATGAAGGCTTGCAATGCCTTCATGTCGAAACGTCGAAACGTCGGCATGATAAATTAAAATATTTTTTTTTAACTGCGTATTTATGACTGCACACCCCAACAATCTACATCTCTAAGATAATATTACTTTGAACATGGATTTAGAGATAGTGTATAAATGAAGTATAACCTTTTCGTTCTTAAAGTAGCGACTAAAACATCAAAATGAATCGGAACAAGGTTTGAATCGATAAAAGGTATATTAGGTGCCTGGAGGGGCTAAACCGCTTCGTCGATAGCATTATCGATTTGATTAATACAGACTTAGATATTATAAATATTCACTTGCTATTTAAATATATGTTTATTTTTAAAGTTTTATATAACTCTCTCGTATGTTTGTCTAGTACATGAGAGTTAGGTATCATTGAAGAGGCGATAACAGGAAAAGCTTTACTAATCCAATATGCCTCAAATAGCAGAGAAGCCCCACAGCCACAACGGCCTCCTCTGTGATTCCTAAAATACCCCACGACCACTGGGTCGTACTAAGCCATCGATCCTTCCCAGCCCATATAATGTATCGAAAGGTACTATCGATTATTTGTTTGTCTTTCTTATAAATAAAGAACTTAAAAAAGAATAATAAAACACTCAGAATTTTTATTATCTCTTTTCTTATATGGAAGAATTCTGATTTTTTAATTTCTTTTAAATCTCACATGACATTAACTAGCCGTTCTTTACATGCTATATTAATTATTATTCTCAAATTTACTTGTTGAATAAAACGTATGCAATTGTAAATATCTATAAACAGTTGAAAGTTGAAAAAAAAAAAAAAATGAAATCAAACAATTGTTCTGAGATTTTCATTGACTATAGATTGAAGATCATCATCAAGAGAATTCCTACCACGAACCTTTTTTTTCTGCTGCCAATGCCTTAGCTTTCCTTTCGATGTTTGTTAAACTCTACTCATTATCGTCACATTTAGGAAAATCATTTTTTTTTTTTTTTTTTTTTTTTTTTTTTATCATGTGAAAAAATTGTTGATAAAGTTTTAAGCATAGTTAACGAAAGTTTCAGGATAGGATATTAAACTTATTTTGGATTCAAAATAATAGTGCAGTGGTATAAGTATATCAAATATACAGGGTGTCCCAAATTTAAATGGCAAAACTTCAGAAACTTATAGGGGACTGAAAAACTAAGACAAAAATCCTTTAGATATTTACTCGTTTTTGCTTAGTTTTAGAGAAAATCGTAAAAAAGGAACAAAACAAGTTTTCATTTTTATACTTATTTATTTACATTTTATTTATGTTATGTTCTTTTTAATCTAAATCTTGCTCAAAATGTTGTCCTCTTGCACCAATGCAAGCATTACATCTAGCACTCACTTGATAAATTGCAGCTAAACATTGTTCTGATGATAGTTGGTGTACTGCATCTATGATGTATGGCATCTATGATTCTCTCTAATAGCTCTGGGATTTTCAAGAGCCCATACATGATAATTTCTTTGATTAACAATTCCTCCTCTTGTAAAGGTAGCTTCATCGGTCCATATTATTTTTAATGGAAATAAATTATCATCGCGAATTTTGTCAAGAAACCAGTTACTAAAATTCAATCTCTTGACATAATCTTGAGGTAATAAATTCTGAACTTTTTGAAGATGGTATAGGTAGCGATTATCACCTTTCAAAGTTCGCCGTATTGCTTGCCGCGATATTGCTAATGCAGCAGATGCTCTTCGGATGCTAGTCTCAGGATTGTTATCGAAGTGGCGTTGGACACAATTTCTTCTCCGATAATCTGCTCTTATTGCTGCCTGGAATTGGTCGCCTTCATTACGTATTAAGAATGACCCAGTCTCTCGTAGTCTATTAAAAGTTAACGAAAAGACTCGTCGATTAGGCACTCTTCTATTTGGAAATCGGCGCGCATACTCCCGCACCGCTTCTATTGCATTACTGTTACAGAAACCATACACAAAAATCATATCAGCGTATTCAACATTAGAATATGTATGCGGCATAGTGGCTGATGCTATTCATACAAAAATATCTGAGTAACTGAGTTAAAGACTGATTTAGGAATTACAATCCTAGAAGGAAGCCAAACCTACGTGCGCCCTGTGCTCGAATACGGATGTGAAGTCACCTTTTTGGCAAGTGAAAGTAGCCTAATTAAATATGACCACGTCCAAAACAACGCTCTTAGATTAATCACGGGTGGAGCCAAGTCTACCCCTATAGTAGCCATGCAACTGCAAACAGGCATTGAACCATTATATAGCCGTAGGGATAAATACACGCTTAAGTTCTGGGAAAGGGCTAAAAGAGTGGACAATAACTACTGGAATGGATTTATGAGCGCTTCACAAAGACTAAAAACTCAAACCTCGCCACTTACGCACGAAAAATCTTTGATAAATAAATACCAGCTTCAGCTACTTACGGATGGCCCGGCGCCCTTGCAGCAATACACTGCTTTGGTATCCGTCCTTGCAAACAGATGTCTAGATCTAATCAACCTGACATCAAATAAGATGGAAGCTAGCCTACTGGAACTCAAAGCCTGTGCCCTTGACACCATTCACCAGCGATACCCTCCGAACGAATGGCTTCACATCTATACAGACGGTTTCCCTGAGACCAGAGCAGCCGGAGCTGGATGGTACTGCCGGCTATTCGAAAACTCAGCAGCGGTTGGAATAAACGCAAGCAACTACGATGGGGAGGTTAGGGCCGTCCACGAAGCCTCCAACGAACTCCTAGCCAACAGCGTGAACCCTGGAAGAGTAGTCTTCCTCGTCGATTCCCAGGCAGCAATAATAGCTCTAAGCAGCAATACCACAACGGACTGCATTGAGACAATTAAGTGTCGCAGAAAAATTGCAGAGCTCATTTTGACTGGGTGGGTCGTCTTCCTACAATGGGTACCCAGCCACGTAGGGCTACATGGTAACGAGTATGCTGATGCCAAGGCTAAGCAAGGAGCAGAGTCAGACCAGCCTATCGTGCCACTCACTTTAAAAAGGGCCAGAAACAAAAGGGCCAGTTAGTAGCGTAACAAAAATAACCCTGATGACATCAAGCATTGGCAAAAAATGGGAGGAACTTGCCACAGTGGGGCCGGTCCCAGGAAACATCGAGAGAGCTGAAACCGTCGCACGATTTCGACTAATCACTGGACACGATTACTTGCAAGCCCACCTGCACCGCATTGGTCTTGCTGACAGTGTTGTTTGCCCGTTATGTAACCTCGGATGCATGGACGGAGATCACCTGAGGGTTTGCAATGCTCTCACCTACCCAGAAGAAGATATTATAAATCGATATTGGGAGGCTCTTCGTCAGATGGCTAAACTGCCACAGACGGGCGTTGGATTAATAAAAAAAAAAAAAAAAAATAGGAAGCCAAAATGTAAACAAATAAAAGAATGTAAAGGATAACATTAAGTGTTTACATATCTCACGGCCTAGCCTGACGAACTTTGAAAGGTGATAATCGCAACCTGTAACATTTTTGTTTTGTTTCTTTTTTTGAGATTTTCTCTGAAAACTAAGCAAAACAAGCAAATCTCTAAAGGACTTTTTGTCTTAGTTTTTCGGTCCCCTATAAGTTCCTGAAGTTTTGCCATTTACATTCGGGACACCCTGTATACTTAACTATTTCATAGCAGACTTAAAAGACATTGCTCGCCGTTTCCGACTACTCCAACACCTAGAAAACCGTTCAAAGCTCCCAATTAATTACAAAAGACAATTACATGACAATAATTAAACCCATGTGGACATTCGGAGTTGAGCTTTAGAGCTCCACTAAACCTTCCAATTCTTCTCTTATCCATTTCTTACAATCCAAAATCCTTCCAAAAATCATCAATGTTCCTAATTATGTCGCAAACAAACTTATCCACAAAGATCTCAAAGTTGCATATTAGACCAGCCAATAAACATATTGTAGAGTGCATTAAATATGCGATTATTTTTTAAGAAAGATGATCCCACAACTGAGGGTGTGAGCTAACGGTGGGGAGAGGGGAGAAGGGCACAATTTTAGATTTTTTCGATTATTTCTTGAAAACGGTTGACTCTAGAAAAAATATGTTTCAATTCAAAATTAATGCTTATTAAATTTCCTTTGGAATTATATTCTTTACACATTTGTCGAACGTTCAACAATTTTCAAGATACACGTTATTAAAAATCGATAATCTTCTAAAACAAATAATTTTTACCTCACTTTTTGTCAAACTTTTGCTTCAAGTGCTGAAAATGTATATATGAATTCGAAGTAAACTTAATTTTCTATAACATTGAAAGTGCTACTAGTGAGTAGTTCTTTACAAGTGATTTACATGCCATTATAATCATTTCCTTAAATTTACTTGATGTATATTGATGTACAGTTATAAATATCAATAAATAGTTAAAAATAGTTATGTCTTTTGACTGGGGATTTATAGTTTTCTTGTGAAATTTCTATAGTTTTTAGTAAAAAAAAAAGTTTATTTTTTTACCCTATAAATTTGCGACTTTTAAAATGTAACAATTGGCTTGCCCTAGCTCAGTTGGTATTGCTTAAATCAAAGTTTCCTTATCAGAAGCAGTAGAAATAGATTATGCATAAAAATATACATGATCTATTGTTTTTCTCAGTGAGGCAGAAAATGATTTTTACTTTTAAATAATTTTTGTGTATACAATTTATTTTTAGACCGAGGTATCAATACCTGTATACACTGCCGGTCAAAAGTTTGAGACCATCCTGAAACGATACCAGTAAATTTAAAAGTTTGATGTTAGGTGAAAAATAAATGGATTTAAATAAAATTAAACGCATTTATATAGTTTATACCAAGATCTTTAAAGTTCATCTACCTTTAAGAGAAGAAATTAAAATTAAGTTTTCAATACATAATTTAAAACAAACTGTATTTTCCATATTAATTCCAACAATTTCGTTTGCCGACAGAATAACCTTGGATTAAAAAATTTGAAATTTGAATTAAAAATTGAGAAACGAAAATCTCCCATTCATATTAAATGAAGGCAGCGGGAATTTTTGTTGAGCCATTTCAAATTTAATTAGATATTTATGAACTAAGTTCCTTTTTTTCCTGAGTGGAATAGCTCGTAATTGATTTATTACGGAGAAAATCTCAAAAGTGAAACAAAGTGTTTTTACTTATAAATTAAAACATCAACATAAAATGAGATAGAAAAAGAGAGGCGAAACGATATTAAAGATATTAAACTTTTAAATTTACATACTTTGGCTCAGGGTGGTCTCAAACTTTTGACCGGCAGTGTATATTTTAAGAAATATTATCTTTCCTTGGCTTGTTGACAAACAGTAAGATTGCGTAGGATCCTCTGGGTAGTTAGTAAATAACAGCGATCTGAGGGGGGTAGAGGGGGGGTAGAGGGGGGTAGAGGGGGCCTTGAACGTGAACTTGTCGCTAAATTTATCTCTTGCGGTAGGTTATGGCCTCCTAGCAGCGATTTCTCCGCCTACTGTATAGATAACACAATATGTAAGTAATATCCAAGGTGAGAGGGAAAATAAAAAAAAAAAAAAATCTATATAAATAATAAAAATGAATCGCCAAATGTGTTGCTAAGCGTAAAACTCGAGAACGGCTCGACCAATTCGAAAGCGCCTAGTCTCCCAATGCACGACCCTTTAATCAAGAGTTGCAACGTGAAAAACTGTTCGAACTTGATGCTTTAAGGGAATTGGTTCGAATATATGTTCCGCTGTTGAACTTGAACCATCAACAAAAGTATGTCTTTGATGCAATTATGAAAGTTGTAAATGATGGAACTAGAGAGTTTACTTTTTGGATGCTCCTGGTAGTACAGGAAAGACTTTTTTAATTTCATTGATTTTAGCAACAATTTGCTTACAGAATGGAATTTCATTCGCATTTGCTTCCTCAGGCATTGTAGCTACATTGTTGGGAGGAGGTCGAACAGCCCATCCAGCGCTAAAATTGCCATTGAATATTCAAAGCAACGAAACTCCGACTTGCATCATTTCAAAGAACTCTGCAATGGCAAAGGTATTACAAAATGCAAGTTGATAGTATGGGATGAATGCAGGATAGCACATATACGTATTTGGAGGCATTAGACCGAACTCTGAAACATCTACGAAATAATCAAAAACGATTCGGTGGTGCGATGATTTTGTTAGCAGGAAATTTTCGTTGAACATTACCAGTTATTCCCCGGTCTACACCACTGGATGCACTGAAGGCATATTGAAGTTCTCCATTTTGTGGAAAAAATGCTTCTCTCATGGACAGTTGTATGTTGCATACTATGCAACATAATTACTCTCGCGTCGGTAAACCGACAGCTTTATTTATTTCCGTACCAGGTAATCAAACAAAAATATCGTGTACCATAGGCATTACAATGAAAATATCACATTAGTACTACTACTACTAAACTCTTGAAATGTCCGAAATAGAAAACTTATATTTGTAAGTAATCGTTGTTTATTATGGAGACATAAATCTATAAATAAAGTGATTACTCTGAAATATGTTTTATTACTGCGAAGGGCCAATACCTTTTGACAGAACAAAGTCTGTTGGGGAGGAACTATTAACATAAAACAATCAAACAATGTTGTTTTGTTTTAGAGAAAATAGGGCAGACAACGTCTGCCGGGGCAGCTAGTATATAATAGAAATGATCATTAAGGGATTTAGAAAGTCATTATTTAATATTTAATGATGATTATATAAGTAATATATTGTCGAACAATTTAAGTTATTTATAAAAGAGGCAAGAACTTTGGTAATCTCTTCTATTAAAATCCAAGCTACTGTGTTAAAATTGTGTCATGAAGAACAGCACTAAGTATAAACTAAGGTCCATAACAATTTTACTGATACAATTAGTTTATAGACAATTTATATTAATTATTTGTAAAACATTCTAATCTTTATTATAGAATGAAATAGTAAGGAAGAGGTATCCTGATAAATGCTATGCATCCAGAACATTCAAACAGGAGGCGGTAGCTATATTGTTCAATTTCCTAAAAATACTCAATAATAATATCAAAATATAATAAAAAGATCATCAAATTGGAAAAGCTGCTAACGATAGAAAGGAGGATCTTAAGGAAAATCTATGGGCCCAGGAAAAAACAGGAAAGTAACAGGCGAAAATCTAACGAAGAGATCTACAGAGAAATCAACAACCTGGAAACCGAGATAAGAATTAGAAGGCCGATGTTCTATGACCACATGTAAAGGATGAAGGAGAAAAGATTGAACAAAAAGATCTTTCACAAAAGTTTTAGCTACGAAAGCACGGGAAGATAAATAAAGCAAATAACAGAAGAATTAAAGAACCTTAAAATTTCAGATGCCGATTGTCTGGATAGAGACACATATAGGAAAACACTGTAAATCCCACCAATATTAGAAGAGAACAAAAGAGGGGTACAAAGATAGAAAAGAAGTGCAGTTGAAAATCATGAAACTTCGATGGTAAAAGAAAATCAAGATTCTCAAAGAAGCCTAGCCAAATGATATGCGCGTGGTCCTTAATGGCCGTTGTGTGAAAAAAAAAAAATGGTATTGATTCCTGATAGGGATTATTTTGTTGATCAGAGATTGTAATTATATTTTTTCATTTTCCAATAGTGAATAAATATTTACAACAAATTGAATTTCAGATTACAGCAGCATGTCATTTGTTAATAATCCTGAACAAAAGAGGCTTGGTCGTTGGTAAAGGAATTGATGTACCTATAATTATAACAACATTATCACAAATTTATTGCTAACGTCAGCTGTTACTATCGGTTCCTAGCAGTTGATTTTGGATCATCGATACTCGATACCGATTCTTTTCACAATCGACACCAGGAGAGAGGGGTGCCCACGTTTTCACCATTGCCCGTTTTTACACCTTTTCCTCGATAATTTAGGGATATATATAGGAAAATGTGTAAAAACGGGCACTGGTGAAAACGTGGGCACCCCTCCTTACTAGCTAAGGAAGATATTGAAGACGGCGAGGACTGTCTATGGAGCCATTTGCTGATATAAGATAGCAGTGAGCAGTTGGAAACATTCTTTCAACTTGTATAGATGCAGATTGTTATTGTACAAACCGGTGTTCATTTTAGACTCTCAAATTTTAAAAGACATGTGAAATCGTTTTCGTTTCATTTTCTTATATTTATTTAAAAATAATTTCACAACGATATCTGAAAGGCGGAGATCTTAAGCCACTTTTTGAAGCACACCTTTTGTCACGCAAGCTTTTAGGTTACATATGATAGTCGCCATGTTTCTTAGGTGGAGCTGGTGTAAATATGGGCACCCTTTCTTGGTGTAAATATGGGCACCCTTTCTTGGTGTAAATATGGGCACCCCTGAAAGCATTGTGTAAATCGTCGTTTTAAAAAGAAATAATTGATGTTAATCATTTGCCTTCTCGCATTTACGAAACTTGTTATAGTTGTTAATGAAAGACAAAAAACTAAAATTTTCCAAGTTAAAAGTAACTTTAATAAAAACAATAGAAGGTCTCCATATTTACACCTTTTCCTCTATATTCTTATATGTATGTGAGAGTACAAAGTAAAATGAAGGTTGTGAGGCTGATTAAAATTTTGGAAATGTATCATAGCTGTAGAAATATTGTAATGGAAACTTATTGACTACAATTTTCGGCATTATATTAAAAACTAGCATACACTGCCTACTGCCACTGGCATTACTCGCACTCATAAGTAAAGAACTTCAGAAAGCTAATTTTAACGAATAATTGAAGATTTTTTTTTTTTTTATAGATAAAAATCTTGAATCAAACAATGAAATTGAGCATTATTTCTTCAACGATATTTTCAACATATCATTAATTTTTAACCTGGTTAAAACTGCACTCATCCATTTTTTAATTTTAATATATTATTTGGTAATAGAGACTATTAAGAATCTTTGATAATGGACTGCATTATTAGTGCTTGCAAATAAAGGCCCACGGATCATATTTTTACACAAATATAAAAAAAACAAAGGATCAACATTTTGATTTGGAAATCATCTTTATTCGACTGAAACAAATTTATTGATTTTATCTGGTGGGATTTTAATTCCTAGCCTTAAAATCTAATTACAGGTGGACAAAACTCGTTTTTATTTCCTAATACTGTACATTTTTTTTTTTTTTTTTTAATAACAATTTATTGAAATTTACAACTGTACAAAATTTATACATCAAGTAAATGTGCTGTTAACTATTACAATAACGTGGCAAAACTTGAAGAGAACTAATCATCAGTACCTCTTTAATAAAAATTCTACACTAGAAGGTCTCTGGGCCATCTTCTTTTCAGATGCCTCGGAGGATTATCGGGAATAGAAGGGGAAGCAAGTTGAGAAATTAGGGGTTAGAGTGGTTATGGAGCTTACGATGAAAGGATAGATATCTGGTTTGGGCTAAATCTGCAACATATGGAACATTAAGATCTTTATGGATAAGTTTATTGGTGACAAAGTAAACGTGCATTGAGGATTTTTCGAAGGATTTTGGATAGTAAGGATTGGATACGAGATGAATTGGATGGTTTAGTGGAGCCCCAAAGCTGAACTCCGTACGTCCAAATAGGTCTAATCATGTATATTAGTCTTTTGTAATTAATTGGGAGCTTTGAACGTTTGTCTAGTAAATGTTGAAGTAGTCTGCAACGATGGGCAGCTTCTTGTGGTTTTAGTCTTGTAAAGGTATTAGACTGCATAGGGATTGTCGAAAAAAAAATCGAAACTGAGATTTCATCGCCACCTGTCAGTTTGTCCTGTGTACAATAACTTAAGGTGGTTTCGTACAGACTAGAAAGATAATTGTCTCATGTTTTAGAGTTTAAGAATCCCTTACCAAAGATAAAAAAAATCACATACCAGACCTAAAAGACAAGAAACCGCATGTCGTTTCCGACTACTCCAACTTTTACTAGACAAGCCTTCAAAGCTACCAAGAAATTCAAAATGACAGTTATTAGACCCATTTGGATTTACAGAGTTGAACTTTGGGGCTCCACTAAACCTTCCAATTGTTCTTGTATTCCCTCCATAACAACCCAAAATCCTTCGAAAAATCCCCAATGCTCTCAATAATGCCACCAACAAACTCATCTATAAATATCTAGATTTGTTGCTGAATATGAAACAAGCAGAGATGTCAAAAAAATTTGAGGTATACAGTGGGCTTAGGCAAGGGGATCCGTTATCACCGGTTCTATTTAACTTATGCCTTGAAATTGCCATTCGCGACATAAGAACAAATCCAGGTGGAAATATTTACAGCAGACTTACGCAGTACATGGCATATGCAGATGACGTGGTGATCTCTGCAAGAACGTTTTCTGCGTTAGTCGATGTATTTAATGAATTCAGCCAAGCAGCTAACGAGCTGTACCTTAGTCTGTAACGAGCTGTACATTTAAATTATTATATTAACTTTCTACACTTATAAATATGATGTAGTCAAAATTTGGTTGAGATAGGTTCATTAGTTTTATTAAAAGTCATATAATTCTATTTTTAAACTTCACTGGAATCCACGCGTCACACCAAATATTTATAGCTTTTTTATACCAATTTAATTGAATTAAGTTAATTTTATTATCAATTTGTAGCTATGTTTAACAGCGTATCATTGTAACCTCTCTTGAATGGTGCTCGCCACCTATCGTTCAATGTTAAAACTTCACTGCACACCACATTTCGCTTTTTTAACAGCGATTTAATTGAAAATATGCAAATTTTATTATTGCTAAAACATCCTTGAACTATGAAGATGGTGTAGTTAAAATTTGTTACAGATTGGTTCAGTAGATTTTGCGGTTAGTGTTCACAGACGAAAAATGGCTTGTCTTTTTATATAACAGTATAGATTATAGTTATTAAAAAAATAAATATTGAATTATATGTTGTTGTTTTTTTTATTTAAATAATAATGCACTATAACTGTGGTTAAATAAGGTAGCATTGATTGTATAGAAGAACATCATTGTCCCCCATCCATCGCGGTACAAGACCCGCCCGCAGCTTTCGAAACGAGGATTATGCACTGTCAGGGGTAGCCTTGGAGGGGGCATTGGCCGACTTAAACTGGATGTTCAACCTACTATCTTATATTTTTTCTATTCATTTTAAATATTTATTATTATTATGTTTTTTAAAATGATTATATTTATTTAAATTTTTATTTGATATTTAGGATATTTCAGATAATTATTAACCAGCAAATGAAGAAACAAAGAGGACACATTTTTGTCCTCAAATTAATCATCTTGTTTAATTTATAGAAATGTAATAGTATAAATGAATAAAAATAGTAATTGTTGTATTCAGGGTGTGATCATTTATAATGACGGAAGAACAACAATTTTTAAATAAAGTATTTCTAACGAAAACCGAGTAGATATCATTTTTTTCCTTTTAGCTTTGTGTTAAAATGAGGAAAGGATAGTCTCAGGAAATCGTTGCCTTTTCGGAAAAGACCTCTCTTTGAGCGTCAGATTTACCATTTATAAGACCATCGTACACCCAATTGTCACCTATGGAAACGAGACCTGGGTCCTAACAAGAAAAACGGAAATTTCCTTTCCTTTGCCCTTGGGAAAGGAAAGTTCTTTGGAAAAAAATGGACCTACCTTATCCGAGGGAGAGTGGAGAAATAGAACTAATGAAGAGTTGAGAACATTGTATTATCAGCCAAATATTGTGAACTTTATAAAAACGTAAAAGTACAGGTGGCTCGGCCCTGCGGAACGAATGTGAAGTGACCGTCTCCCAAGAAAAGTACTTAATTAAAAGCCTGGAGGAGCTCGTATAGCTTGTTAATAATCCTGAACAAAAGAGGCTTGGTCATTGGTAAAAGAATTGATGTACCTATAATTATAACAACATTATCATAAAACTATTGCCAACGTCAGCCGTTACTATCGGTTCCTAAGAGTCGATTTTGAATCATTGATACCCGATACCAGTTCTTTTCACAATCGACACATCCCTAATATACAGGGTGAGTATCTCTTAGTGTATAAAAAAAAAATTGGGTGAAACTAGATCAAAAATGTAGCAAAATGCCGCAGAACTTACCTTTCTATTCTAATCCGTTGCAGATGTACGATAAATCAAAGACAATAATAAAATAAATCAAAGATAAATAATTCGACAGCAATACAAAATATGAATAAACCAACGATACTCCATATGTAACGGTAGAAATACCTTCCCCTGTAGAAACAGACTCATCTGTCCATAAAATTCATCTCAAAAAGTGGTATTCTTTAATATCATCTGTTCAATTTCATTGAGTTTTTACAAGAGGTCGTCCGAGAATGAGATTTTTGGATGACATAGAGGAGGACTTGAAACAATTGGAAGTCAGAAGATGGAGGAACTTAGCATCCGAGGGAACAGCTTCGCAAGAAATTTGTGACAAGGTCCTTGTCTTTAGAGGGCAGTAGAACAATAAATAAATAAATTATCTGCTTTTCAAACACCCCGGAGGATAATCTGGAATATAATAGAAAACAAGTTGAGATACTATTGCATTTAAATGGTTATGGAGTTTACAATGAAAAGATGGGTATCTGGATTTGGAATTTATTAACAACATATAGAATATTATAACCTTTATGAATATGTTTATTTGTAAAAATTTGATATGCATTTTTCGAAGGAATTTGGGATTCTAAGGTTTGTATAAGAGACAGATTAGATGGCTTAATGGAGCGACCATGCTCAACTCAGTATGTCTAAGTGGTCGAAGCCGAAGTCGAAAAAGTCGAAGCTAAAGGGTGAAAAAATTTACTTCGAGTTATAAATTTTTGAAGATAATACATTTTCGAGATATCGAGTTACAAAAATATATTTTCAAGTTTTTTTAATAATTTACGATTGTATATATATATGTATATATATATATATATATATATATATATATATATATATATATATATATATATACGAGGTGTGATCAAAAAGTTCTAGGACTTTTTATATACAATGGGAATGCAATGTCTCACAGCGATGCGGTTGGCAGCATTGTATTGCCTGACTCAACAGGAACACAGCTGTGTTTGCAGATCAATCATAACATCACTGAATGTAACATTAGCACAGTTTGTTTGAGGTTAGTTTTATAGAGTTTGGCTATTTTATCAAAATGAATGTGAAAGAAGAGCAACGTGTTTGTGTGAAGTTTTGTGTGAAACTGAACAAAACGTTTTCTGAAACCTTTTTGATGTTACAAGAGACTTTTGGTGAAGAATGTCTAAGCCGATCATGCTGCCATCAGTGGTTCAAGAGGTTTAAAGATGGCCGAACATCCACAGACGACGATGCTCGTTCCGGACGCCAAATCAAATGGGAAGGTCATGCTTACGGTTTTCTTTGACTGTAAAGGTGTTGTCTACTATGAATTCCTTCCACAAGGTCAAACAATTAATCGTTTTGTTTATCTTGAAACCCTCAGAAAATTGCGTAATGCTGTGAGAAGAAAGAGACCTGAGCTGTGGCAAAGTGGTGATTGGGTCCTTCACCATGACAATACTCCTGTTCACTCTGCATTAGTTATCCGTAACTTTTGTGCAAAAAACGCAATGGCTGTCATTCCTCATCCCCCCTACTCACCTGACCTGGCTCCAGCCGACTTTTTTCTTTCCCGAAGCTCAAGAGACACCTGAAAGGACGAAGATTTCAAACAGTTGATGAAATTAAAGAAAAACAATGGAGCTGCTAAACACCTTTACAAAAGAAGAGTTTTCTGGGACCTTTGATCAGTGGAAACACCGGTGGGAAAAGTGTGTAGCTTCCCAAGGGGAGTACTTCGAAGGAGACAAATTTGAATAACCTGTATGTTGTATGAATAAATGTATAAAAATTCAGTCCTGGAACTTTTTTATCACACCTCGTATATATATATATATGTGTGTGTGCCTGTGTGTGAGTGTAAGGGTAATTCATTTCAAACCTTTTAAATAATTTATTCCAAGAAAAATTAACAGGAACGGAGATACTAATGCCAAAAAAAAACAAAAAAACAATTAAACACACATGTAATAAAACATCACCAAAATAGGTTAAAATACCAAGTCAAAATGGACTGGGCCCAGCTGTGGGAAAAACACAGAAGAATTAATCAAACTGAAATAAATTAAAAAAGAAACAAAAATGTGGAACAGCTCTTACCGTAACAATAGAAAAGAAGAAGCTGCTATAACTAGACTTAGGATCGGCCATACACGTCTCACTCACAGGTATCTTATAAAAAAAAGACAATCCACCAATGTGCATATCATGCAATATACAATTAACAGTTCAACACATTCTAGTAGCCCTATATGGGATAGTTATTTTCAAGAAGAAGGACTACATAGAAACCTCGTTACCATACTAGGTGATAATAACTAGAATATCGAAATAATAATAAAGTTTCTTAAAAAATACATTTTTTTCAATAAAATTTAAAAAAATTGCATACAAGAAAAACTTAGATTGAAGGATACTAAAGACCCTCGAAGTTGAGTGTCCATAAGAATTACAACCATATGTAATAAATTACATAGCTAAGAAAATGTCTGTAACTTTTTTGTTCGTATATTTAGGCGTGCGACGATCTATTACAAGCTGAAATGTGTGCAAAGTTGTAAAGACATCAGGTTCTACTCCTAATAAAAACAATTAACACAATAATTGCCTGTCTTATCCCCGAAATGAAAATACTAAAGTTAACCTTTGTACGTTCGAGTAAACGAGTACAATATATAATATAAACGTAATCGGGAAATAGGATTCACTTCGACTTACCTAGTTTTTCGAATAACGAGTTTCGACATATCAAATTTTGACTGTAATATCGTTGATCTGTAGAACAGATAGTCGTAGGTAGACGACGAAGTGTTAAGGTTAGCGGATGTGAGGAGGACGGTGTAGGGATGTCAGCTGTAGAGGATGGGACAATTAGACAACAACCTAGGACAATTCCTTCAGAAAAACCGGCATATTGGATCCAATAGATATAAATTCTTCTTTTTGAGAGAATGGAACAGAGAAAAATGCATTTCCATACCAATTTGGACCTAAATAAAATAACATAATTGTGTTATTCTTAATATAGTCATAACTGAGAATTACAACACTTTCCCTTTAAATAATATTATTTTATTCAATAATATTTTATTATATTATAATATTATGATTTGTTTATTTTGTTTATTTCATTTAACGTCACTTTATGCTGCTATGGCTAATCGGACGAAATAATATTATGATATTGGATAAACAATAATTAATTATTGTGTGAGTTGTAAGAATGGACACAGAGAACATATAGTAGTTATATAAAAAAAAAAAAAAAAAACAACTTGATGTAAGCATTATAATTGTTTACATCTATTCTTAAATTTCAAAAATCGATTTCTAAAAATAATATAGCAAACTTAAAAGAATTTAAATTTATTCCATTTGTATTGTCATTTATATAAATAAATGAAAAATAATTGAAAGAAACAAGTTGTGTTTTCATTAGCTTCATAAATAATATAAAAACATCTACTTATTAATTATGTTCTTTTTTAATAATATTTTTCTTTTTTATATGTTTTCGTATTATTCTTTACAGCTTAACCGGTTCTACTTGACATGTCATTTTTTTTTATTTCTTATCGATGAGTATTGATAATTATTCAACAAAAAAAAAATGAACCGCATTACATACAAGATGTGTATTGCCGTCGATTGTCGATCAAGATAAGGAAAAAATTAACATGCGCTAAAAAGTAATTTAATTAACTAAAAAAAAAAAATATTGTTGATTAAAAAAAAGAATAATAATATTGATTCAAGAATAACTTCTTTGTTTGTAAGATATAAGAAATTTATAATATTTATCTTATTGACCAGCATTTACAATCTGGTTTAAGAAATTTAGTATGTTCGTATGAAATATGGTCATCAGTACGAAATTAAAAGTACGCTCAAATATACAAATAATAAATTATTAATTATAAACACATTATAAATGCATCCATTAAGCTAATGAGGCTCTTTGTGTAAGTGCGTACATACTAAATAAATAAAGTCCATCAATAAACTGAAATAATTTCAAAATTGTATATGAATGTATATGTATATCTTTGTAAAGCTTTTGATTCTGTTGACCATACATACAATCCTCCTCTCCAAACTCCATAACCTCTCAGTGTCTAAAAGTACGTTAAGCTGGCTTCATTCCTTTTTATCCAACCGTTTCCAAACAGTGATTATACCTGGAAAACCTCACTCATCTTCACTACCAATGACGCGAGGAATCGCCAGGGATCTTCTCTTTCACTACTCCAAATATCATCTTTATGCTGACGACTTGCAAATATATTTATCCTTTCATCCTTCAAATATGCTAGAGGCGACTTGTGTGCTACAGAAAGACATAGATAGCCTTAACCTCTGGGCAGTAGAAAATAGGTTGAGTCTGAATCCAGAAAAAACAAAGGCTATCCTCATTGGGTCAAAACCTCATTTAAAAGCTCTTCCCTACTATCCACTGCTTTTCCTCAAAAACCGTCCAATTCATTTCCAAAATTCCATCAAAAATCTGGGAATAACATTCGATCAACATCTTACTTGGAATAACCTTATCTCTCAAATCACGAGGAAATCTATTTTTATTCTTAAGCACATTCACATTAGCGTGATTCATTACCATTAAATACTCGAAAACTTTTAGTCTCATCATTCATTTTTTCTAACTTTGACTACGGATGCATAGTATATGGAGGACTGTCTGGTGAGCTCGAGAAGAGTTGTAAAAGAGTAATGAACTGTTTTATCAGATTTATTTTCGGGATCTCCAGACGTTCTCACATATCTCACAACTATTCTGAAATTCTGTGGCTTTACCCCAGTTTTCAACGTTAATATTTCCTGGGTGCTCTATACAATAAATACAAGAACCCAACCCATTAACCTGTACACTCCTCAACGAGGATTCTGTCTTATATTATACAATGCCTATAACACGGAGAATAGACAATGTGAAAATAATCACAGATTAAGAGGTAACATAATTGTAAAACTATTGGTATAATGCTATAGATTAATGTATTTTAAACAATTTTTAGAAACCTGATGATTGAGCATTTTCTATGAAACATGTAGCTACATATGTTAAATAAATAAATAAATACTTAAAGGTTTCCGTGCGAATAATGTTAAAAGGTTTCTTAGGGGACAAGTAGTCCCAGAATAATGTTCATTTTTTTCTTCTTCTTCTTCTAAGAAGGGGACGAGATATATTGAAATAATTCTGAGAAGCATTATTTCCTATTTATTGCCTCCCAAAAACTCCTATCTCATGTCATAAACCTTCAGGTATCGAAATTGGAGAATTAAAATAAATACAGTCAAATCTCACCAAATAACCTTCACCCTTTGTCGGGATAAAACATTGAGGCATTAAACAATTAACAATTATTAAGCTTTAAACAAGAGAGCTGGCACATATTTATATATATTGATTCTCCTTGAGTGGAAGGCTTACTTAAGAGATCCCTATGCTGTGTATATATATATTACATCGTGTGGTGGTATGGTATGGCATGGTGTATTTTCTTCTTCTTCTTTTATCTAATATTTTTTTAAAAGTTCAATTAAGGGATATAACTTATATTACCCTAAGTACCCATTCATCCTGTATTTAAAAGCAAATCAATGAAATAACGTTAAGTCAATATCTGTATTAAAAAAAAGAAAAAGAAAAAAAAAAATGCTTTCAACACAGCTAATGAAAAAAAAACTCAATCAGGGATATGTCTATTTATTCTATACTTCCATCCCATTGCTTTACCCAAAAATTCGTCTCTTGGACTATTGATTCCATGAGTGCATGTTTCGAATCCAAATCAACTGTTCTCAACTTTTTCCTTCCTTTGATGTATTGGTAGGTCCTAGCGAAAAATGATACTAAACAAAGAATATTTTCTAGATTAATTTCTGATCAAAATAATAATTTTAAATCTGAGCCAACAGAGCTAGAAGGAGTCAGAAAAGCCCCTACACTCATAAAATGTAGGCAAACGTGACTTTTTTCATTCAAACTAATATAGCAATATAGCTACGGCAGGTCCTAACGAAAAATATCACATAACAAAAGATATTTTCCATTAAATTTTTTATTTACAAACTGTTGGAAAATTTTTGATTTGAGCGACATCAACAGAGCTAGAACGTGTCAAAATTTAACATTTTTAAGGGTGAAAAAAAAATGTTGCCCCAAAAAAGTATAGACCCCCAACCAAAAGACGTATCAGTGTCAAAATATATTTAGTATCAATTTTTTTTTTTTTTTATATATCCATTTATTGAAATTTACAACTGTACAAAATATATACATCTAGTAAATGAGTTGATTATGATTACAATAACATGCGAAACTTGAAAAGAACTACTCATCAGTAGCCCTCAAAAAAAAAAAATTTATACCAGAAGGTCACGAGGCCATCTTCTTTTCAGACGCCTCGGAGGATTATCAGGAATAGAAGGGGAAGCAAGTTGAGAAACTATTGGATTTGTGTGGTTATGGAGTTTACTATTAAAGGATAGGTATCTGGTTTGGGCTCAGCAATATACGGGACATTAAGATCTTTATAGATAAGTTTATTTTTAACAAAGTAAGGAGCATTAAGGATTTTTCGAAGGATTTTGGATTGTAAGGATTGGATACGAGAAGAATTAAAAGGTTTAGTTGAGCCCCAGAGCTCAACCCCGTATGTCCAAATAGGTCTGATAACTGTTATGTAAATGAGTCTTTTGTAGAAAACCGGGAGTTTTGTACGTCTAGTGAATGTTGAAGAAGTCGAAAACGACGAGTAGTTTCCTGAAGTTTTATTCTGGTATGTGGATTCCAGGTTAATCATTTGTCCATTTATGGAGTCCAAGTATTAAATTAAAAATTTAATTGAGCACTATAATTTTACAATATTACAGTCTGTTTCATAAGAGGGCTCGACGTAATATGGATGGATGTATTTATTTAATGAATGTCTATTCAATCAATAAGTACAATATGAAATAAATGAAAAATAATAAGAGAAATAAATAATTAAATAAAGTACCTCACGAATACATAAAGTGAAAAAAAACCCAATAATAATGGTGATAGTAAAAACTAAATTTCTTGAGGTACGCATGATGGTACAGATGGATCAATTAGGATTGATGAATTAATTGCCACTTCTATTGGGATTATTTTATCTAGTTTCGAATGCTAAACATTCATCTTCTACAATGAATATATTTCAGAAATCCCTTTGATCTCCTAAGGTGAATACCAATTGTCTTACAGTTTCGAAAACTTTAGTATCTATAATCCATGTAACATTGGTAGTGCTGATGTGTTGAAAATTTTCAATGTTTTACAACTTAAGATGAGTGTTTTAGCATTCGATACTAGTTTTGTAATATAAATAATTCCAATAGAAGTAGCAATTAATTCATCAATCCTAAAGATTAAATTAATCTTTTTTTTGTTTTTTTTTTATTGCAATTTACTACTGTAAAAAATGTATACAAGTAAATGTGTTGAAAGTGAATACAATGGCATGTAAATGACATGAGAAAAACTATTCACTAGAAGTACTTCAATAAATTCTTCACTAAAAGGTTTCTAGGCCATCTTATTTTCAGATGCCTCGGAGGATTATTAGGAATGGAATAGGAAGAAAGTTGAGAAACTAATGGATTTGAGTGGTTATGGAGCTTACTATGAATGGATAGGTATCTGGTTTGGGCTAAATCAGCTACATATGGGACATTAAGATCTTTATGGATAAGTTTATTTGTAACAAAGTAAGGAGCATTAAGGATTTTTCGAAGGATTTTGGATTGTAAGGATTGGATACGAGAAGAATTAGCCAGTTTAGTTGAGCCCCAGAGCTCAACTCCGTATGTCCAAATAGGTCTAATCAGTGTCATGTAAATGAGTCTTTTGTAGAAAATGGGGAGTTTTGGACGTCTGTCTAGTAAATGTTGAAGGAGTCGAAAACAACAAGCAGTTTCCTGTCGTTTTAGTCTAGTATGAGGATTCCAAGTTAAACGTTTGTCCAGTTGAAGTCATAGATAGCGGATCTATTCAACAGGGATTAGTGGAATATTGCTGAAGGATACTGTAGGACAGGAAGTCGTAGGTTTACGACAAATGATAAAGGTTATTTGGTGAGCTTTGACTGTATTTATTTTAATTCTCCAATTTCGACACTATTCCTGAAGGTTTATGACATGAGATTGGAGGGTTTGGGAGGCAATGGAGGGATCATTATTCACTGATAACACACGTGTCATCAGCATACGTTGTGAGGATGGTGCTAGGATACTACCTTGAAGAACGCCGGCATTTTGGACAAAGAGGGTAGAACAGGAAAAGTTATGATTAACTTTGAAGTTTCTATCACTGAGATAGGAGTGGATGATAAGGAAGTAGGGTGGAGGGAATAATTTACGGAGCTTGTAAAGCAGACCATTGTGCCAGACTAGGTCAAAAGCTTGTTCTACGTCGAGAAAGGCTCCCGTGCAGTACATTCCTCGCTCCAATGCTGAGGAGACCACGTCCACCACACGATGTAATATATATATATATATATACACAGCATAGGGATCTCTTATGTAAGCCTTCCACTCAAGGAGAGTCAATATATATAAATATGTGCCAGCTCTCTTGTTTAAAGCTTAGTAATTGTTAATTGTTTAGTGCCTTAATGTTTTAACCCGACAAAGGATAAAGGTTATTTGGTGAGATTTGACTGTATTTATTTTAATTCTCCAATTTCGACACTATTCCTGAAGGTTTATGACATGAGATTGGAGGGTTTGGGAGGCAATGGAGGGATCATTATTCACTGATAACACACGTGTCATCAGCATACGTTGTGAGGATGGTGCTAGGATACTACCTTGAAGAACGCCGGCATTTTGGACAAAGAGGGTAGAACAGGAAAAGTTATGATTAACTTTGAAGTTTCTATCACTGAGATAGGAGTGGATGATAAGGAAGTAGGGTGGAGGGAATAATTTACGGAGCTTGTAAAGCAGACCATTGTGCCAGACTAGGTCAAAAGCTTGTTCTACGTCGAGAAAGGCTCCCGTGCAGTACATTCCTCGCTCCAATGCTGAGGAGACCACGTCCACCACACGATGTAATATATATATACACAGCATAGGGATCTCTTATGTAAGCCTTCCACTCAAGGAGAGTCAATATATATAAATATGTGCCAGCTCTCTTGTTTAAAGCTTAGTAATTGTTAATTGTTTAATGCCTCAATGTTTTATCCCGACAAAGGGTGAAGGTTATTTGGTGAGATTTGACTGTATTTATTTTAATTCTCCAATTTCGACACCTGAAGGTTTATGACATGAGATAGGAGTTTTTGGGAGGCAATAAATAGGATATAATGCTTCTCAGAATTATTTCAATATATCTGGTCCCCTTTTTAGAAGAAGAAGAAGAAAAAATGAACATTATTCTGGGACTACTTGTCCCCTAAGAATAACAATTGATTACAGTACATATGACAATCGTCTGGTTATGATAAATAATTATAATAGATAATACCAAAAATTGATTAATAATTAAATTATGAGTTACAAAATAACAAGGAAATCTTGCAAAATGATATATCTTATGTATACAATTACAATGCATATTACATAAATATTCATGTTTAACATTAGCTCGGAAGATTGAAAATTAAGGAGGTAAAGAAATAAATGATGTTTAAAGGAAGTAAGAGTGGAGCTTTTTCGAATTGTGATGGGCAATGAATTCCATAAAGAGTAAGCACGGATAATAAAGGATTTCTCGAAGGATGCAGTTCGATGCGCCGAAGTGTAAAGGCTGATGGGTTGGGTTCTAGTATTTAAGAGGTTTCTTCATTACAATTATTAGATTTCGTGTGTCATTAAGTTACTGTGATACATAATACATAATTATTGTTAGTCTACAAAATAATTTTAATTCAAAACTATATAAGGATGTACATATTAGTGGGATGCTGATAAGTGCACTCAGTAAATAGAGCCTGGATCTTATAGAAAGTCAAAGGATTACTTCAGCGCTCAAAGGGTTCTATAACCATAACTACAAGCATTTCCACTCAGCCATCAAAAGCAAATTAGCCATGAATCTCAAGAGAGCGCTCTCTTTATAAGAAATATTCACAAAAAATCAAGCTTTCTCACGGAAACCTTAAAGTATTTATTTGGCATAACTCCTATTTATTTAACATATGTAGCTACATGTTTCGGAGAAAATGCTCAATCATCAGGCTTCTAAAAATTGTTTAAAATACATTAATCTATAACATTATACCAATAGTTTTACAATTATATTTACCTCTTAATCTGTGATTATTTTCACATTGTCTATTCTCTATGTTATAGGCATTATAAAATATAAGACAGAATCCTTGTTGAAAGTTATGATGTTAATTTCTGCTATACTTTTTCAAGGGAAGTGGAAACAAGAAAATATGAAACCTATGATATACTTTCTTACATTTATTTTTAGAACGATATGTTTTATTGAATTAATAATACAATCTGTCTCACTTTAGGGCAATAAGTAATATGGATGACAAAGAATCCATTCACAAAATATGTATACTGAAATTTTATCACTTGAATTGATATAAGAAATAAAACATCAAATCCATGTACAAATTAATCTTTTTTAAGTTTTGTAACACTTTCACACATTAGATAAGAGGAATAAGAAAACATGAATTGATAAAACACTTAATCCTTTATGAAACTCATGTTGTTAACTTCTTTTACATTTAAGAAGACTAAATATCAATATAACACACTAAACAACACAATCCAAGTTGAAACTGTAGAAGTGATCGTTTACATGTGAGGTTAGAGGAAAGAACTCGAAGTAAAGGATGGAACTGGTCGGTGTAGCGCGGGTAAAGCCAGTTTGGTGGTGGCTGGCTTCTCTACCAGTACCCGACTATGGACCATCATTTCTTGATACCTATTATTTTCTCGAGAATCGGTGGAACCGAGGATCGACTTTTGGAATCGATACATACCTACTTTATACTTTAAATTATGTCAGAGCTGAAATATGAACATATAACAAATTATTAAAGGTAAAATGATAAAAGAAATTACAAATACCAAATTCGATCATACCATTACACTAACGAGGCAAACTCTACAAAACAATCAAGGTAAATATATGAGATAATTACAACTGGAACCAACGAAGCGTAAACCTCTGAAGCGGAATTCCCGAGGCAAATGAACCAACTTTGTATGATTAAACTTGATTGTTAATTCTGCCTCTGTTGTAGCTTTACAACGTTCTGTTTTTTTAATGATCGAATGATTAAAATGAGTGCCAATTTATTTTTAAGCGTTTGCTGTATATATATATAAAAAAAAAAAATCATAAATAAAAAATATAAATGTAAAATTATCAAATAATCTATAAATAACTAAATTCTGGGCCCAAAATCATTCATAAGGTGTTTGATGTTCTTTCGTTTATAATTATCGATTTGCAATGCCATCGACAATGCAACTATAAATATTTAATAATTGAATTGAAATCATACCAATAAACTCATATAGACATGTTTAGAATAATAATCTCAACAATGTCTGAAAAAGCTTAAAGATGAGTTGGAAGAGAGATCTCATTAGATGCCATTAAATATCATTAACCCTTTAACAGGCAATGTATTCTGGAGGATACACATATTTAATGCCTTTTGCTCAATAAATGACGTAATATCCGACGCATTATCCTACTCTTTATCGTCTATTATCCTTTTTTCAACCTTAAATTTCATGATACATGTATGGGGGGGGGGGGGTTTGCGTGGCTATAGCCGTTCAAAGGAAAAATAAAAGAAGAAACGAATTCAAAAATTCCCGGCCTGCCCCTTAAAGGGTTTAGAAGAGAGATGTAGGTGTCACTTGGCAGTTTTTCATATCTTGCCTCTCAACCTGTAATATTTCAATTCAAATAATTTAATATTAAGTATTATGGCTTAAAAGTTCTATACCCTCTACCTCATCCTTCATTCCTAACTTTTAAATCGCTCCTTCCGAGTCCTATGCGAATTTTCCGACTGCTATCCTATCCGAGCCGGAGTTCCTCAAGGTAGCGTTTTGGGTCCTGTCCTTTACATCCCCTCCAATGCTGACGCTCCTACCACTCCTGACACGTTCCTTGCAACCTTCGCTGACGATACAGCGATACTATCATCACATAATGATCTTAAAAAACAGCCTCTTTTAACCTACAATCACCTCTCAAATATTGAACTATGGTGCAACAGATGGAGAATAAAAGTTAATGAATCCAAATGCGCCCACATGACTTTTACTTTACGTCGTAGTTCGTGCCCAACTATCCTATTCATTAAGATCCCATTACCCAGATCTTATACAGTGCGATATCTTGGTTTCATCGTGGACAAAAGACTCACTTGAAACCCACATAATAGACTTAAAAGACGAGAACTTAACAGAAGATACAGCCAACTATACCCCATACTAGACAAAACTTCAAAACTTTCAATAGACAACAAGCTTTTAATTTACAAGACAATCCTAAAGCCTATCTGGACCTACGGACAAGAAATTTGGGGAACAGCAAAACACTCGAACATCAAACGTATCCAATCCTTTCAATCCAAATTCCTGAGAACCAGGAGTCCTGGCAATTGCCAGCTTCATGCTCTGAGTGACTATAGTTTAGCGCTCTCACTCATCCTCCACTGGTGTTATCTTATACTAGAGACGCAGCTAAGAAAGAAGCGCTGGAACCTCTTTGGGCCTGGCTTGTCACTCCATAAGTGGAGGTACAAGTCAGGTCGGGGGATTCCTGAGATGTGCATATATTGTAAATAAAGTATGAATGTATTTTTGAGATTTAATTTCTTTTTTAAACTTTTTTAAATTATTTTTTTTATTATTATTTTTTTTAAATAAAAATAGTATGAGGTACTTTGTTTATTTAATTTTTTTTTTGTATTATGAGATTCTTAACATATTTTTATTTATTATTCACTTTTATTTATTGTTCACTTTCTTTGTTTTTGTTTCATATTGTACATATTGTTTGAATGGATCCATCCATTAAGCCATCCATATTCTTATTGCCATCATTGAGGCAGATTGTAATACTTCCTTTAAAAAAAAAAAAAGAAAGAAAAAAAAAGTTCTATAGTAGAAGGTCTTAAGGCTATCTTCTTTTCCAATGTGTCAGAAGTTTATCGGGAATAAAATGGAAAGCAACATGAAGGCCTAGTGGATCTGAGTGGTTATGGAGTTTACTATAAAAGGATAGGTATCTGAGCTAAATCAGCAACATATTGAATTTAATTAATTAATTTTTATATATGAGTTCGTATTTAAAATCATAAGGACCATTGTTCGAAGAATTATGGATTGTCTCAATACGAGATGAATTAGAAGGTTTAATGGAGCCTCAAAGATCAACTCTAATTACTGTTATGTAAATGAGTCTTTTATAACTGATTATATGTTTTTAACGCGTGTCTAGTAAATATAGAAGTCTATTACGCAAGCAGTTTCTCGTTTTTTAAGTCTCTTACGTAGATTACATCTTTGTCAGTAGTTATCTGTACTTAGCCAAATCAGCAATATACGGAATATTAGGATTATTATGAGTATGTTTATTAGTGACAAAGTATTGAGGATTTCATGAAGGATGGGATACGATTTTGACGATTGGATACGAGAAGAATAGGAATGTTTAGTGGAACCCCAAAACTCAACTCCGTATGTCCAAATAGTAGGTCTTATTACTAGCATGCAAATAAGTCTTTTGTAATTTATTAGGAGCTTTGAACGCTTGAAGTAGATCCCAAAGCTTAAATCCATATGTGTATTGTTGGTTTACATTTTTATTGCTTTCGAATAATGTGGAAGAGCACCAGGGTGTTGGAAAATCATATTTTGCCGAACTTCAGGTGACGAAGTTGACGTAGGATATTTTATAAGAAATCTCATCATTCAATCTATTGGGCAAACTATGATTATTCAACACTATTCGACAGCAATACAAAGATGAATAAACCAACGTTACTCCACATAGAACGGTAGAAATGCCTTCCCCTGTAAAAACAGACTCATCTACACATAAATTCACCTCAAAAAGTGGTATTCTTTAATATCATCTGCATTCAGAAGCTAATAGCAAAATTGAGGTCTATGTTCATTATCATTGTGTTTTGAGCCTTACATTGAAAATTTGATAAAATAAGTCCTAAATTATAGTAATAAATAAATAAATGTAATAACATAAGATCCTCTGATCTGGTGTCGATTTATTGACAGTTTTCCTTTATTTTCTATTACACAATCATTTTTTTTCTCTGCTTTTTAATCTAATGAAGAGTTTATTATGTTTAAAATGCACATTTCTATTAAGGGATTGTCATAATGTTGTATTTACACAAGTAACTGATTTGCATGCTAAATGAGAACACCATATTTTTTCGGTTTCAAAAGTAAATTTCTCCATGAAATTGAAACAAAATCATTACGTTTAACATACAATTCGAAAGCTTATTAAATTTTCAAGTTATTGTAAGATTTGACGTTTTGTGGATATTTTATTCGAAAAACGTGTTGAAGTAATATAAGACATTGTGACTTCCCCAAATAAGGTGACGATCAAGCTTTTCTTTAGATACTAAGTTTGTAGAACTTAAGGCCACAGGTACTCAGCTATTATAGGAAATGTAATGTTAAATCCAAAAATGTGGTCAAAATTTGAAAAGTACTTAAATAAAATGAAGATATTACAGCTTTTATGGAAAAAAAAAAAAGTCTTTGATTAATCGTATATCTGCAACGGATTGGAATAGAAAGGTGAGGTCTGCGACATTTTTGATCTAGTTTCACCCAATTGTTTTTTTTTACACTAAGAGATACTCACCCTGTATAAGTAAATTTGAGGAAAATTATTACAATAACATGTGAAGTATTTCAATAAAACTTCCAAATTAGAAGGTCTCTTGGCCATCTCCTTTTTTAGCAGGAGCATGAGACCCTTCAAACGTAATTATAAATTATACTTCTAGTTACATTATTTCCTCGTAAGCTGTTATTTTATTGAAGCTGTTTCCAGCTGCTGTTAATGGCTAGGATAATAATTCTGCTCCTCTCACGCCAGCCGAAATTCATGCACGACATATTTAGTTGAATAAGGTCAACCATGAGTTGGTATGTTTTAACTCTGAATTTTCCTTCTCTTCAAAAGCTGGTTTGTTTTTCCCTGTGTACGGTCAGGAGGCCCGTTTCTTTTTCTCTTAATAATTAAAATATTCTCTATTTATCTCCTCCTTTAATCAGTCAATAATAAATATATATGAAATAATAACAGTAAATTATTCATTCAATAACAGTAATGACAATATATTTAGACGGAATGTAAGCCTTAATTTTTTATAAAAAGACGTATCAACATTTGTTGACATGGATATATATTTTGGCGAAAACGTTACAGCAAAAAGTGTAGACCCACAACACTTTTTGCTATAACGTTTTCTTCACATTCAAAAATGTAAAATTTGATAACCCTTTCATTGCCAGAAATTCAATAGAGAATACTTTTTATCATACAGTATTTGACCGCTAGGTCAACACCCCGCCCGGTACGTAATTATAAGTTATAATTATGAATTAACACTAAATCAGAACGTTTGTCGAAATGCGCTGCAGTTTATGTAAGGTTAGGTAAGTTTTGCATGCTTGTGTAAATAAATGGATTGCTGTATGTATTAAGTTTTTAAATGCACGTTTTGAGTTTTTTACTGCACATTTTTTTGATTTTTGACTGCACAAAAATCCGGTCTTTAATTATAGCATTCGAATAAAAAATCATGCATTGCTACTGAAAGCCAATTGTCAAATTGTTAAGCATATTTATTCGCTATTGGAAGATGAAAAAATAGGATTACAATTTTCAACTTCTTAAGCTTAAGCATCGCAATTAAACGTAATCAATTCAGGCTGTTCATAGTATTATTTTATTATACTTTTCCGTTATTCTCAGAGAATTTTTCTAATCCCAGAATGAAGACATTTTTTTTTTATTTCATTAGCCTTCCATTCGTCGCGTGATCCTGTTATGTGCTTGATGAAATTGTTTTGGCCGTCTTGACCGTAGCGAGCTAGTAGGGGACAAGACTCCAGGTATGCCTTAACCAACGTTCCCAAGTCTTAGCAGCTAATCCGATTCCGCCATGAACTTTTTTGGCCCACAGTATATCAAAACACCTGGGAGAAGCAAGGCGAACAACACATAATTTTTGTTTTCTATTTTTTTGGTTTGTTATTGTCTCATTTTTTTAAATATGTTTTTAAGTACTCACATACCGATTTTCGTAAATCTTTTTTAATGAAATATATTGTAAATAATCTTCATGAAGTCACAAACACTTGTGAGGTGCACGCAACTACTACAGTATTATTTTGGTTCTAGAATTCAGCATGGCTTCACAAGAGAATTAATATATTTTTTTATACCCTTAAAACCGGAAATAAAATACATTTTAGGTTCTTTTTTATCGAAAAAGGTAAAAATACTTGACATCTTCCACGCGACAACACTTTTCCGTATTGGGCATGCGACTAACGGAAGGTAAAATGCTCATACTGGTTTTAGAACCCTGATATGCGTTTCAAATCAACATCCATAGAAATATATCAATGCATCCTCCCATCTTCAGTGTTAAGTGAAAGGTTTTAGTTCCACATTGCCGCATTTACGCTTCCTTAAGTAGTGAATGAAATCCTGAAGCTTTAGGATTTTCAATAATAGGTAATAATATGAGTTATTCTTGTACATTATGTGAACAGCAATTTACTTAAATATTGTATTTTCTGGATGATAAGTGATATTTGTCATCTACCTTCAGATATGCTCGAGGCATCTCGTAAACTTCAGGAAGATATTGATAAAATCAACCGTTGGGCAGTGAAGAATAAGTTATATCTGAATCCATAGAAAACTAAGGCTATCCTCATCGCTTCAAAACCCATCCTCAACACCCTTCCTTACTACCCATTGCTTTACCTCAATAACCTTCCTATTCAGTTCCAAAATTCTATTAAAAATTTAGAATTTACCTTTGATCATCACCTATCCTGGAATAACCATATCGCCCAAATTTCAAAAAAAAAATCCATCATAATCCTTAAACAACTGTATAGATCCCGAAATTCCTTTTTCCAGATTACCCGTCAACTTCTGGTGTCCTCTCTTGTTTTCCCTTGCTTTTTACTGTTGCTTGGTTTAGGGGGGACTGTCTGGGAATTTCGAGATGAAGCTGAGGAGACTGATGAACTGTTTCATTAGATTTACCTTCGGGATCCCCAGGCGGTCACACGTTATTTGACGATATTGTGAGCTTGGGTGGCTATTTCTTAAATTCCGACGGCAATACTTTTTGGGTACCTTCCTATTCCAATGTCTAAAAACCAAAAACCCTTCCTATATTCTTGATTTAATAACCCTGCGTTCTTCTATCCACCTCCTAAACACTAGATCCCAACCTTTTATCCCTTCACATAAAACCGCTTCCTTTGACAAATCCTTCATCATTCGTGCTACCTCCTTCTGGAATTCCTTACCCACTTCTATTCGTAAAGCATCTTCCATTACTTCCTTTAAAAATAATCTATTCCTGTACCTTTTAGACAATCAATCTTCCGCAAAAATGTCAATAATCAAATGAATAATTAGAATTACTTTTTTCTTTTTTTTTTTTATATTCTCTTTTTCTTTCTTTTATACGTTCATCTATATATATATATATATATATATATATATATATATATATATATATATATATATATATATATATATATATATATATATATATATACGATTGTATTTTATGTTATAATTATTATTTCATATATTTGTTTATTTATTTTTAATTTAATTTAATTTTTTTTCCTGTAAAAAACGTATGCTGCAATTACTGAAGTATCTAATTTGTAAATAATTGGCCAGACAATTGTACTGTTAATTGGGCATTATTTTTATTCTTAAGTGACAGTAAGTCCCAGAATAAAGTTTATTTTTTCATTTTTTCATTTTCATTTGTTGCTTACTAATTTGTTTCTTGGGTATTGTTGTTTTTTTTTAAATAATCTTTTATTAACTTCACCTGTATGTAACGGAATCTTTCATCGTAATTTTCACCGATTTCCAGAAATCTTATTAACTTAAAAATATGCACACGTTCCAATGACAACACAATAATTGCACAGCTTTGTTCTAATATTCTCATTTAGTATAGTTAGATTACCTCCAAAATGATTTCTGCCTTGCAAAAAGTGAAGTAATAAGTTTTATATGGTTCAGAGGGTACTGAGAATAAAATATCAAAAATGAAACTAACTTTGATTAGGGAAAAATGTTTTGGGGTCCAAAAAACCCAAGCTTTTTGAACTTTTTTCAGATTTTTGAAAAAACGTATAGAAAAATGTTTTCAATCGAAAAAGGTTTTATCCAGCTAAACTAAATTTTGCGTATAAAGGCATCCTTTAAGCTGAATAGCCAAATTCAATCAAAAAAAACGTATAGAAAAAATGGCTTTTGTAGCGCCGCACAAAAATGTTTTCAATCGAAAAATATCAACTAAATTTTGCGTATAAACATCCAAGCGAATTTTATTGCGTTATAACCACATCGATTGTCGAAAGAAGAATTTCGCCAACTTTAAAAAGTTAGGTCATGTTTAAGATGCTATAACGCAGAAATAGCCAAATTCAATCAAAAACTGATATATCCTGAAAGTTGTAGATCATTACATTTTGTAAAAATGTTTAGGGGGCCAAAAAACCCAAACTTTTTGAACTTTTTTCAGCTTTTTAAAAAAACGTATAGAAAAATGCTTTTGTAGCGCCGCTCGCTATTGTTTATATTATCGTATTATTAGTTTATCGTTCCTTTATTATTATTATCTGTCAGTTATTATTATTATTTGTAAGAATTATTATTTTTTAATTTCTGTTGTAATAAATTTTGTAATGTTAACACTGAACCTGGCAACACTGAGTGCCAGATAAACTTGTTATTACCTTTCAAGTTCTAGTTATTCGAATATAATTGTTTTTGTTTTCGTGTTCTGTGCATTCTAGTGTAATAAAACCTGTGAACAAATATTAATGAGTTTGTGAACTGTTAAACATTAAAAATTTGAAACAGAAAAGGTCTATAGGGAATAGTGACTATTAAAGAGACTATTCATTTTTCAACCGAAAAATGTTTAAGTAACAAAATTAAAGTGTTTTAAATTGTGCGTCTAAAGACATCCCTTAAGCTGGATTTTATTAAGGCGCATAGCCACAGTATAACTCTGAGATAAGTAAAAAAAAAAAAAAAACTGTAGGTTGATTTTGGATAAACTTTTTTTAAAATGCAAACAAATCACGAATGGAACATGGAAATAAGCTTCGAACCTTGAACTCAAAAAATCAAAACGTCTGACTGCTGCAAATTGTTTACACACTTAGCTTTTTAGTTAGGTCTGCTATAAAAGCGTGTTTTTCTAGTTTTAAACTATTTTTTTTTTTTGTTTTTTGCTCTTTCATATAAATTATTTTATATAATAGCAATTTATTAAAGGTACAGGTAACGAGGATTGGAAACTTTTAGCTACCGACACATCAATGCTCGCAACCAACCTCTTCAACTCAAACCTGTTTACACAAGCCGCATTTTCTACGCTGTTTTATCACACCATATTATAAAACAAGAACAAATAGTAATAGGAATGAAAGTATTCGATGCATTCCTTTTTAGGCGGCTCTGTTCGAATAACATGTTTATTATTCATAATCGACTACTGTTGAACCGGTTTAATTCTGTTTTCGATGTTGCAGCGCCTGTTTTCAACAGCAACCAAGGCCTTATTTCCCATTTGAATTATAATCCGATAAATAAAAAAATAATAAATAATAGTAACATTAAGATAAACAATTTGTAATTGATTTAAAAAATACTTTCAAGTCTCAGTTTTATGGACGTTTTATTTTTCACGACTACAGGTATTGATGTAAATTATGTTTCTTTCACAACAAGGATAGTCCTCCTGTCTAATTAATGTATTATAAACAATGGTTATTAATGTGTTTTTCCTCAAAGATTAGTTTATAATAAATGCATAATTTACACCCATACAAAATTATAAAGACTTGTCTCATATAAATACCTGCATTATTTTTGCACCAACCCAATATACATATATATAGTGATCCACAATGACCTTAATATCCCATATGTCACTGATTTGGCACGAATCAGATACCTTTCCTTTCATAATAAACTTAATACTCATTCAAACCCACTTGTAGCACAACTTGCTTTCCATTCCATTCCTGGCAATCCTCCGAGGCGTCTGAAGAGAAGATGGCCTCGGGATGTTCTTCTGTAGACATTTCATTAGAGTACTACCAATGGATAGTTCCTCTACAAGTTTTAAACATTCCATTATTCTTCATTGTAAACCGCTGTTTTACTAGATGCATCTGTAATACAGTTGTGAATTTCTATTTATAAAAGAAAAATTAAGAAAGAAAAGAATTAAATTAAAAAAACTATTCATAATTTGGAATTAACCCTTCAGACGGAACATGTTTTTCTTTGCGTTAGGAGGAATATCCGTCCCACAGACGGATACTGGAATTTTTCTTTTTTTCATAAACTCAATTTATATTTTAAGCCATTTATTTACTCTGATTGCCTTTGTTGTTATTTAGCAAATAATATATTGTTCACAGGTAATTAACGAATCCATGATAGAAGTTGATTAGTGGTAGAATGTAAAATTATTTATTATTTTTATCAAATGTGGAGCATAATTACTTATAATCGCTCAGAAACTAGAAAAAGTAATATAATATAATAAAATAAAAACACACACGAAAAAAAAAAGGAAAGCAAAGTATGCAGTAGAATGAAAGAAAATGACGTTCATGGTATCACTTTCATCGAAGTTTGAAAATTCGGTTCAAAATAAGTGTAAAAAAAGAAGAGGTTGCCTACTATAATGCTACAGCAACTTTATGAGGAGTAGATAAAGATTCAATAAAATGATGATTAATTAAAAATAAATTATAAGAATATATATATATTAAAATAAATACAAATTTATAAACAAGAAATGAAAACAAGCTTTACATTCAGCCAGGGATTAAATGAGAAGTACAAAATTGTACGTTTATAGGAACACCTGCCAGACAGACGGATATAAAATCGTTACACTAGTGGGAACATCTGACTTATCTATAAAAATCTATAAAAGTATATAAAAATGCAATCTTAGCTGCTTAGGGTCTGATGCTAAACAGCAAACATTTAGTACCGGCAAAGATTGGGGTTAAACCGAAGCACACACAAAATCTCGGTCATCCAATCACTTTCCAGTAAGATTTAGTGCATTATATACTAACTGTACCCGTCTGACAGACGGATGTTCCGTTGGAAGGCCTAACAAAGTTGAGACAAGGCAGGGATTTAAACGTGACTTTTTTTATTCAAACCAATACATCTTCTAAACGGTAGGTCCTAGCGAGAAATGCTATACAACGTAAAATTTCTCCAATAAATTTTAGATGGGCAGCTGTCGACGAATTTCCGATCCGAGCAACACTATCATGTCAACAGCATGTCATAATGTTACATTTTTGAATGTGAAAGAAAATAAGGTTCAGCTAAAAAGTATAGAACACCAGCAAAAGACATATCCCTTTAGAGCACAAAACGCTCTGAAATTATTTTACATACCTATGATATTTTTCAGATCTTTAAATAAAATTTCACTTCAAGGAATCGTCGTAAACCAACGGCTTTCTGTCCTACAGTATCCTTTAATGATATTCCATTAATCCCTGTTGAACAGATCCGCTACCTAGGACTCCACTTGGACAAACGTCTCACTTCGAATCCGCATACAAGACTAAAACGACAAGAAACCTCTCGTCGTTACAGACTACTTCAACATTTACTAGGCAAACGATCAAAGCTCCCAATTAATTACAAAAGACTTATTTACATGACTGTGAATTAGAGCTATTTAAACGTACGGAGTTGAGCTTTGGGGCTCCACAAAACATCCAATTCATCTCGTATCGAATCCTTGCAATCCAAAATCCTTCGAAAAATCCTCAATGCTCCTTACTTTGTGACCAATAAACTTATCCATAAAGACCTTAATGTTCTATATGTTGCTGATTTAGCCCAGACCAGATACCTATCCTTTCATAGTAAGCTCCATAACCACCACTCCAATCCACTAGTCTCCCAACTTGCTTCCCACTCCCTTCCTGATAATCCTCCGAGGCGTCTGAAAAGAAGATTGCCTAAAAACCTTTTAGTGTAGATTTTTATTGAAGTGCTACTACTAAGTAGTTCTTCACAAGTTATTTAAATGCCATTGTATTCACTATCAACACATTTACTTGATGTATATGTTTTTGTACAGTTGTAAATTACAAATTTAATGTAATTAAATATATTTTTCTAGATTAAATATCTTTGAATAAAGATTATTCAAATTTTAATTTAAAATTTAAATTTTTTTTTTTTTTTTTTAGAATGTTCCACTAAACAAAACATTGCCCTTAATACTATCTCTGAAAAGATCAACGGAACGAAACAATGAAGCCATTAACACAAAAAAAAAATTAGCTTTTTATAAAAAGTGTTGATGCAATTATATTGTTTTGAATTCCACGGCCTAGATACTTATCGCGCAGCTGAGCAGTTCTACTTTTAGGCTAGGACCAGTAGGAATATACCATTAGTCATATTTTTATTATCGACATCATTTATTTATTTATTGCAATACGTGAACTATTAGATCTAATTGCTAATTATTTAATAGTAAAAAAAAAATTAATGGAGAAGATGCAAGGCAGGTCGAAACGTTGGCACATATTACAAAATTCTTCTAAGACATGATGTTTCTCTTAGATTGCATCCCTGGTCATCTTCTCTATTCATCATAACAGTCAACTATACTTTTAGCATCAAAAATAATTTAATAACCTAAAGGGTTAGAAGCTACCATTCCACAAGCGTGCCTTCAAGAAACCTACCAGACCAGCTCTACACCGCCCAGTTCGATCCTTACGCTTCACATCGAGTATACATTTATCGATAGTTCATTCCTATAACCTCAGATTTAAAAAATATATATATTTTTTTTTTTTTATAGAACTTTTACTGAGTAATTATTATTAGATGATTATATAGATTACATTCACACATTATGTACAAAGAGAAAAAATAAAATAAATAAAAAGATAACAGAAAGAACCTCCTATACATAAACAATATACATATAAATAAAATGAAATACTAAAATAAAAAAATTAAACATTGAGTAAGTAAAAATAAATAAATAGTAATAATAAAAAATAAAACAAAATTAGATTATTTTGTTAAAAACTTTATTTACAATACACACTCATCCCAGGGACCCCCAGCCAGACCCCTCCCTCCAATTATAGAGAGACAAGCCAGGCATAGAGAAGTCCCAACTCTTGTCTCTCAGCTGCGTCACTGGTGTAAAAAACCCTGTGGAGGCTGAGTGAGAGCGCTACAGTACATTCACGCCGGACATGAGTTAAGAAGCTGGCCATTACCAGAACTTCAAATAAATAAATTTTACAAAAGATCTCGGGGCCGCTGCCGTTTTAGTCTGCGAGGTGAGTTATCAGGATGGGTGGAGCTGGATAAAGATTGAGCCAGAAGGAAAGGTTGCGATGGGATTTCGAAAATTTAATTTAATTTAAATGAGGACGAGGACGTATGGTATATTGAGATCATTGTGTAGGGTTTTATTGGTTACATAGTAGGGAGCATTTACTATAGTTCGGAGGATTTTGGATTGGAAGGATTGAATGCGTTTGATATTCGACTTTTTTGCTGTCCCCCACAGTTCAAGTCCATAAGTCCAAATGGGTTTAATGATGGTTTTGTACAGGGGAAGTTTATTTTTAATAGAAAGATAAGATGTCCTATTTAGTAGTCTATACAATTGGCTGAAGCGTCTGTTAAGTTCTTGCCTTTTGAATCGAGTATGTGGTTTCCATGTAAATCTTTTGTCTAGGTAGAAACCGAGATACCGAACTGTATCAGCTTTGGGTAGTGGAATACCATTGAAATATATAAGAGGACTGGGTTTGCGGCGAAGGGTAAAGATACCGGTGCATTTAGATTCATTTACTTTGTGTAAACAATCACATCTGCAGTTTCAACTTGGATTGTTTTTTAGTGTGCTATAGTCATATTTAGTCTTCCTCAATGTAAATAGGTGAAACAGAAGTTAACACCTTGAGTTTCGTAAAGGATTAAGTGTTTTATAAATTCATTCACTTCAGATCTTAGTGACACATTTTTAATATAAAAAAATATTCTCCATTAAATTGTTGATTAGGAAGGAAATGATCGGCACATTTTGGATTCAAGCAACAGAACTAAAGCATGTCAAAATTTTATATCTTTGATGAGAGTAAAAATGTTTAGATCCCTTGCTAAAAGAAATATATATGCCAAAATTATAATTTACTAGTTTTATAGTATATAACAATATTGTATTTCCCTGAATGAGCAAGGCAGATATTTTTAAAAAGTGGGCGGTTCCTAGGGGATCGTACCGGCACAGTGGCACGAATGGCCTAAATTCCTCATATACGAAAAACTAAAAAAAAAATTATTTCGATCCCCGACAACTTTCCACCATCTTCTAGCCTCTTAAGAATAAGAAAATTTGAGAATGTTCCAAAAATATGAACCGAAAATGCTGCTGAGATAAAAAAAAAAGTAATGAAAATTGACATAAACATGCACAAAATCGTACCTAGTGATTTTGATTGTTCCTGTGAGTTTTTTTTATTTTATTATTTTACTGATAATTATATCTCATAATCTCAAATAAACTTTCTAGTTTTACAAGTCTATTCAAACTAAGAAAAACTAGAATTGATGGTTTTATTATAAGAATAATTTAAAATCTTATGTTCGGAGGAACATTCAGATTATTTGGGGTATATTTTTGCGCGTTGAAGGAAACTTCCAAATTCTTTCGAAAAATGGACTTCAGAGGTTTTTACCTTGGGTATTTAATGAGATAAATACGTTCCATTACTATCCGAATACGCCCAAATTTTCCAGGTTTTAGGCACTGATTATGTACTACTGATATTGTAATTCGACCTAATTAAACTATCTACCTTGATTGATATTTGTGACTTTCCAGTTATGAAAAACAAAACAATATTTAAAATTTTTAGTTTAAAATTGTATTTTGTCAATTTAAAAATATTTAGTCTTAGTTATTTTTTTTCTTTTCAGTTTTTCAACATGTAATAGGCACCCTGCTATGGCATATATTTCTTCGCGTTTTCATGCATATATTTATAAAAACAATGCATATTTAAATAAATATTTATACAAACTATTTTTATAATAATACATAAAATATTTTTAGAATAATAGAAGGGATAAGAAAAAAAGTGTTGAGTTGTAATTTCTTAATAGAATGTGTTTTATAATGTTATAATTTATTGTTGATTTATTATCATCATTTATATCATGAAAAATACTTCATTGTTAAATTCCACACACAAAAGAGCAGAGAGTATGATCGATACTCGATGAAAAAGAAAACATTATTATAATGCAATGTCCAAATAATTACCGGTTTCGTCCCACTGTGCGCCATTCGGTCTGGACCCTCACATTCCACCACTGGCTAGAGACTTAGTGAAAATAGTGAGGAGAAAGAACCATGTGATTAATCAACCAATTTAATAATTTTTCCAACCAACGAAAATTATTTCATTGGTTAGAGAGTTTGAAAAAGTAGAATATTCGGCCATTAAAAACATTTCGGTAGATTTGTAAAGCGTATCTGTCAGTGATTCAAAATTACTGCTACATTCAGAAAAAATTTCATCAAATGTAATAAAAAGCCATTTTCATACCCCAACTTTATTAATTGTTTTTTTTTTTTTTTTTAATATTATCAAGGATATTTTAAAACTGTAAATATTAATTTTTTCTTAGTTTCGATTACATTTATTATGTAATTACATCCCTGTGCCTCAGTATGTAGAAAATATTTTAGTTTATCCTAGGAAAACAAACAAATGTTTTCTTGCTTGTTTCTTATTCGATCTCTCCTTGAAATCTCTCGGGGGTTTCTTTTCAATAAGTAAAAACTTTTAATGCATAAGTAATCCCAGAGGAAGCGACTCCGAATGCACCTCACTTCGTTCCATCATATAATATTGAAGGTACGCAGGAGGACAAATACTACTCACTCGGAGCCTACAAATAAAGCATTCATGTTCTCACAAAAAGTTTCTTCAGGGAACGAAATTATGTTTGTTCATTTACTATAGTTTCGTGTTTTATTACCAAAGTATTTTATTAATAAATTAATTCCCTTCACACTAAACTTCTGGCTCGATAATTATCTGGTTCAACACATCCTGATAACCCCCCTCGCATACAAAAACGGCAGTGGACCCGAGATCTTATGTAAAATTTATTTATGTTGGAGTTCTGGAAATAGCTAGTTTTTCTACTCATGCCCTGAGTGAATGCACTATAGCGCTCTCAGTTGGCCTCCACTGGGTTTTTTATATCAGTGACGCAGCTGAGAGAGAAGAGCTGTAGCCCCTCCATAAGTGGGGGGATGAGTGTGTATTGTAAATAAAGTACGATTGTGTTTTTAACTATTAATTTAATATTGTTTTGTTTTTTTATTATTACTGTTCGCGCTAATCGGCGCTGTTGTGAAAAAGAAAAAAAAGATATTGTACATAGCCGCCCTCTATCAGATTTTTAGGGTCAACTGGCACTTTAGTATATAATAACTACCAAGAGGGCAGCTGACAACTGCCTTTCTGCCGCCCCCAATATTCATATTTGCCTTATCTCCGGTCTAATCCCTCCTGTTTTATCCTCATTCTCTTTCTATCTTTGAAGCTGAGCGAACCAGGTTTACCTTCTATGCCCAAGGCCCTATGGTCTTCCTTTGTTACAGCCCAAGGCTAAATTTAGCCTACCTAAGTTTTTCTTTATGTTATTTACCAAAGACATTATTTTCCCTTGCAAATGAGTGGTGATCTGAGCAGAAGGTTTCTCAACCGATTATATCAGTATACAGGAAAATCAGCCACTGGCGATTCTCTTAGAGGCCTCTGAGAAGTCACGGAGTTACAGCGGCAACTGCACCTGGGTGAGTGATTTACAATTACATCATTGGTATAGATATTTTCTATTAAAGGTTTCCCCAAAATTTCGAGCATTCGTTTTAATAAAATTGCATACAGTCCATTCCCCAGAGGCTGATGCGATTTCTGAGGAAGTTACCCTTCCTCTAAGTCGCATCAGAAAATTTTTTTTTTTTTAAATTTTACTATTTCATTTTATTTATATGTATATTGTATGTTTTATATTGCTTATGTATATAAAGTTCTTTTTAGTTATCTTTTTTTATTTATTTTTTTTTCTCATAGTACATAGTGTGTGAATGTATTCATAAGGCATCTATATTACTTATTTGTGGCAAATTTTAAGAATTACTCTTTAAACTTAATTACAAGTTTTTTTTTTAATTTGAAAAAAAATAGATACATTTTGGAAAAGCTAAAATTAGTATACATTACTTGTCAATTGTATTAGTAATCCATAGTCACACATTCCATAGATTTCACTAACAGTATTAACCAGCTAGCAAGAGTTGAGAAAACCCTCATTAAAAATTATATATTAACAGTTTTAGACTAGAATGGGAAATATCTGGTAACTGTATACATCATAAAAAACAAGTAAATCTGAGAAAAATGATTACAATCGCATATAAAGAATTACTCTCTAGTAGCACTTGAAAAAATCATCTACATTAGAAGGTCTCTTGGCCATCTCCTTTTTAGACGCCTCGGAGGATTATCGGGAATAGAGTGAGAAGAAAGTAGGGAGATATTCAGCAACACATCTAGATATTTATGGATAAGTTTGTTATGTGGCATTATAGAGAGCATTGGGGATTTTACGAAGGATTTCGGTTTGTTGTGGAGGGGATGCGAGAACAATTGGAAGGTTTAGTGGAGCCCCAAAGTTCAACTCTGTAAATCCAAATGGGTCTAATAACTGTCATTTGTAATTTCTTGGAAGCTTTGAAGGATTGTCTAGTCAAAGTTGGAGTAGTCGGAAACGACATACGGTTTCTTGTCTGGTAGTCTGGTATGTGAATTTTTTATCTTTGGTAAGGGATTCTTTTTTTCTTTTTTTTCATTTATTGATATTTACAACTGTACAAAATAATATACAACAAGTAAATGTGTTGACAGTGAATACAAAGGCATGTAAATAACTTGTGAATAAAATCTACACTAAAAGGTCTCTAGGCCATCTTCTTTTCAGACCCCTCGGAGGATTATCAGGGATAGATGAGGAAGCAAGTTGGGAGACTAGTGGATTGGAGTGGTTATGGAGCTTACTACGGAAGGATAGTTATCTGGTTTGTGCTAAATCAGAAACATATGGAACATTACGATCTTTATGGATAAGTTTATTGGTCACATAGTAAGGAGCATTGAGGATTTTTCGAAGGATTTTAGATTGTAAGGATTGGATACGAGATAAATTGGATGGTTTAGTAGAGCCCCAAAGCTCAACTCAGTACGTCCAAATAGATCTAATAACAGTCTTGTAAATGAGTCTTTTGTAATTAATTGGGAGCTTTGAACGTTTGTATTGTAAATGTTGGTGTACTCTGTAACGACGGGCAGCTTCTTGTCTTTTTAGACTTGTATGTGGATTCCAAATAAGACGTTTGTCCAATTGGAGTCCTAGGTGGCGGATCTGTTCAACAGGGATTAGTGGAATATCATTAAAGGATACTGTAGGACAGGATGTCGTAGGTTTACGACGAAGGGTAAAGGATATTTGATGGGATTTGTTTGGATTTATTTTGATTCTCCATTTTTGACACCATTCTTGTAGGTTTAGGATATGCGATTGGGGTGTTTGAGAGGCAATAAAGGGATCATTGTTTACTGATAACACACATGTGTCATCAGCGTAAGTGGTGAGGACAGTGGTAGGATGAGTTGCGATGTCAGCTGTGTACACGGTGTAGAGGACAGGACCTAGGATACTACCTTGAAGAACTCCGGCAGATTGGGTAAAGAGGGGAGAATAGGAAAATTTATGGGTAAGGGATTCTTAAACTCTAAAACATGAGAAAATTCTCTTTGTAGTCTGCATGAGACTACCTTAAGTGATTGTACATAGGACAAACTGACAGGTGGCGATGAAATCTCAGCTTCGATTTTTTTTTTGACAGTCCCCATTCTAGTCTAATACCTTTCATAGATAAGAATTTAAAGGGAAACTAACAATACTAAAACGACAAGAAGCTGCCCGTCGTTACATACTACTTCAACATTTACTAGACAAACGTTCAAAGCTCCCAATTAATTACAAAAGACTCATATACATGACTGTGATTAGACCTATTTGGACGTAAGCAGTTGAGCTTTGAGGCTCCACTAAACCATCCAATTCATCTCGTATTCAATCCTTACAATCCAAAATCCTTCGAAAAATCCTCAATGCTCCTTATTTTGTCACCAATAAACTTATCCATAAAGATCTTAATGTTCCATATGTTGCTGATTTAGCCCACACCAGATACCTATCCTTTCATAGTAAGCTCCATAATCACTCATATCTGTTAGTTTCTCAACTTGCTCCCCACTCCATTCCTGACAATCCTCCGAGGCGTCTGAAACGAAGATGGCCTAGAGACCTCCTAGTGTAGAAGTTTTAATAAAGTGCTACTGGTGAGTAGTCCTTTTCAAGTTTCGACATGGTTTTGTGATCGTTGTCAATACATTTACTTGATGTATATATATTGTACAGTGTAAATTTCAATAAAGATAAATATTAGAAAAAAAAAAAAGGGAAACTTAAATAGGGAAAAAAAGAATTACTAAATCAGACTATTTTTCAAGGCACCAAATATTTTTGGTATGAGCACTTAGTCAAATAATAATAACTTTTAATAAATAAATTTGTTGTAAATTAATTATTTTAATACATAAATATATATTCAATAACTATTTGCATAATTTATGTTCCACTCAATATGCTTTTTTCTTACTCTGAATAGATTCTATTTTATATAAAACACTAAGCATTGTACCAAAAGAATTTATTTCTTATTTCATTTGTAGAATGTTCTCTTATATCCCTTTATATATATATGTATATATATCTATTTATATATATATATATATATATATATTTAGTTGTCCCCGCCAGATGTCTACAGGTGTCACTTCTGACTCAGTAAACAGCACGGAGTAGGGATGAGAACGAAGCCGGTCTCCTTTCTTTCTCACTCCCTACACAGTTTGTCGGCCATCATTATTGTTTATGCATCAAGTATAGTAGTAACGTTGACAATTATTATTTTGCTATCTCAGTGTAACTCTCATATTAACTTTTAATCATTCCTATTTTATCAATAATAACTAAATTATCAATTTTGAGTGTATTTTGCACGATTAGTTACCAGGTATGCAAGTTTAAAATGTCGTTTTAATTCCAATAGAATGCGCTCTTAGCCTATTGAAGGATTTGCTTATCTCTAAACGCTATTTTGTTTGTTAGTCATTTGTTTACAAAAGTCAGTTGTTTTTAAGTCGTTTACGTGGACGTATCATACCTTTCTTTGGTGTTAAAAATGTCTAATTTTAAGCCAAATAAAGAGCATTTGCGGCATGTCATGATTTTCTTATTTAATCAAAAGAAAAAGGCATCTGAATGTCATCGAATTCTTGTTGAGACTTATGGCGATGTTGCTCCAACCGTCAGGACATGTGAACGTTGGTTTCAAAGTTTCAAACGTGGTGATTTTGATGTTACTGATCAAAAACGAGAAAATCGACCAAAAAAGTTTGAGGACTTTGAATTGCAATCTTTATTAGACGAAGACAATACCCAAACCCAACAAATGATGGCAGAACAGTTGAATGTCACTAGGCAAGCCATTTCCGATCGCCTGAGAGCTATGGGAAAGATTCAAAAGGTTGGAAAAATGGGTTTCCACATGAATTGGACGAACGACAGATGGAAAAAACGAAAAACTGTGTGCGAAATGCTGCTTTTACGCCACGAAAGAAAGGGTTTTTTGCATCGAGTTGTAACTGGCGATGAAAAATGGATTTATTTTCAGAATCCCAAACGAAAAGAATCATGGGTAACGCCAGGACAACCATCCACATCGAGTGCAAGACCGGATCGTTTTGGGAAGAAGACAATGCTGTGTGTGTGGTGGGATCAGAAGGGAGTAGTCTACTACGAGCTTCTCAAACCCGGCGAAATAGTCAATACCGAGCGCTACCGACAACAAATGATCAATTTGAGTCACGCATTGATCGAAAAACGCCCAGAATGGGCTCACAGGCACGCCAAAGTCATTCTTCAGCATGATAACGCTCCTGCACATTCAGCCAGATTGACTAAGGAAACGATTTCTTCGCTTGGTTGGGAACTCCTACCCCACCCGCCGTATTCACCTGACCTGGCGCCTTCTGATTATCACCTCTTCTCATCGATGGGGGACACTCATTGGCGGAGCAACAACACTTCAACAATTTCGAAAACGTACGAAAATGGCTCGATGAATGGATTTCAATAAAGATGAAGCATTCTTTTGGAATGGTATCCATATATTGCCCGAGAGATGGACAAAATGTGTAGAAAGCGAGGGTCAGTACTTTGAATAAAATATATTATACTTTTTTTTAAATTACTGTGTATATATTTTAAGAAATAAACGACATTTTAAACTTGCATACCTGGTAATCAAGTGATTTTTATAACCTCAAAAGTACTCAACATGTGACACGAGCTTCCAATAACAACGGATTTTTTTGTGTTGTAAGTATACTTTTTTTTTTTATATCGAAAATGTTGTTGATCTTATAAAATGTAATTTTAATTTAATCTTATTAAAAAAATGTAATTGAACAATTAAGATTTTCAAAAAATCATTCATTATGAATCTTTATTTTGAAATGTCAATGGAAATATTGGTTGTATGAAAAAATTTATAAGAGACAATGTTTTCATAAAATTTAATTTTTTACTTTTGTTTGAAAAATTTTTCCATAAAACTTATATTTTTGTTATAATTTCATAAATTAAAACTAATCATTTCAAAACTGCGGCAAAAATCCTGGCCCTAATTATACTTTTAACATTTTTCATCATTAAATAATTTCATTAATTCTATTTATGTATGTTTTGTACAGTGAGCAATACCAAGAAAACGCAAAGGGGCTGATTTGAGCCGCAGTACAAGTAAAGCTCGGTACTTGCGAAATAGCAGATCCGAAAGAACAGAAGAACAAATCCAGCAACAAATACTGATGCACGTGTCAGAATGGCGCAATTGCATCAAGAAGAGCCACAAGATACACGAGCTGAACGCAATGAAGTCAGAAGATTAGAACAACGACAATCACGCCGTTTCACAGTCAATAGACGAAGAACAAATGACCAACAACGACAACAGGTACATCGAGCATTTATATCTGATTCATTCCTGCGCCTAGCATTCCAGTATGAGCCCGATATTGAATATTATGCTCATTCAAAAGTGGTAATTGGTGCTATGGACAAGGAATGTCCGCATTGTCATGCTCTGAAATTCAAAAATGAGCCAGCTGGGATGTGTTGCGCGTCAGGAAAAGTGCAACTACCTGAAATTGAAACACCACCTGAACCATTGAACGGCTTACTTATCGGCACGGATCCAGATTCTAACGTGTTCCTGAAGTCAATTCGAAGATTCAATTCATGCTTTCAAATGACATCGTTCGGAGCAACAGAAATAGTTCGAAATACTAATGCAAATGGTCAACAATTCTATTCTACATTCAAAAATCAGAGGCCAACGTTTATCATAAAATGGGCTCACTGCTGCCAATGCCAAACGAACCACATAAATTCTTACAAATCTACTTTATGGGCGGCGAGGATTCCGGAAGCGCACTTTCCAATCGCGTGAATGCACGTTTGTGATTATAATAACCTTGATTCACTTTATGCCAGGCGCATCGTCAGCCAGCTAGATGCTCTTTTGAACGAGCACAACGAGTTGTTGAAAATATTCAAATCACATATGCACCAATTACAAAGCGATAATTACGCTATCGTCATTAATCCTGATAAAACACCAGCTGGAGAGCATATTCGTAGATTCAATGCACCCGTTGTTGATGATGTTGCTGGAATCATGGTTGGCGATTGTACAGCTGCACGAGAAATTGTGATTCGTAGAAGAAATAATAATCTTCAGTTCATTTCTGACACACACATCGTTCATATGACGCTCTCCAATATCCGCTAATATTCTGGAAGGGACAAGACGGATATTGCATAAACATAAAACAACGAGACCCCGTATCAGGTACTTCATTGATTATTAATTTGATCATTAATCATTTAACAAAACAATTAAATTATTAAACGTAATAAATTTAAATTAATTTTTATGAACAAATATTACAGGAGCTGAAACAAACAAGAACGTTAGCTCAAAGGATTATTATGCGTACCGATTAATGATTAGACGTGGTCTGGACAACGTCATTTTACGATGTCGTGAGCTTTGTCAACAATTCATGGTCGACATGTACGCGAAGATTGAGAGCGAACGACTACGATACTTAAGATATAATCAACAAAAGCTGCGCGCGGAAGAGTACATTCATTTGCGAGACGCTATCAACAACAACGCCGACGTCGCCGAAAATTGGTAACCATGTCATTTTACCATCATCGTACGTAGGCAGTCCACGTCATATGCAAGAATATATACAGGATGCTCTGACTTTCGTGCGCGAATATGGACGACCATGTTTATTTATCACGTTCACATGTAATCCAAAATGGCCAGAGATTTCATCTTTGCTACTGCCTGGCCAAAATGCAATACATCGCCATGATATTACAGCACGTGTGTTCAGACAAAAGTTGAAGTCTTTAATAAGTTTCATTACTAAATCACATGTATTCGGTCCCACACGTTGCTGGATGTATTCGGTTGAGTGGCAAAAGCGAGGATTACCTCATGCACACATTTTGGTTTGGTTCATCGACAAAATCCGTCCTGAAGAAATCGATAGTATCATTTCTGCGGAAATTCCAGATCCATCCACTGACCAACTGCTGTTTGATATTGTTACAACAAACATGATTCATGGTCCATGTGGTACTCTTAATAGTTCATCGCCTTGCATGGCTGATGGAAAATGTACTAAAAATTTCCCTAAAGATATTACCAATGATACGGTCACAAATGTCGACGGATACCCAATATATCGTCGAAGAAATCCTGAAAATGGCGGACAATCATTTATTAAAAATATCATCAACACAGACATTGATATTGACAATCGTTGGGGTGGTGCCATATTCGCCTCTGCTGAGCAAGACATATAATGCTCATATTAATGTTGAGTTTCTGCAGTTCTGTGAAGAGCATCAAATACATTTGCAAGTATGTCCATAAAGGCAGTGATATGGCTGTGTTTAGAGTGGAAAATACTAATGTGAATGCTCCTCCAGTGAATAAAAACGATGAAATTACGCTCTACCAAATTGGTCGGTACATCAGCTCCAATGAAGCTGCTTGGCGTATCTTTGGTTTTCCAATTCATGAACGGGATCCAGCAGTTGTTCAGTTAGCCATCCATCTTGAAAACGGTCAGCGTGTATTTTTCACGAACGAGACAGCGATTGATCGTGCAATAAATCCACCTAAAACTACACTCACTGCATTTTTTGAATTGTGTAATCGTGCGGATGATTTTGGTGCCTTTGCACGAACATTACTCTATTCACAAGTACCACGCTATTTCACATGGACTCAAACAAAAACATGGATGCCCCGCAAGCAAGGCTCACCAGTTGCTGCATGTCTCAATTTATTTAAATCAAACGCCTTGGGGCGATTATTTACAGTCAATCCAAGACACACTGAGTGCTTTTATCTTCGACTGTTGTTGGTTAATGTTACTGGCCCATTATCATTTCAAGATATACGTAAAGTGAATGGGCAACAATATCCAACGTATAAAGATGCATGCCTTGCACTCGGCTTGCTGGAAGACGACAACCAGTGGGAATGCATGCTTGCTGAAGCTGCATTGAACTGTACAGCAATACAAATTCGTCGACTATTCGCTATAGTGTTGACTACATGTTTCCCAGCTCGAGCACAGATATTATGGGAAAATCACAAAGATTCAATGACTGATGATATATTGCATCAACATCGTATATGGTGCCACGATCTAACCATAACATTCATCGACGAAATGTACAATGAAGCATTGATTGCTATTGAGGATCTTTGCATTGTCATTGCCAACTTACCACTTAGTAATTTCGGTATGAATTCGCCAAATCGAACTGCATCTGATTTAATGAATACTGAAATGAATCGTGAACTGCAGTACAGTACTGTAGAAAAATGGCAGCGATTGTTGCCCGCAATGTCCCACTAATGAATGAGGAACAAAGAACCATTTATGATCGCATTATGCTCGCAATTTCAGCTGGACAAGGTGGGTTCTTCTTTTTGGATGCACCGGGTGGAACTGGCAAAACATTCGTTATTTCGCTAATTCTTGCTGAAATACGATCAAATAATGGCATCGCATTAGCCGTTGCATCATCGGGGCATTGCAGCAACTTTATTGGATGGAGGTAAAACAGCTCATTCAGTATTTAAGCTGCCACTAAATATTCAGAATAACCCTGACGCAGTATGCAACATTAAGAAACAATCGTCCATGGCCACTGTGCTGAAACGGTGTAAAATTATTATTTGGGATGAATGTACTATGGCACACAAACATTCACTTGAGGCGTTGAACAGGACATTGAAAGATATTAAAAACAGTGACAAACTATTTGGCGGAACTCTGTTGGTCCTTTCAGGTGATTTCAGACAAACACTTCCAGTCATTCCACGTTCAACATACGCTGATGAGATCAACGCTTGCTTAAAATCATTCCATTGTGGCGTAATGTTGAAAAATTACAGCTAAAAATAAATATGCGCGTTCAAATGCTTCAAGATCAATCCGCTGAAACATTTTCAAAACAACTCTTAGATATCGGTGATGGAAAAGTTGCTATAGATGAAACTGGATACGTAAAATTACCGACCGATTTCTGCACAATCGCTGATTCGCAAGATACTCTCATTGAACAAATATTTCCCGATGTACACACACATTACATAAATCATGAGTGGCTTGCAGAAAGAGCGATTTTAGCGGCAAAAAATGTAGACGTTGACAATTTAAATCTGAAGATACAAATGTTGTTGCCAGGGAACTTGGTATCATATAAATCTATTGATACAGTTTTGCGACGACAGCGAAGCAGTAAATTTTCCCACAGAGTTTTTGAACTCACTGGATTTGCCAGGCATGCCACCGCATAATTTACAATTAAAGGTTGGATCTCCAATTATCTTGCTTCGTAATTTGAACCCGCCCCGGCTGTGCAACGGTACGCGATTTAGTCATTCAAAAATTTAATGGATTTTAAATGGCAAGTTCAGAGGTAAAAATATACTCATACCACGGATTCCTATTATACCTACAGTTGTGCCAATTCAATTCAAACGTATTCAGTTTCCGATTAGATTGGCATTTGCAATGACTATCAACAAATCCCAAGGTCAAACGATGTCTGTTTGTGGATTAGATTTGAGAACACCATGTTTTTCACACGGACAATTATACTGGCATGCTCTCGAGTGGGTAAACCATCCAGTTTGTTTGTGTTAGCTAAAGATGGACTAACAAAAAATATTGTTCGCGCTATAGCATTAAGAGATTGATATTGTTTAATAGTGTTACTGTCGTAATGTTTAATTAATGATATATAATCTTTAAGGGATAAATTTAATAATTTAAAAATAATGTTTGCCTTTTGTTATTTTTATATTCCCTTATCGTTCACAGCGCTCCATGCTTATTTCACGCATATACCACATTCTTACATACATACAAATATACACATTCTAACATACATACATACTTACAATAAGTAAGCTATTTTTTTGTCTACACTAGAAATTACTAGGAAATTATTTATATGGCAAAAACAACGTTTGCCGGGTCAGCTAGTATATATATATATAATTATAGTTATATTGTTTTGTTTTTTTTTTTTCGTTTGTTCACGTCTCTTTCCAGATGTAACTAATTATAATTATTTCTGTAATTATTTGTTATTCGTAAGAAACTTGGTCCCACAAGAAAATTATTTTTCTACTCTATTTTCTATTCTATTCATAATTATATTTCTATTTTAAGTTATCTCCAGCCCAGCTATAGGATAAGGCCAAGGACGAAGAACTGGAGAGCGGCCGAGCGATCCCATCAAGATGTCGAGCATCATTTCATTAAGTCCCCGGGACCCCTCTGCATAATCAGTCCAGCCATTCCAGAGCCACCCAATCAGAAAACTGGATTTAGAATTAACTAAGTGCGTCACTCCTTCCCGGACGACAATTCGTTCCTTCACGCCCACGTAGGACGAGGAACAGACAATGGGGCTTGATGAGTTCTTAACCAATGGCTCCTTGATTGATTATTCATAAGTAAATGGGAAGGAAGAAAGGACTGCTGGTTCAGCTCGACAGATGGAGCCACTAAATGACGTGCGTCTTTAAAAGATGTTTTACAAACTCAAGAGTGAGAGATGAAGCAAGATTTGCCACAAGTATGACCAACTTAGCTATTAAATTAATGTTAAGCCTCAATCTATACTATTATATGAATGGACAAACCATTTTTCGTTTGTGATCACAAGAGCCCGAATTTTTATGCAGTAAAAAAGTGCAAAATATGCCATATAATATGCAGTAAAAATCCTTAAATATGCAACAAAATATGCAGCATCAATTCTTGAAAATTGCTATAAAACATCTAAAGTACAAAATCAAATAGATAAATATGAAGTAAAAAATATCCAAACAAGTAAACAAGAGTAGGAAAACCTATTAAAAAAGTATTAAAACGATTTTAAAACTGTATTTTGAAAAATAAATTATCGTTTTTATACAACTTGTTTTATAAGTACAATAATTGTATAACCAAATTTTATTATTCACAATACACAACACTGTTATTTACAATACAATCAGGTACTACAAAAAAAAAAAGTATTTAACTTGGTGCATCTATTTTTTTTTTTTTTTTTTTTTATCAGTTATTGTACAAGTTCGGCATTAAAATTTAAAATTGCGTTTCAATTTACAATGCATTTCTAAGTTTTCTTCTTTAAAACTCAAACTTCTATCTTTTAAAATGTTTTTATAATTTGAAAAAGATCCCTCAACATCTACAGAGGTAACGGGAGCAAATATATATGCATTTATAATAACTGGATTGTTTTCAACGTCATTTAAAACAATTGAATCTTCCCCATTTAAAATGTTGTTAACATTTTCTAGTTCTGCCTGAATTTTTAGTAAATATTTTATTAATTTTGTCTTGTAAGACATTCCCTATGTCGCCTGGGACTTTAGACACAATGTCTTTTACATCACTATTTTGAAACTTTCGTCATGCGACGAATTCGTTTCTTGAAGCTGTTTTAGTTTTATTGGCAAAAAACTTAGATGCGCATTTATAAAAGTTAGATTCTTGCTGAGTGCTGTTGTACTGTTCATCATTCGATCACATACGTTTTCTACACTTTGGGCCTTATTCCTAATCATATATTTCAAGAAGGAAAGTTTTAAACATAACTAAATTCTCGGCATAAAACAAAGCTGCTTCTATGCATGTACCCAATCTCGTATCACTGGTTGGGGAGGTAGTCGTTTCCCATTCATAATTTCTTTATATTTACTCTGGAAGGAGATTTTAAGAACATTTTTTTCCTATTGTTAATTAAATTGCTAACATCAGGAAAAAGTGTCCGAACTTTTTCAGCAAACGTTTTTACATCCATGAGCGCCACAAGAGACGTGAAAAATTACCATAAAACAATGTGAGCGATCTATTTACTTTAATCATGTAAGATGCTGCGTCTGTAATCAACTACAATAAATGGCTTTTTATTTCCAATTTCATTTGATAATATTTTAACTCCATCATTAATAAACCTACTTATAGCCTCATGATTTATTTTATCCAGCTGTTTACACGAAATCAGATATTTAGTCTTAGTTTATTTAATACTCCGACCAGTAAATTTGCCACATAAAAACCTGGAAGGTCTTTTGTTACAACAACTATTAAATATAAATAGTTGTCAGCCAATTTTACTTATCCAATAACGTTTTTATAGCAAAAATTTAAATAAGAGCATCGCAATGAGTTTATTTTTAGTTATTTTTTTAATAAAAAAAATTTAAACTTGGAGTTTTTTATAATTATATTTCATAATACTCATAATCATCAAAACATGAAAAATATACATTTATCATCAAATATGCAAAAATATGCAAAATAAAACCGGACTAAAACCCATCTAAATACCATAATTCCTAAAGATATTTGGTCCACTAATTAATAAGAGGACGCAAAGAAAATATACAATTGCATAAAAATCCGGGCTCTGGTGATCACTACCAACCAAAAAAACTACTGAACCAATCTGTACCAAATTTTAAACACGTCATCCTTAAAGATCAAGGAAGGTTTAGCAATAATCAAATCTAATGATTTTAAATTAATATGTGATTAAAAATACGATAGTATGAGTATAATGTGTTAATGTCATTCCGCAATAGATTTCACAATGGTAAAACTACTGAGCACATCTATCCAAATCTCAACTTTATCATCTTCATAGTTCAAGGAAGGTCCAGCAATAATAAACATTTTAATGCACAACGTTGATTAGCAGAAACAAGGTTTGCCAAACTGTGATATACGTTTGTGGTTAGAGTTTAAATCCAATCAGATGAGCTTAAGACTAAAACGACTAGAAACTGCCCGTCGTTACAGACTACTTCAAAATTTACTAGACAAACGTTCTAAGCTCCCAATTAATAACAAAAGACTCATCTACATGACTATGATTAGACCTATTTGGACGTACAGAGTTGAGCTTTGGAGCTCCACTAAACCATCCAATTCATCTCTTATTCAATCCTTACAATCCAAAATCCTTCGAAAAATCCTCAATGCTCCTTACTATGTCACCAATAAACTTATCCATAAAGATCTTAATGTTCCATATGTTGCTGATTTAGCCCACACCAGATACCTATCCTTTCATAGTAAGCTCCATAATCACTCATATCCGTTAGTTTCTCAACTTGCTTCCCGCTCCATTCCTGACAAACCTCCAAGGCGTATGAAACGAAGATGGCCTCTAGATCTTCTTGTGTAGAATTTTTAATAAAGAGCTACTGATGAGTAGTCCTTTTTAAGTTTTGACATGTTATTGTGATCGTTGTCAATACATTTACTTGATTATATATTCTGTACAGTTGTAAATTTCAATAAATGTATATATTAAAAAAAAAAAAAAAAAAGATGAGCTTAGTAAAAATTTTTCTGCTAAATCAAAAATATTACTAAATCAAATTTTGATCCTTTGCTTTCTAATATCGTGTGTGAAAATACGACCCATGGGCCTTAAGTTGTAGACACTGATAACTGTACTCTGTACGTAAATCATACATTAAAATTAAAAATTGTATGGCTAATTATATTTTTATCCAGGTTAAAATTACAGTAATGTGTGAAAATACCATCGAAGAAATAATGCTCAACTGCGATAGTTTTTTAATCATAAGGTATAGTTGACTGTGATATGTAGGAGATGTAGATAGTTAGGGCAGGCAGTCATAGATACTCAGCAGATCAAAATAAAATGTTTATTTTTTTCTAATTTTTAAAGCCAATGTTTCGACTTGCATTGCAAGTCTTCAGTTTTTTTTTTTTCTAGCCCTGATGAAGACTTGCAATGCAAGAATTAGAATAAAATAAACATTTTATTTGGATCTGCTGAGTATCTATGACTGCCTAACCTAATTATCTACATCTCCGATAGTTTTTTTACTTATGAGAGCAGTCGAAACCGCATCAGGGGATGTTAGTTAAATCTAATAATGCTTTTATTAGAATCTATATCCATTCTTACTAATAAAAAGACAAGCAATGTTTCGTATATTCTTGATAGATAACTAACTGCAAGTCTTTTTTCTACGGAGTTTAAGCTTGGGGGGGGTAGTCCAGATTCTGCGTATAAACTTAAAATAGGGCTTGTTCGAAAGGCACCTGTGGCAATGCGGATTCCAGTGTTATGAATTGTATCTAGTTTTGCCAGCGCTTCGGAGCGAGCAGATCCATATACGAAACTTCCATAGTCTAGCTTGGAGCAGATGAGGGCTTTATATATTGTCAGCATAGTTGACCTATCTGCTCCCCAAGTAGTTTTACTAAGGACTTGTAGGATTTTTTATTTTATTTAGGCACTTGTCTTTTAATGTGTTGATATGATTACACCACGTTAATCGTTTGTCGAATATTAGACCTAAAAATCGGAATGTATCTGCGTAAGGCAGAGCTGTCTCTCCGAGGGTGAGTTCTGGGGATGGATGTGCTCTTCTTTTTCTAGAAAAATGTACACATTTTGTTTTTTTTTTTTTCCGTAGAAAATTCGAGCCCTGATGAGCGAGACCAGATATTTAATCGATTCAATGTTTCTTGAAGTTCTTTGAATGATTTCTATGTCTTCCGATCGATATAATATGGCAAGATCGTCTACATATAGCATCACTTTTATACCTCAGGGCAAGTTTTCTTCCAAGTCGCTTACGGCCAGAGCAAACAGTGTTGTGCTAAGTACACAACCTTGTGGCACACCACTCATGTGTTGAAAGTCTTGTGACTTATGTTTCCTATTCGGACCCTGAATAAACGCTGTGTGAGGAATTGTTTGATGAACTTAAGAATGTTACCTCTAAAGCCTAATGAAATGAGTTTGTTTATTATATGATGTCTACTCGTTGTATCAAATGCTTTTACCATGTCAAAGAAAATCGCCACTGCATGTTGCTTCTCAATGAACGCATATTGAATTTCAGCCTCGAATTGAACTAGGAGGTCTGTTGTCGATCTTCCTTTGCGGAAACCACACTGGAAGTTCTGTAAGATATTATGTTTTTCAAATATCCAGATCAGTCGCTTGTTAACCATGCGTTCCATTATTTTACTAAGACAACTGGTCAAAAATATTGGACGGTAGCTAGAAACGTGGCGTTTATCTTTTCCTCCTTTCAGAATGGGCATTACATCTGATTTTTTCCATATTTCAGGAACCTCACCTGTTTGCCAAACATGGTTATAAAAATTTAAAAGCCAGTTTAGGCAATTTTGGGGCAGATGTTGAATCATCGCGTAGTGGATTTCATCTGGGCCAGGGGAGGATCCTTTAAGGTTTTTCATGACAGATCGTAGTTCCCACATAGAAAATGGAAGATTGATCTCACTAACGGGATATTCAGACTCATAGTTTGTAGTTTCTTTTATTGCGTATCTAGAATTGTGGGGCGAATTAAAATATTTCAGTATAGTATTGACCAAATTTTTCTGCTACAATATTGGGATCATCTGTTAGTTTACCATCAGAGAGTATGGTGTAGGATGAGGTTGAATAATTTCTATGAATTTTTCTAATTTTGTTCCAAACTACGTTAGTGGGAGTTGAGGAATTTATAGATTCGACGAATTTTTTTCCAAGATTCGAATTTACTATTATTAATGATTCTCCTACAAATGGCTCTTTGTCTTTTGTACTCTATTAAGTTTATTTGATTCATATTTCTTTTAAATTTTTTAAAAGCTTTTCTTCGGTTTCGGATGGCAGTTTTACATTGATCATTAAACCAGGGCACCGGGGGTCTCTTAGAAGTAGCCTTAGTTTTAGGTATTGAAGATTTCGCAGCTTCTAGTATGGCATCCATAAATTGACGGCAGCCAATTTCGACATCAAGTTTAGATGGTGGTGAACTCGGTTGTTTAACAAGTGATGTGAAGAGTGTCCAGTCTGCTTTTTCGGTGACCCATCTTGGTCTTCTATTACTGTAATGGTTCATATTATTAAATTTCAGGCGGAGTGGGAAGTGATCACTTCCATATAGGTCAGGAAGTACTGTCCAGTCAATGGTATTGTATAATGAAGGACTGCACATAGATAGATCTAATGCTGAGAATGTTCCATAAGAGGAACTTAGATACGTAGGTTCGCCTGTATTGAGTAGTAAGAGGTTTGATATTTCTAAAAATCGTTCAATAATTTTTCCTCTTGAGTTTCTATCAGCAGAGCCCCACATAGGGTTGTGTCCGTTGAAGTCTCCGGTAAAGAGAACAGGTTTAGGCAGTTGGTCGTATATGTGGAGAAAATCTTCGACTTGTATAGTATGGTCTTGGGGTGCATAAATATTACAAATTGAGAAAGTAATGCCGAAGTGCACCTCGATGGCTATAATTTGAAGGGGTGAGTCTATTTTCTATACATTTCGAATATACAGATTTATTTACAGCAATGAGTACTCCTTTGCACGCGTGATTATTATTTTGACTGTCGGTTCGATAAATGTCAAAATCTTTCAATGATATATTGTCTGTGGCCTTTAAGTGTGTTTCTTGTAGACATATACAGAATGGACTTTCATCATTTATTAATAATTTTAGATCATTAAAATGAGTTTTCAAGCCATTACAATTCCACTGTAGGAGAGCCATGTTGTATGAATGATTTTATGGAAAGAAGAAAATAGTTTCCATGGTCCATAAGGTAGCTATGAAAGATATACATGTGGGAAAAAGAAACAGGTGATTTATGAGTTTAAATTTAATTATTGTTTGCTTTATTAGATTGTTTTTTTCGTGATTTACCTTTTCTTGGTCTTTTTTCTGGGTCTCAAAATCTTCAATATCCATTTCGCTATCGATCGGTGGATCGTTAGGAAGTTCAACGGGATTTACCGTTGAAGTAGAAGCAATAGGAGACGGAAGAGTGGGGAGAGGTGGTGGGGTAGGGGAGGGGATAGAGGAGGGAGAAGGGGAGAGAGGAGTAGAGATAACAGTGGAAAGGTTAGCTTCCCCTGTTATAGGGATAATTTTATCAGAAGCAGCGAATGTGGTCTGGGTATCATTAGACTGCGTTTCAGTTCGACTATTTTCTTTATGAGGTTTGACAGCTGGATTGATATTATTATTCTCCGTTTTTTTTAGAAAAATCTGTAAAATAATACAAAATATTTGCTTGTATAGCGACATCTTTTTTCTCAATTGTTTTATTTTGATTTCTGGTTATCTCTGCAAATGTCTTGTTTAAGTGGGTAGGATTTTTTTCTCTGTATATTTTTTTTTGCTTCAAATAATGGAATTTTATTACTAATTTGTATCGCTTTAATTTCATTTGTATTAAACGCTGGACAAGAGCGATCAAGAGCATTGTGTGAACCATTACAGTTAATACATTTAGCCGGTAATGTGCATCTTATATTTTCTCCATGTCTGGCTTGACCACATTGTACACACACAGACTCTCTTTTGCATTGTGCTGTAGGATAAGAGAAACCTAAACAATTAAAACACCGTAATGGGTTGGGTATATATGGCTGTACACGTACAGTTTCATAACCTATTTGCAAGGTTTCTGGAGGTTTGGGAGTTGGAAAGGTTAAATATATAGTTGTGTGTAAATATTTCCTCTCCATCTTTTCTTGATTTTATTCTGACTACGTCTTTTACAGTTGGACTTAATTCTTTTTTAATTTCATTTATCTCTAAATATTGAAGGTCATAATGTCGGATAACTCCTTTACTAAAATTTAAAGTGTTATGGGGCGTTATCTCAACTGGATATTGTCCTCCAAAGTCGTTATAGGTTAATAATTTGTTAGATTGTTCTCCATTCAACGTTTGTACTAAAAGAGAACCATCTCTCAATTTTTTAATATTTTTAACGTTTCCTATTAAATTTGTAATGACTTTATGAATAAAGAAAGGGGAAACTTTTTTGAAATCTTTTTCATCTACTCTTTTTATTATTAAGTAGGTGGGTGTTATATTTTCAACGTTTTGGTTAAAGAGTTTATCTGGAGGAAATTTGATTCGACTCCTAGCCCATTTTCTTTTTTTATTTATGGGACCAGAAAGTTCTAGGGGATGAGAAGGCTCTCCCATATTTTAGTTAATGCCTAGATTTAACGAAACAACGTGCTAGAATAAAGAATTTAAAAGTTAAGTGAAAGAGAGGTAAAAGGTATGTCTTATCTGTAAGACGCCTGTTTTCTTGGACTGCACCAGTCTACTGTTGAACCAATACTCAGTAATCTTGTTGTTTATAGCCTTATTTACATAAAAAATCTAATAATACTCACAAAAAATTAAATTTACACAAAATATGAAAAATTGTTTTTTAAAAAAATTTTTAAAAATTGTTTTTATTAAATGTTTTAAATAATAATTTAAAATAATAAATATTAAATAATTAATTAAATTAAATTTTAATTTTAATTTTAATTAAATAATTAAATAATTAAATGTTTGTTAAAAATTGTTTTTTAAAATTGTTAAGACCAGATTATAAAAAAAAAAAGTTCCCATTAAATGATGAAACTTCTCATTTACTGTTATAAAAAAAAGGAACAATTAAAAATTGTTTTTTTCTTTACTTTTATAGTTAATATATTTTATTTGTGTACATATGTAGTATGAGTGAATATAATCTTTTTTTATTATTTTAAATATGATTTTTTTTTATCATTAGTTCATTATGTATCAAATTGAAAAATATGAAGATCAAACTTCTTTGTTGATATAAGATTGACAATTTTAAATAACTGTCCAATCCATCCAATAGAGTTCAACTGAAATCACTTTGTAAAACTTTTTACATTTTTCAAATTATTTTAAAAAATTAAAAAAAAAAAAAAATTAATTTACTTCCAATATAACTTAATAATGAATTTTAACCTAATTGAAGGAATCTTGGGTATATAATAGAGGTATATAAAGTAAATTTCATTCAATTTATCACCTATAAAACATACATGTAATAATAACAAAATTGATTTTTAATTTTTTTTTTTTTTTAATTTATAAATTGAAAACATGGCTCAATGCTAATGATCAGATTTCTCTGTTTATGGTTTTATTCTATTCAGCAGCTTCTATAGCATATAAATATACCCCAAAATTGCTTTATTAATTTTTTTTTTTTGCTGTTTGTTCTTAAATTTTGACCCTTTCTGATCATCTGATGAAGCTGATTATGGTTTCATTCAATTCGGCACCTCATGAAATATATAATTCCAAAATTTCAAGCTTATAGCACGAACCGTTTAGAAAATATGAGGTTTTTTTACCCATTTTGGGCCATTTTGCCCCACTGTGCGGCGGGGGATTCTAGTTTAACAATAAATTGAAAATTATTTTCTACGTAAATCTGTTTTAAGATTTCCATCATTTCGATTATTAAAATGTATAATTGTATTGTTTTATTAAGGCTAAATATACCCCTTTCAGTCAGAAGAATTTATTTCCGCAATTTCTCCGGAACGGAATGTCCGATTTTCAATCTCTAAAATTCTTTGGGTATTTGGTGAAACACAGAATTCACGCTACGAAGCGTTTTTTTCTATAAATTCATTAATTATGAAAATAGAACGTAAAAATAGGTGTTAAATATATATTTTTAAAAATATGAGGTTATAGTCAGTTGTAGAAACGTTTTTTTAAAACTAATGACATATTTCAACTAATCATAGCATGCATATAGTGATCGTAATGTGAAAAATACGAATTTTGTTTACAACCGGATGGAATTGGGTCAACGGCTGAGACGGTCTCTTCCTTACCGAAATCACTCTCACATAGGTATTCCTCGATTTGTGAAGAGCTAAGGAAATATTGTATGATTTTGTTTTCTTGTTATTATTATTTTTTATGTGTTGTTAGATTTAGTCTATTAACAATTTCTCATTTTTTGAAGTAAGAATAAGGCAATTAAAATAAATTTTTCGAATTGACAAAAGCTGAATTAAAGTTTTAATATATATTTTGATGAATTTATCAAATGTGTGTTATTTGTCTATTTATAACCAAATTATAAAAATTAAATTTTGTTTATGCAATCCTTATTTTATTGCGGTATCTATACCAAACACTGGCCCTTTTCACTGACTAATTATTAGGGACAAACAGGCCTAGTTACAGTAATTTGTAAACTTTTATTTTCACTTGAAGCGTTTGACGGTCCAACAAGTTGAATGCCAACCATGATAATTACAATTTCAACAAAAAAAACTATTACTGTAATGTGTTGTACTCTAATTTGAAGATCAATCAAAAATTCGAAAAATCATGAACTGATAATAGCTGCGTAGCTGTTATAGTTGTGATAAATATGTCTTTTTATAAAGTCAACTGTAGAGGCAATTCTGTGGTTTGACTAAAATAGATAAAATATATTGAGTGGACTGTATAATAAAATAAAAAATAAAAGGACTTTAAACTGGTTCGCGGCACAAGAAGATGAGTAAAATTCTACTCACCAGACTTCGTGTCTTCTCTGGAGAATATAGCCGCTTCCTGGTTTCAAAATCGCGGCGAAGAGATCTCTGACGCCGCGAAAATGAAGACGACTGACGTCGGGCCAAATTTCAAATGTTTAAACCACTTAAACGAAAAACTAAAACTTTTAACAACTACAAACATGGAGGCACTAGCGAGGAGACAAGTTCACTCAGAAGAGTATTAACAACAACTATAGAGACACTAACGAGGATTAACCACAGCAACAAAACAGATGATACGAAAACAAATGACTAAGTACCTGATTACAAAAAAAAAAAAAGGTTGAAAAAAAAATAGATTATGAGAAATAAAGGAAAAACGCTTAATACGCCTTAACATACCGCCCACCAAAATGGGGAGGAGTTTCCCATTTTCAAAGATGATCAAAGGGATAAGGGAGTTAAAGGAAGAAGGAAAAAGTAAAAAAATAAAAAAAATAAAAAAATAAGATAATAATAAAATAAATAAAATAAATAAAATAAATAAAATAAATAAAATAAAATAAAATAAACGAACATACAATTGTACAATAATTATTCAGAGGGAGTCATTCCGGTAAGGGAATGACTTGGTTGACAGGTCGCGTAAAGAGGCTGTCAGTAGTGCGGAGAGTCACCACCCTGGTATTACCATCAGGATCAGGATGCAAAGCGGGGATGCGAGCCGAAAATGGGAGTTCAGTGTTCTGAAGTCTGCCGCCCACCCTGAGAATGCCGACTTCGTCGAGGAAAGGAGACAAATGTCCTAAACAGGGAACAGGTTTATTCGACAGAATGAGACGGATTCGTTCGGTGAAACGCGAACCCTCTACAAGATGCACAATTACCAAAAAAGATTGTTCAATTTCGGAGGTGGTTAGTGGACCTTGAAAACTCGGTTTCGCTTTCGAACGCGCGCGGCAATTCTGAGCGAAGCGCATCATCCAGGCTACCACACGCTGTAGACGTAAGCATGAGGAGAAACGAGTTATGATATATGGATCAGCAAGGACACTATTGGCAGCGAAATGCACATGTCTAGTGGATAACTCAGGGATAGAAGCTGAGGGAGTAGATGGTGGGGCAAACGGTGGAGGGCAACTTGCTTGAAAGTCCGACATAAGTGGAGGGCCATATGACCAAAGAGAGGACTCAATAGGCTCAGACAGCAAATTAGGGTTCAGCCCTCGAGAAACCATATCGGCTGGGTTCAGAGCCGAAATGATATGCGACCAAATGGTGCATTTATCGTTGAAGGGTATCACTCTGTATACAAACAAATCTGTAGAAGGTTCCCAATTTAAGCCTAAAATTTTCAACGACTTGTCCTCGTCATTCAAAACCAAAGGGGATTCGCAATGTTCCTCGGGGAGATCCTCAAGAACTTGAGGGTGACTTGCGGACCATTTGCGGAGCTCAAATCCGCCTAAGCTTAGCAATTTGGTCAATTGCGACCGCAGGCTACTAGCAGACTGGACATCATTAGCGCCAGTTATTATGTCATCGACATAAGTGTGATTCATTAAGGCTGCTGAAGCCAAGGGGGGAAAGCGGAACCTTCATCTTTTACAAGCTGATGCAGCACGCGCATGGCCAGGAATGCTGAAGGGGATAAGCCGTATGTTACGGTATTCAGTTGCGCCTCTTCGACTCGCGAATTGTTGTCCGGGGTCCAAAAAATATGTTGCAGGTCGCGGTCCTGTTCGTGAACGAGCACTTGACGATACATCTTTTGTATGTCACAGCACAAGGCAACTTTAGCGAACCGAAAATTTAACAGGACCGCTGAAACGTCAAATTGTAACTTGGGCCCCTTCAACAAACGGTCGTTTAAAGAAACGCCAGAGGAATCAGGGCTTGATGCATTAAATACCATACGCAATTTGCTACCCTGATTGGTAATTTTGGTTACCACATGATGCGGAACAATGTATGAAAAAGGCGTAGGAGCCATAGACATGTGGTTGAGCTGGGCGTACTCCTGCATGAAATTATGGTATTCTGAAGCAAACTCAGGGGTCTTAGCTAATCGCCTTTGCAAATTTAACAAGGAAGCGTTTGATTTGGAAGAAATGCTCTGAACCGGAGTAGCATCGGGCTTCATAAGCAAGGATACGGAGTACCGTTCATCCGGCTGTCGTTGGTGAGTGTCCCGGGAGAGCTGCTCAGTGAGAGTGTCAAGAGGATCTTCAATTACGGGTGCATGAACATGCTCGATTTCCCGGCATTTCGAAAGGTGCTGAGAAAGTTCAGCAGTAGAAATGAGCGACGTGATGCTGTATGAGGGAGTCTGGGAGTCCATAGGACCAACAATTGTCCAACCAAATATAGTGCTCACAGCAACGGGACCATTCTGGTGCTTGACAATAGGTTCAGGGGACAATAACTGTGGGTAGACGTCAGCACCTAGTAAAATTTCAACCCGGTCTGGTCGGTGGAAGGTTGGGTCAGCTAATTGAAGTTGAATGAACGATTGAGGAATCGTAGGAGGCAGCTCAGCAGTTGGCAAATGCTCGACGATATTGGGAATCACCGATAAATTCGCGCTAACGTGCTGGGTCGAGTATGAGGAGACTAGGTTGCACGATACGGTTCCAGATGAGGTTGACAGCGAACCGCCTATTCCACTTACCGAAATAGGAGCATGATTCACTTTAAGACCAAGTGATCGAGCCAGACTTTGTGAAATAAATGATCTTTGGGAGCCAGGGTCAATGACCCCTCGTATTGGTACATAACCAAGAAAGCTATTATGGATGCGAGCTCGAAAGGTACCTAGCATGTTAACAACAGAAGCTGGGGCTATTTTGGGAGTTGAAGAAGTGCAACTACAGGAAACAAGAGCATTAGCAGTAGTTGGCTCGGTCTTTTCATGTAATGAATGAGTGGGATCGTTGGCATTAGGATTAAGTGGAAGCGAGGAATCATTTGAGCGATCAGGATGTAACAGCGTGTGATGATTCCTGGATGAGCATCTACGGCATGATGCCGTCGAAGGGCAATCGGCTTTCAGGTGTGAACCAAAGCAATTGAAACACCTTCTATGGGTGCGGAGAAAGGAAATCTTTTCTTCCCTTGACACTGGAAAAAAGGTGGGACACGAAGATAAGGAGTGACCCTTATGACAAAATAAGCATTTGGAAAAGATTTGTGTGGAGGCTTTTTTATCATTGTTGGCTACAATGAAGGATAGTTTAGAAGCACCGTGAGATTGACGTTTATTAGTAGATGAGCTGCTGGCAGGGCTGTGGGTGGATGAAATTTCTATTGTTTTTATTCGATGCTCTACGAACTCCAACAGTTTATCATAAGAGGGGATCGCTGTGTCGACTTGCTTTTCTTCGAAAGCTCTTGCAGTTCCTGAATCTAAATTCCTGAGGGATAATGATAACAACAAAAAGTTTGCTAAATCGCCAATCTTCAAAGCTTTGATGGCTTCAATTGAGTTTTGATGGACTTGAATGAACGTTTTTAGAGCACTCAAAGAGCACTTATAATCCAAAATTTTATTCAAATATGTGGTGGCGATACGGCGAGTGCTTTGAAATCGGTTTACAAGAGCTTGGTAAGCCAAGGGGTAATTTTCAGCTGTCAACTGAAAATTTTCAATAACAGCCAGAGCTTCATGGGAGACGGAGGTGCGTAAATAATGGAATTTCTGAATGTTTATCAATTGAGAATTCTCATGGACAAGAGAATTAAAAATTGAGAAAAATTCGCTCCACTTTTCAATATTACCGGTAAATGTAGGAATGGTAATGGGAGGCATGTGCTGGGTAATTTTGGGTGGTTCATTATTATTTGATTGTATGTTTTCATTTTTTTTATTAAGGGAGCAGGTTCTTGTTTTTTTAACTTATGGTATTTGGCTTGAATTGTGAATAGAATGGTTCGAAACGAGGATGAAACTTGGGTAGTTTCAACGGTATCATCGGGGTCAAGGTTATAATTCAATTCAATAATATCATCAGTTAGAGTCTGGAACTTCTTTTGGAGGCATAATGAATCATCATAATATGAGCGAACAAGATCGATATCAGATACGGTCGAATTCTTTATCTCGTCCCATGATTTGGTGATGTCGGCAAAAATGTTTTGACGTTTGGTTTCAGCGATTTTCAAAGCCTTTAATATTTTTTCGCGAGTTTTTTGATCCATCGTAAATGATTAAATAATTAAATATGGGGACAGCTGAAATGAAATATGAAAATTCAAAATAATGAAATCAGAAAGGTTATGATTCGAATTAAAATTGAAAACCGGTAACGAAAAGTGACAAATGTAATAATATCAAAATAAATAAGTAAACAACAAGAGAAAAGGAAAATAAATAAATAAAAACAAAGCCAAGGATAACTGTATTAATGGGATTCAAAAGGGTTTCTATCCGAAAAGAAATCGAAAACCAAACGCGTGAATAAAATAGTAAAATAGAAATAAATACTAACAAAAAGTAAAGAAAATCAGAATTTTCGATTGATAATATGATCAAAATAAAGTAAAATGCAAAGAACGTAAAATGAATAGGTTTGATAAGGTTACAATTTACAATGTATCTTTATAAGGTTACAATAAATAATTTTAAGGTAGCAGTGGCTATACTATGTAAGGCTGTGGATTCTAACGAATGTTTCGTAAGATTAATCAAAATGGCTACCTAAAACCGACGCCGTTTGTGAATTTAAGAAAGAAAATTAATTAATAAATTAATTAATTTTATTTGGGGGCAATAATTAACCTTATTGTTCAAGAAATACTCTAAACATACTTTGCGTGGTTTAAACATTCGAAATTTTATCCGGCCCGGAGGACCAAAATATGTAGAGGCAATTCTGTGGTTTGACTAAAATAGATAAAATATATTGAGTGGACTGTATAATAAAATAAAAAATAAAAGGACTTTAAACTGGTTCGCGGCACAAGAAGATGAGTAAAATTCTACTCACCAGACTTCGTGTCTTCTCTGGAGAATATAGCCGCTTCCTGGTTTCAAAATCGCGGCGAAGAGATCTCTGACGCCGCGAAAATGAAGACGACTGACGTCGGGCCAAATTTCAAATGTTTAAACCACTTAAACGAAAAACTAAAACTTTTAACAACTACAAACATGGAGGCACTAGCGAGGAGACAAGTTCACTCAGAAGAGTATTAACAACAACTATAGAGACACTAACGAGGATTAACCACAGCAACAAAACAGATGTTACGAAAACAAATGACTAAGTACCTGATTAAAAAAAAAAAAGGTTGAAAAAAAAATAGATTATGAGAAATAAAGGAAAACGCTTAATACGCCTTAACATCAACAAAGGAGTCATTGTCTATTTATTTTCAAATAGAGAAAAAGATTCGTTTACTTACTGCAGGAAATTACACTGACCCTTCTCACCTGCAAAGTATTAGGGACAAATAACATAAAATAGTCTAAATTAATTTCATATAGTTATCTAACCGATAGGTATTTAGGTAACTATAATATGTTACCTATGTATCAATATGTATAACCTATATAGACTAAAGTAACTATAGATATAAATATAATAATTTAGTTGGCATGTCGGTATATGAAATCAAGCCCATAGTATAGAAACCAGGTAAAAGATATTCGGGAAAACCCAGTAACAATTGAAAATATTACCTGTTCAGACCAAATTGTATTTTTGTTCAATTTCTATCGTTGTAAAGATGGAGCATAACGAAGAAGAACAATTTATTGGATGTAGAAATTTACATAGAAATAGATCTAAATCCAAAAAGAATTTCCACCTATCTGCTAGACGAAGAAGAATTGCACTAAAAAAAAGAGATAATGATAATGATATAAAGCAAGTACCCATATAATATTTATTATAATGTAATCTGAATGTAAGTGTTGTCGGTTCGCTGAGTTGTGAAAATTCGACTTTGTATGAATACTTTTGTACTAATTGTCCGTAAACATCGTAAATATAATAAAAAAACGAAAAATAAATAAAATGAACATCATTAAAATGGCTAACCTCTTGGAAATGTTTTAGAATTATCGTACTATAAAGAGTTGTGCAAAATTAATTTAAAATATCGACTGAAATATTTAAATTCCTAGAAGTTAGTTGTCAAATATTTAGTTGTTTATTTATTTTATTCCCCCAATTCTGCTGTATAGTAATTTCATTGTTCCTAAGGCTCGTGTATATGAACGGTTTCTTTCCATTCGGTACATCAACAATCCTGATTCTTTGTTGTTGTTTTCTCAATTGAAAACGGAGAAAATGATTATATTCAAATGAAAAGAGGATGATATTCCTTGGAAATAGACTGGTCAGGCTTCAAGTACTTTTGCAATAATGTGTTCTACACTACTTTGATAAATCAAAAATATGAAAAAGCGTTTGATAAATGCAAGAAATGAGAGGACAGTCCATTTATTTCCAAATGAATAAAAATAATATCTTTAGCTACTGCTGGAAATCACATACTATCTAGCCTTTTTAACCGGCTAAGTATTTGATACAAACAGTCCAAATAAAATTCATTTAATTTCTGCGAGAAAACAAAAAAAAAAAAAAAAAAAAAAAAAAAAAAAAAAAAAAGCAAGCAGACGCGATTAGTAAGCCAACTAACAAAGAAAAGGAAACAATCGCTCTAAATATGATCCTAAAACGATGTTCTACAATTCATGGTAATTGACAATTCCATGGAACTTCCAACTGATCTAATGCTGCAGATAACTCAATCAATTTGCCTTTTAATTAGATTTGGTAATTACCGACGGTCATTAATTCTTAATTTTTTTTTTTAAATTTTCTCGAACAGTTTATTTAGGGAGGCAGTTTTCGTTTTTGCTGCACGCGATTTTTTTCGATCATAAGGGTTTACAAGAACATTCATAATTAGCAGTTTAATTACCTATCATTCCGTATTGACTATGAAAATCACAAGACAAGTTGAATATAAATTCCATCGAAATTCCACAATTTGTAAAAATTTTTCAAGAAGAAAAAAAAAAACACAAATGCAATCTGATTATTTTTTTTATTTGTTGATATATGTTGGTAGTAAAACCACAAATAATATCAATTGTACTATAAAGCTCCTAATTTTTTATGAACTTTCAAAAAATCAGTCTTTATTTTTAGATCGTTCATTTTGTCTTTTAATAGCTGTGATTGGACTATAGCTAAAAGCCTGAAAGTTACACTAATTGTAGTTGTTATGTACATGTTTCAAGAGAATAAAGAAACTTGTTGTGTATTTCACTAAGAAAAAATAATAAGTCTTGACTGTAGTTAGTCCAACCACTAATCACGATAAAGACACAAGTGTTGATGACCGCCGACACTTGCGAATGAACCCGACTCCCCTCTCTACCCACCTAGTCCACCGCCAAAATAGAGCGCTAGACTCAAGTGATAAACTCCAGCCCGTAGTACAGAAACCAGGCAAAAGAAATATAGGGAAAACCCAGTAACAGTAGACAATATTTCTTGTATTTTCGGTCAATACATGTCGTTCTAAAGATGGAGTATAAGAAAGAAGAGCAATCTATTGGAAGTAGAAATTTACTTAGATACAGTTCTAAATCCAAAAAAGAATCTCCGCCTATCTGCTAGAGAACGAAGAAAACTTGGACTGAAAAGTTTTTAATTATTTACAGAAAAGAATATTCTTGCCAGATCTTGAATTATTTTTTTGATTTTTTTTTTTTTTTTTTCAAAAGAGTTCAAATATACGTATGAATGAAGATTAAATTCAAAAGAGGTTTTGCATAAAAGTTTTAGTTCCTGCTACAACTAACATTTGGGCTTAAAATTATTTACTGTTTTAATATTAAACTCAAAAAGCTTTAGTCCTTTTGTTGATTCCATACAAAATTGATTGATTAGTTCAAAAATGATAAAATTTGATACAAGATCATAATATTGTACAGATTAGAAATCTGGTGAATTCTAATATATAGAAAATTTTTACAATGTAATGTAATGTAGCTACATGTTTTGTCGTCAACTTAAATTATTCTTATATTTGTTATTTTAATTGTATTATATTTTTTTATAAATAATTGTCATGGATCGAATAAAACAGATCTTATCGGTAAAAGTAAAATTATACTTAATTATAGACTTACGTAGACCAATAAAAACGTTTTCTATTTTAATTCTATGGTGAAGTAGTTAGTCCAGGGCTCTTATTTTTCAGATAATTTCTATTTACATTATGAAGTTTTAATGTAATTTACATTATTTAAAAACCTATGAATTAGGTTAATTTTAGGTTTTTAGCAATGTAAAATATAAATATTATGTTCTCCTAATATGTATGTTGTGTTTTTACTTTGAAATTCTTAGTAGATACGAAAGAAACTTGATAATCAAATTTTATAAATATCAGCTGTTACATTCTATATTTTAAATGTGTTTTGAAGTTGAAGGGTTCAATGAAACAGTACTTAGGAATTCATAAATTATTAATAGTTATATATTTCTTAGTTAACTGTTATCAATAAAATTAAAAATTTCACTTGTATAAATAAAACAGTAATAGTTTACTTATATTTAATTATTTGTAATCACTATTTATTTATCTTTTTATAATTATATGTTTTATTTTTTTTAATCGATCCACTTATTTGACGTAAAACTGTTGTGATAAAAGTATAGTTGACTGGTATGATGAATGGAGAAGAAGATGATCAGGGATGCAGTCAAAGAGGAACACCGCGTCTAAGAAGAAATACTAAGAATTTCCTCAAAGTTCCTCTTTGACTGTATTCCTGATCATCTTCTTCTCCATAACTGTTGTATTCAGTGAAAAGAAAATAAGTTTGATTTTGCTTTTAAAAAAATATAAGCTTACAGATTGTTGTAAACATAATTAACATGAGGATTTGAAATTTTTATTTTTTTAATAGGAAACTAGTTGGTTCCTTTTGTGATTTTTAAATTTCAGTGGTCCTTCTGGTCACTGCACTCATTTTATATACAGCAAGTGGGAAATTACACCATTCGGTTTCTGTTGTGCTTCATTCTATAGGGGTCTTATGTCTAAACAGGCCAACTTTTCCCTCAATTAGTGACAGGTATATAGAGTATAACAAAATATAAAAAAATGAAACTTCAAAAGGAGTGCTGTGGTGGGACTTCCCACCGAAAATATACGGAATGAATGTAGTGATAGACCAAAAAAGACCACGGCTAAACATCCCGATTTTTAGTAAGATTTTTTTTCAAGAGATGGCAGCACTTTTGGGGCGAATTTATTTTCGCTCTCATTTGTGAAACAGAATCATCAATATTAGAGCTGTAAACGGATTTAGTAATAAAAACCCCATTAAATTCACGCTACGTTTTCCGAATTTTTTTTTTTTTTTTTGTCAATTATTTTAGAATTTAAAAAAATTATCTGGCGAACTATTGATTTTTTTAAAAAAAAGCTGGTTATGATCACTTGGACATAAGTCAATTGAACACAATTATGCAAACAGATTCATTTTTGGTTGCATAGGTTGATCGTAATTTGAAAAATACGATATAACAATAGCGGGTGATTAGATTAGTAAGCTACCTGCTGTTGTAGTAGTGGGGGAAGGGCTGTGAGGACCCAGCTCCCAGTCAGCTACCGATCTAAAGTCTCCCCAATAGTGGATAAACCAACATCCTTTTTTTAAGTTTGCCGCTTATAACTCGAAAATGGTGCGTTTTATTAAAAAAGTTTTTTAGTACAAAATTAAAGGTTATTAAATTTGCTACAAGTTTGTACTATTGTAATTTAAAATATTATGCTAAAAACTTTTTCAATAGAACGCACCGTTTTCGAGTTATCAGCGAAAAATTCAAAAATGAAACATTCAAAGGATCAAAACATTTTTCTTCCTTCGTGATTTATCGAACAGAATATCATTTTGTATTGTTTTTATATTTCTTAAGGTATAAATTTTAATTTTAATTTTATAAGAATATTTAAATGAATAAAAGATTGTATTTGAATATAAAAAATAAAATTATCTAATACCTCACCAAGAAAAAGTATTATAAAATTCCTAAGTCTGAGATTCATACTAACTAAAAATCTAGTGTTTTTTCTACTACTACGTTCATCAAATCGTTGTCTAGTAACAACTGCAATTTATCCAATAGATATTTACATAGCCTACTTCAAAATTCAATCAAAATTTCATATATTATTTATATATCATAGAACAGGGTGGTCTTTTTTGGTCTATCACTACATTCATTCCGTATATTTCCGGTGGGAAGTCCACCACAGCACTCCTTTTGAAGTTTCATTTTTTTATATTTTGTTATACTCTATATACCTGTCACTAATTGAGGGAAAAGTTGGCCTGTTTAGACATAAGACCCCTATAGAATGAAGCACAACAGAAACCGAATGGTGTAATTTCCCACTTGCTGTATATAAAATGAGTGCAGTGACCAGAAGGACCACTGAAATTTAAAAATCACAAAAGGAACCAACTAGTTTCCTATTAAAAAAATAAAAATTTCAAATCCTCATGTTAATTATGTTTACAACAATCTGTAAACTTATATTTTTTTAAAAGCAAAATCAAACTTATTTTCTTTTCACTGAATACAACAGTTATGGAGAAGAAGATGATCAGGAATACAGTCAAAGAGGAACTTTGAGGAAATTCTTAGAATTTCTTCTTAGACGTGGTGTTCCTCTTTGACTGCATCCCTGATCATCTTCTTCTCCATTCATCATACCAGTCAACTATACTTTTATCACAACAGTTTTACGTCAAATAAGTGGATCGATTAAAAAAAATAAAACATATAATTATAAAAAGATAAATAAATAGAGATTACAAATAATTAAATATAAGTAAACTATTACTGTTTATTTATACAAGTGAAATTTTTAATTTTATTGATAACACTTAACTAAGAAATATATAACTATTAATAATTTATGAATTCCTAAGTACTGTTTCATTGAACCCTTCAACTTCAAAACACATTTAAAATATAGAATGTAACAGCTGATATTTATAAAATTTGATTATCAAGTTTCTTTCGTATCTACTAAGAATTTCAAAGTAAAAAAACAACATACATATTAGGAGAACATAATATTTATATTTTACATTGCTAAAAACCTAAAATTAACCTAATTATTCATTAAAACTTCATAATGTAAATAGAAATTATCTGGAAAATAAGAGTCCTGGACTAAACTACTTCACCATAGAATTAAAATAGAAAACGTTTTTATTGGTCTACGTAAGTCTATAATTAAGTATAATTTTACTTTTAACGATAAGATCTGTTTTATTCGATCCATGACAATTATTTATAAAAAAATATAGTACAATTAAAATAACAAATATAATAATAATTTAAGTTGACGACAAAACATGTACCTACATTACATTACATTTTAGAAATTTTCTATATATTAGAATTCATCAGATTTCTAATCTGTACAATATTATGATCTTGTATCAAATTTTATCATTTTTGAACTAATCAATTTTGTATGGAATCAACAAAAGGACTAAAGCTTTTTGAGTTTAATATTAAAACAGTAAATAATTTTAAGCCCAAATGTTAGTTGTAGCAGGAACTAAAACTTTTATGCAAAACCTCTTTTGAATTTAATCTTCATTCAATACGTATATTTGAACTCTTTTGAAAAAAAAAAAAAAAAAAAAAAAAAAAAAAAAAATCAATAAATAATTCAAGATCTGGCAAGAATATTCTTTTCTGTAAATAATTAAAAAAAAAAAAATATATATATATATATATATATATATATATATATATATATATATTTTTTTTTTAAGTATAGATATTCTATAAATTAGAGTAGGAGAAGAATTAGAGTGTCAGATTCCAGGTGTGTTTGGGTATAGTTCTTAAAAAAACAAATGGACAAAACAGAGAATACAACAAATCAATCAAAAATGAGTATATTTTATAAAAACATATATAAAATTAAATTATTGTTAGTACACACACACGCACACACGCACACACGCACACACGCACACACGCACACACGCACACACACACACACACACACACACACACACACACACACACACACACACACACACACACAAACACACACACACAACACACACACACACACACACACACACACACACACACACACACACACACAAACACGCCACACACACACACACACACACACACGCACACACACACACACACACACACACACACACACACACACACACACACACACACACATACATCATACATATATATACACCATCTAAAAAACAGCTATATTGCACATCACAGCTTAGAAATGTCGGGTTCCCTAATAGGCAATGACCTCACCAACCTGGGATCTAATAATTCAGGGAGAATCACCTCCTTATAGCAAAATATTAATTTTCTAAGCATTTTCGTTTTCCAAAAATCATCGTCTTGGTGTATAATTTCGTACAGCATATCTTTAGAAGTCCTCACTACAAAATAGCACTTGTTCCTACCTGAAATTTGGAGTTGGCCCTGAACTTGTAAGTAATAATCGCCGTTTTTTTTTAGTTGCAGTACATTATTTTCTATATTAAAATATTTAAGTTTCAGGCAGGCTTCACTAATTGTCATATTATGAGCGGATTTAGGACACTTCACTTCGATTATAGAGTCTGTTCCAATCAAACCATCTGGGGATGCACCAAGGAAGCCATATGTGCAGTGAACGAAAAGTCCACAAGGTTCCACTTTCAGTCCGGTCTTTTCTTCAAATTGTCGAATAGCTACCTCCTCATTTTCGGCTCCGTACTCCATAGCTGGTGAACGAAAATGATCATATATCAGCTTTTTAGCAACAGCAGACCATTTTGATGTGGAGCGCCTCTTACATACATATCCGAAATTAGAAGCAGTCAGCCTTTCTTTTCTTTCCGAGTGCCACATTTCATTTTCTCGTTGTCCCCTCGTATTAATTTCTAAGGAAACTATCTTTTCTGCGCTTAGTGATAGCTTGTCTATCATTTCCTCTTTCATGTTTTGCAACTCAATTTCTTCTATGCATAGACAATGCACCATAGTGTTGCAGACCTTCTATTTTTTTTATTGTTTCTACCTTCCGTTGAACTCTCTTTGTTGATTTTCTTTTCAGTCGAGACAAAAAGAGGGATCTTCTGCACGACATTCGCTTCTTTTGCCTTCTTTCACCAGATCTTTTGATTATACCAGCCGGACTTTTTTTTACCAATATTTTTCATGGCTTGGTAATGCCAAAGTGGTCCTAATTGGAAATCAAGACCTGCTGCTTTGGTTCTGTGAGTGAACGAGCCGCGCTTTCCTCTATTTATTTGTTTGCCTCCAGTAAATTTTGCCACCAATGCCATGTAGTTCTCAGCAGCATTACTGGTCATGTTGGATACTAACTGCGCGCTTTTCGCAATTAGCGGCTGCAAACAAAAACGAGCTTTTTCACAAGCCTTTTTATGTAGGTCACTCAGCTCTGTAGTTTCACCACATCTCAGGCAAAAATAAGGCTTACAGCTCGTATGTACTCCGAAAACGTGAAGTGGGCCATTTCGCAGATCATTCTTCAACGAGTTAATATCTTTCGTTTCAGCATTCTGAATAATAGCTCCCCTAGCTGCAGTTTTTAATCTTTTAATAATTCCGCTATTCAAAGTTCTTTTCATATCTAAGGATTCCTTATTAACGGCATATAAACGGTTTGGTGCAGTTTTTTATTGCATGATTAGCACATTCAATTTTTTGTATCGCCCGGCCATATGAAACTGACGTTTTTAACTTGTAATATACACTAGAATCTCCATCTCCGACTAGTGTATGGTACTCTAGGCCGTGCAGTTCTTTACTTCTTTGAAATGATTTAACCAGCATATCTGTCTCCATGGATGATGAGGGTCCATCCCAATTTTTATAACAATCTTGATGACCGGGTTCGAGGTTCTTTGATTTTTGGTATTCGCACATGCTACAATATTTATTTCGAATACCTAAATCTAATAATTTTTTTTGTTTTGGCTCCAATAATACATGCGACACCACTGTTAGCTGAATAACGGTGCCCATGACTGCGATGAGACCAACCACCGTCAACGACAACAGAGATGAACGGTATGCCCTTCTCGGTAACATCACCACATCGGATTGCCAGGTCTCTTTCTGTTTTTCCTGCTTCTTTCATGCTATCAAAAAGCATATCCCGCCATTCCTGAAATAACAAAACTTATAACACTAAAATGAAGATGAAGACATGAATTTATCATAAAACAAAAAAATTGTCCCACATAAATGAGACCGATAAAACTAACTTCATACCTGTCCAAGCTTAGTTTCACATTTCCTGAATGTTTTTGAGCATACTGGTTTTATTTCCATGGATGTCAAAACCTCCTCCATGTTTTCATGCCCAGACCCAATAGTTGAATTTCCACAACTCAGCTAACCAACAACACAATACATTCAAACTACACCATAATAAATAGTATGTGGGTACTTACTTTTTTTCATTATCAGCTCTTCTTTTCAGTCCAAGTTTTCTTCGTCTAGCAGATAGGCGGAGATTCTTTTTGGATTTAGAACTGTATCTAAGTAAATTTCTACTTCCAATAGATTGCTCTTCTTTCTTATGCTCCATCTTTAGAACGACATGTATTGACCGAAAATACAAGAAATATTGTCTACTGTTACTGGGTTTCCCTATATTTCTTTTGCCTGGTTTCTGTACTACGGGCTGGAGTTTATCACTTGAGTCTAGCGCTCTATTTTGGCGGTGGACTAGGTGGGTAGAGAGGGGAGTCGTCGGGTTCATTCGGAAGTTGTCGGCGGTCATCAACACTTGTGTCTTTATCGTGATTAGTAGTTGGACTAACTACAGTCAAGACTTATTATTTTTTTCTTAGTGAAATACACAACAAGTTTCTTTATTCTCTTGAAACATGTACATAACAACTACAATTAGTGTAACTTTCAGGCTTTTAGCTCTAGTCCAATCACAGCTATTGAAAGACAAAATGAACGATCTAAAAATAAAGACTGATTTTTTAGAAAGTTCATAAAAAAATTAGGAGCTTTATAGTACAATTGATATTATTTGTGGTTTTACTACCAACATATATCAACACGAAAAAAAAAAAATAATCAGATTGCATTTGACTTTTTTTCTTCTTGAAAAATTTTTACAAATTGTGGAATTTCGATGGATTTTATATTCAACTTGTCCTGTGATTTTCATAGTCAATACGGAATGATAGGTAATTAAACTGCTAGTTATGAATGTTCTTGTAAACCCTTATGATCGAAAAAAAAGGCGCGTGCAGCAAAACGAAAACTGCCTCCCTAAATAAACTGTTTGAGAAAATTTAAAAAAAAAAAAATTAAGAATTAATGACCGTCGGTAATTAATTCATTATTGTATTGCGCCACATTTCAGGCTAACCACAGATGAAAACTTATGAAATCACTTGTGCTTTGACTATGATTTTAAAATATAAAACAGTAAATTTGTTGTACAGCTTTTATCACAACCCGAGAAATACCACAAGGAGGTGTCTGTGCTGGTTTCTCATTTTTTTTTTCTTTTATAAGCCATAAGAACCGTGGTTTTTATGCCATTCAAACAGAAAATATATGTGATTTAGGTGTCTATCTATATACAAAACTAAGGAACTAAAGTTGAAGAAAAAATGAATCATGGTATATATATAATAATAATAAAACAAATGCCATTCAAGGTGTGTCTACATACAAAAAAGGAAGAACCAAATCTAAATAAAAGGCAAATTGATTGAGTTATCTGCAGCATTAGATCAGTTGGAAGTTCCATGGAATTGTCAATTACCATGAATTGTAGAACATCGTTTTAGGATCATATTTAGAGCGATTGTTTCTTTTTTTCTTTGTTAGTTGGCTTACTAATCGCGTCTGCTTGCTTTTTTTTTTTTTTTTTTTTTTTTTTTTTTTTTTTTTTGTTTTCTCGCAGAAACTAAATGAATTTTATTTGGACTGTTTGTATCAAATACTTAGTGAAAAAGGCTAGATAGTATGTGATTTCCAGCAGTAGCTAAAGAAATTATTTTTATTTATTTGGAAATAAATGGACTGTCCTCTCATTTCTTGCATTTATCAAACGCTTTTTCATATTTTTGATTTATCAAAGTAGTGTAGAACACATTATTGCAAAAGTACTTGAAGCCTGACCAGTCTATTTCCAAGGAATATCATCCTCTTTTCATTTGAATATAATCATTTTCTCCGTTTTCAATTGAAAAAACAACAACAAAGAATCAGGATTGTTGATTACCGAATGAAAAGAAACCGTTCATATACACGAGCCTTGGGAACAATGAAATTACTATATAGCAGAATTGGGGGAATAAAATAAATAAACAACTAAATATTTGACAACTAACTTCTTGGAATTTAAATATTTCAGTCGATTTTTTAGATTAATTTTGCCCAACTCTTTATAGTACGATAATTCTAAAACATTTCCAAGAGGTTAGCCATTTTAATGATGTTCATTTTATTTATTTTTTCGTTTTTTTTGATTATATTTACGATGTTTACGGACAATTAGTACAAAAGTATTCATACAAAGTCGAATTTTTCACAACTCAGCGAACCGACAACACTATACATTCAGATTACATTATAATAAATATTATGTGGGTACTTACTTTATATCATTATCATTATCTCTTCTTTTTAGTGCAGTTCTTCTTCGTCTAGCAGATAGGTGGAAATTCTTTTTGGATTTAGATCTATTTCTATGTAAATTTCTACGTCCAATAAATTTTTTCTTCTTCGTTATGCTCCATCTTTACAACGATAGAAATTGAACAAAAATACAATTTGGTCTGAACAGGTAATATTTTCAATTGTTACTGGGTTTTCCCGAATATCTTTTACCTGGTTTCTATACTATGGGCTTGATTTCATATACCGACATGCCAACTAAATTATTATATTTATATCTATAGTTACTTTAGTCTATATAGGTTATACATATTGATACATAGGTAGCATATTATAGTTACTTATAGGTTATACATATTGATACATAGGTAGTTACATATACATATTGATACATAGGTACCATATTATAGTTACCTAAATACCTATCGGCTAGGTAACTATATGAAATTAATTTAGACTATTTTATGTTATTTGTCCCTAATACTTTGCAGGTGAGAAGGGTCAGTGTAATTTCCTGCAGTAAGTAAACGAATCTTTTTCTCTATTTGAAAATAAATAGACAATGACTCCTTTGTTGACTTTATAAAAAGACATATTTATCACAACTATAACAGCTACGCAGCTATTATCAGTTCATGATTTTTCGAATTTTTGATTGATCTTCAAATTAGAGTACAACACATTACAGTAATAGTTTTTTTTGTTGAAATTGTAATTATCATGGTTGGCATTCAATCTGTTGGACCGTCAAACGCTTCAAGTGAAAATAAAAGTTTATAAATACAACTAGAACTGTTTGTCCCTAATAATTAGTCATTGAAAAGGGCCAGTGTTTGGTATAGATACCGCAATAAAATAAGGATTGCATAAACAAAATTTAATTTTTATAATTTGGTTATAAATAGACAAATAACACATTTGATAAATTCATCAAAATATATATTAAAACTTTAATTCAGCTTTTGTCAATTCGAAAAATTTATTTTAATTGCCTTATTCTTACTTCAAAAAATGAGAAATTGTTAATAGACTGAATCTAACAACACATAAAAAATAATAATAACAAGAAAACAAAATCATACAATATTTCCTTAGCTCTTCACAAATCGAGGAATACCTATGTGAGAGTGATTTCGGTAAGGAAGAGACCGTCTCAGCCGTTGACCCAATTCCATCCGGTTGTAAACAAAATTCGTATTTTTCACATTACGATCGCAATATGCATGCTATGATTAGTTGAAATATGTCATTCGTTTCAAAAAACGTTTCTACAACTGACTATAACCTCATATTTTTAAAAATATATATTTAACACCTATTTTTTTACGTTTCTATTTTCTTAATTATTGAATTTATAGAAAAAAAAACGCTTCGTAGCGTGAATTCTGTGTTTACCAAATACCCAAAGAATTTTACAGATTGAAAATCGGACATTCCGTTCCGGAGAAATTGCGGAAATAAATTCTTCTGTTTCCAACGCTTGACTGAAAGGGGTAATATATATATATATTTTATTTTCTGATCGGCTTGGTAATTCTTACATAGACGTAGTAACAATATTAATAATAATTTAACATAAGTAGAAGAAAGGGCATAGTCTCGTGTAAGAAACGTCCATGGCATATAAGTTTTTTTTTACAATTTTGGATTGATTATAAGTGTAGATGAATTATATATTAACAATAAATTAAAAGGCATAATAAAATAATAATAAAGATGTAGGTAGTTAGCGTGAGCAGTCATAGATACACAGTAATTAAAAATAAATTTTAATTTATAATGAGGTTTGACTTGCATTGCAAACTTTCATCATATATGAATATATGAAACTTTCAGCATGCCCCAACTACCTAAATCGTTAAATACTTCTCAGTCAACCAATACCCCATCAATAAAAAATAATAATAGAACCTAATATGTAATAATAAAAATAAATAAATGGAAAACAAATTTGTAATAAACAAGGCTAAATCGAGTACTTAACAAAAAATTATTAATAATAATAACAGAAAACAAATTAAGGTACAATAATATAAAAAAATAAAATAATAGAAATAGATAATAGAATGAACTTTATTAATTATTACTGATTACTACTATTAAATAAATAGTAATAATTAATAAGAACAGTAATTGGTATGGTGACAAAGAAGTAAATACTAAATAAAAGGGTATGCCATTCCTTCTTATTATTAATCAGCTATATAATCTTTAAAAATATACTTTAATACTTTACATTATATAAATAGTTTCATATTTGAATTTTACTACAAATTTAAATAATTACGTATGAAAAAAACTCTATAATTATATCAAGAATAAGAATAGTATGTATTCTTATATAAAAAAAAAGAAAGAAAATTTTTGCTATGCCTTTTTAAGTTATGTTTGAATAATAACATTATTAAATAAAATATTAAAGGTAAATTTTTATTTCTTTAATAAAATAAATTGTAATTGAACCTTCTGCTCTTTATAGCAAAATTATTGTTTGTATGAATGAAATGAAAAAATATTAAGTGTGAATGTTGATAATATTTTTTTTGTTATTATTTTCTCCTCAAATAATATCTATCTATTCGAACAAATAAATAACTGTTTTGATCAGTTACAAATCATCTGCAATTAATGTTTTTTAATAATATATATTAGGGCATATGTTTATTCAACTTTTTTTCTTATTTTTTAGTAAAGCATAATGTCCTTACATTTGTTCGGTGCAATTCCGAAAAACACTGAATATTTCCTTCACCTCAAAGATATTATTATTTTTTTTAATATTTTATGAATTATATCAGTACGAAAATAATTTAGTTGACATCGAATACCGTACATTCTCAATATGGCTTGTATACGGAGCCCAATTGGAAAAAATCCAAACAATATTGCTGATATTTAACTTTCAGATCCAAACAGTCCCATGTTTGGAAGATGTGCAGCTGGTATTGCTGCGGAGGTACAACGCAGCAGTTTCTGCCTTGGCCTGGGTCCAAACCTCAGCGCCCAGATCCGAGATGCTATCTCCTCGCTGGGGACAGATTATGCGGGTATATTCACTAAAAGGCTCTTCTAGTTCACCGTTATATTTGAATGGGTAAACATAAAATCACGAAACAATTAAAACAAATGAAAATCTATAAAACGTAAGAGCTCGTGTGTAACGGCATGATCAGGAACCGTAAATTATATGTTGTACCTATTGCTACATGTATGTAACCAATGTTTGTTTGTTTATTGGGACCCTATTTCTTAAAAATTAAGTTAAAAGGACTGTGTGGGTATTCCCAAAGATGCAGGTACAAAAATATTTCAGTGTAATATACTAATAAATGGAAGAATGGTTTGTATGATGTATATAAATGTAAATGTATATTATCGGCCTGAATGTATTAAGTTGGAATAACAGGGGTTAAGATTTAAAACGTCTGATTTTTTGTTTATTGCACGGTTTTTAAATTTTTCTATGGTTATCATTTCTTTAATATTTCTTTTAAAATTATTTTGTTCATGGTGAATAATTTTGGGGAAATCAAATTTAAAAGTATGTTTTTGTTTGCCTGTAATGTGTGGTGAGAGCTGTTTGGTCAGGTTTGTTCGGGTTTTTATTTATAGGGGTGCAACTGTATTTATGTTGATACACTCGTCGTTTAAGATATTGTTCCGATGTACCAAAATAAGACTTGCCACAACTATCTTCACACGGAATTTTATAAACAATATTAGACTGTAACTCTAACTTATCCGTATCTTTGGTTTTGATGAATAATTTATTAATGGTGGAGTTATTTTTGAATGTGACTGTGTAGTCAGTTTTATGGTTATTTGTGAGTGTTTTCCTGAGCCTTTCTGATAGTCTTTGTATATATAGGATGGTGTAATATCTTTTATTCATATTTTCTTGTTGTTTCTGTTGAGCATTTGTTTGTTTGAGTAAGTTACAAATGAGTCTATGTGGATATCCATTTATTATGTATGGTATTTATTATATATGGCAGAAAGGCTCAGGAAAACACTCACAAATAACCATAAAACTGACTACACGGTCACATTCAAAAATACCTCCACCATTAATAAATTATTCACCAAAACCAAAGATACGGATAAGTTAGAGTTACAGTCTAATATTGTTTATGAAATTCCGTGTGAAGATAGTTGTGGCAAATCTTATTTTGGTACATCGGAACAATATCTTAAACGACGAGTGTATCAACATACATACAGTTGCACGTCTATAAATAAAAACCTGACCAAACAGTTCTAACCACCCATTATAGACAAACAAAACATACTTTTAAACTTGATTTCCCCAAAAATATTCACCATGAACAAAATAATTTTAAAGAAATGACAAAGAAATATTAAAGAAATGACAAAAGAAATATTAAAGAAAAGATAACCATAGAAAAATTTAAAAACCGCGCAATAAACAAAAAATCAGACGTTTTAAATCTTAACACCTGTTATTCTAACTTAATACATTCAGACCAATAATATACATATACATTTATATACATCATACAAACCATTCTTCCATTTATTAGTATATTACACTGAAATATTTTTGTACCTGCATCTTTGGGAATACCCACACAGTCCTTTTAACTTAATTTTTAAGAAATATGGTTTTTCCCCACTAACCCTTGTTAACTGTCTGTTTAAACTCACTCCCCTAGGTTAGTTGTGTACTAGAATTGCTAGTCTATTCATATCCACCAGTAACATTGTAAGTAGCTTCATACTCCTCTATATTCTGTAATTATATATATTTTTATTACCCTACACATGTTGTTATATACCTACCTGTACTGTAGCTAACTTTATGTTTTGAAATAACTTGTATAACTTATATAATTTTATTGTAACCTGTTTTTTCACTGTAGGGCATGATTATGAGAACAATATAGTCTCGAAACGTCGCCAAACTAGTTTTTTTTTTTAATTTTATGACTGAACCTCAAGAACCTTACTAAACATTTTATAGTAACAGTCAAGAAATTTATCCATATATATATATATATATATATATATATATATATATATATATATATATATATATATATATATATATATATTTCGCTTTGAAAAACATCAAATTTTTCAGGAGAGTCAAAAGAAGTTTTAGAAGTTATTATAATAATATTGCTCATGGGCAAGAAAACCGTCCCAACTCAAAATATGACACTGTCCTTAACTCCCCGTACAAGTTACCTTTGTGAAGGTCGAGACACAACTGAAATGTGCCACTGTTCCTGCTTCCACCGTTCGGCATCGTAAATTTGGATAAATCACACATAATGCAATTAAAACGTAAAATGTTTTTTTTTTTAGTCATGTCACTTTTCTTGCCCATAAGCGATATATATATATATAACCATCAATAACGCTAGCAACGCCAGCAGGACCAATGGTACCAATCCTAACCCCGAAGGCTTATCAGTCACCAATACCCCATTCATCAGCCCCTACGACTCGCCCCCTTCCCCTCCCCACCTGACAGGGAAGGGCTTCCCCCTGACAATAGGTAGCGGGGCTGTCAGGTACCGAACCTCAGGGTACTTCTCTATGGGATTAATTAGCCTGCATTATATCAGAGGGTAACTTGATGGACAGGTTGTTTGTCGTACCTACACATGGTACGAGCCCCACGCTGCAGCAGTATAGCAAATCATTGAGTTAACTATTAAAATAGCAGGTATAATTTAAACAAAAACCCATGTTTTTTTTTTATACTAACAAACTTTTTTTACAGGCACTAACAATAATGTCCTTTTATTATTTAGTTACCCACTTATTTAGGTTGGGGAAGGGGCCTTAAACTTGTAATTCAAGAACTACTAAGCCGATTATAATGAAATTTGATAACTATGTTGTTTTGTTTTTTATATTAACTAATATTTTCGTAAAGATGCTAATAATAATGTGTCTACAGCATGATAGTATGCTTCGGAGGATATAAAGTACAAAAATAAAAAAATACGATTTTTTTTTTATATGATTCAAAGTACAAAAATAAAAAAATGAAAAATTACGAAAAGACAAAAAATTATAAAAAAGCTAAAGGACTATCGGATTCTGGGGTTCTCGATATCTTGGAAAACTGAGTTCGAGTCCGACTGAAAGCAGAAAATTTATTTTGGATCGAATTCGAGCTTGGGAGACCCTCCTGGGACACACCCAGCCTTTTAAAAAGTGGGTACCCTTAATTGGGGGAAAACCTGGCGGTTGAGCGTGAATTTTGGTCAAATCACCTCCTTTCACAACCGTTGGCTCAGAAACAGTACAACCTACTTAAGTACTGAACCCTTCATGGGTTGTAAGTGGTACAGGGTTTTTTTTTTTTTTTTTTTATATCGTCTTGGGAAAAAAGTGTAGAAATTGGTCAACTAGCGGTCAGTCCCACTCTCCGCGAAAACATGTTTGTCTATAGCTAATAAGTTATTTGTCTGATTCAAAATTACTTTTTTCCATCTCATAGCTGATTAAATTTTCCATTAGACTTTCTAATATGAAGTTTTAATAATGTCCCTTAAAAGCAAGCTAAAAAAAAACCCGCAAAGTTGTGAAATTCATGTTTTTTTGCACATTTTTCACTATAACTCCAAAACTTTTGGTCCAACTCAAAATTTTTTTTTTTTTTTCTAAAAGCTGGTCAAATTTACTATCAGACTTTATTATGAATTTTCGAAACGGACTTTTGGAGCCTTAGTTTATTAGACTACAAGGACGGGAACTTTTAGTATGTTTACCTTCCAACCACTCCTAACGACGCAATGAAGTCAAAAAATACTTACTTTCTGTGTAGGAAACGTTTTTTAATGCGTTAATGCGTAACACTTAGTGAACTTATTTACATCAATGTTATCTTTAACAAACAACTTTTTATCATTAAAATCTTTGACCGTAAAGTAGGTGGTTTTAAGTTGTTTGCTATTTCTGACAGATAAACGAGCAAGATATCATCACAAACAACACCAACATTTTTCCTTTTCAACCAGTGATAAAAACTTATCATGTCCAATCAATAAAAACATTGTAGATTGCATGAAATATGAGATAATTTTTTCCTTTACAGCTCCGTTAGGAGTAGCTAGAAGGTATACTAAAAGTCCTCTCTCCTGGGGGTAAGCTAAGGATTGGGGGAGAGGTTAAGGTCCCAATTTTGGATTTTTCGATTTTATCTTGAAAACAGATATATCAAAATTAAAGCTAATTACATTTCCTATAAACTGATTCTACACATATTTGCCGAAATTCAACGGTTTTAGAGATAAACGTTATTACAAATGATAATTTTAGAAATTTTTTTTTTTTAACTTGTTGAACATTTGCTTCAAATGCCAGAAACGTTTATATAAAATTAAAGTAAACTTAATGCTCTACAATTTTGACTCTGAAATTTTTTCTGATAAACAATCGTGGAAGCAAACGTTTGATAAAAAGTGAGGTCACATTTGTTTTTTCCCGTGTTTTAAAATCACCGATTTTAATTAACATTGAAAAATATATAAATATATCTCGATAACCGTTAGAATTTTGACAAATTTATAAGTATAAAATAAATTTCATAGGAAATTTAATCAGTTTTAATTTTGATTTGAAACATATTTTTTTAGAGTCAACCTTTTTTGAGATATAATCGAAAAAGGAAAATAATTGAACTTCTCTCCCCCCCACCGTTAGCTCACTCCTCCCCTTCCCCCCGAGGGGTGGGACATTGAAAATGTTTACTTTCTAACAAATCATTACGAAGCTATAAAGTCAAAAATGATCGCATATTTAAATTTTAACCTCCTCTTCCGTCCCGGAGATTTTTTTACTTTCTAATAAACTTCTTCGTTACTTCTAAGTTTCCCTCCACTTTCTGTTTTTTTTTTTTATTATTATTTGTTTGTTATTATATTCTAAAAAAATATTAATGCTCTGTGCCCGTTGACTGTTCATTTTTTTTTTTATCTTAAGGGACTTAAATGAAGAACTTATTATTATTATTAAGTATGCTCCATTATCATTTCTAAGAATCGATTATATCATTATTTAATGGATAATGATTTCATTAAAATTATTTTAGAATCGCAAGATAAGAACTGACGAAATATAAGGAAGTTTAATTTTAATTTCTGAGGCAGGTGGGACAGCAATAATCATCTCTATATCAAAAATAGAAAATATTTTTGAACAGTCAGCTGTCAGCGTTTTATTTTAGCGAGCTAATACTTTCCAAGCGGGGGCATCTCGGATATAAGGGCTCGTATTTAGACATGGTGAGTCAGTTCTGCAGCTAGTTCCAAAAATTATATTTAAAACAAGAATATGTCATAAGTGCAATGAAATAATTGTTCCCAGTCTTCTTGAACAGAATTATAATTACAATTATTTAAAAACAAGATTAATATTGGACGGGCTCTGGTAAAAATACTGCAAAGAATAAAAAAAAAATTCATAATTTTATAAAAGTACCTTCTATTGATTAAATATTACAACCAGTCTCATTTGATTTATTATTATCTATAAATAATAAAGATAGTAAAGAATTCATTCACACAATATATAAGATAAAAATAAATAAAAACAAACCTATTACTACAATACATATCGTCGCTACTAAGGAAAACTAACGAATTGGAAAAAAAAAAAAGGTATGTTTTTTTTATTTCGCTTGTTTACCGTTGTGTTCTACAAGGACTGCCATGTGGTAAAATGATCGAAATTGGTAAATATGACATTATAGATTTCGGTCTTCTGACTGCCGATCATATTCGAAATTTTACCACAAGACCTACGTACTCAACAATCGGTGAATGAATAAAATTAAAAAAAATTAAAAAAATTCGTATTCGTTAGTTTACATAGTTTCGACAATAAAACATATCATTAAAATAATAATAACAAGAAACAAGAAGAAATAAAATCATATATTTATAGAAGTATAAATGAGAGGGATATAACACTAGAAATTAAACATTGTGTGAATGTAATTATTGTGTGGATGTAATCATAACGTCATCTATATTACTTATTGCCCACATTTGTGGCAGATTGTAATAATTCCTCAATAAATGATTATAAAAAAATAGAAATTAAACATTTCAGGAACTCAAAAATAAATGCATATTTACAAAAGACCTCGAAGCCACTGCTTCGTTTATATCTAGGAGGTGGTTATGAGAATGTGTTTTTACTAAATAGTTATTGAGCCAAAGAATTGGGTTTCAAAATTCTGTAAAGTTTGAAGTGCAGGACAATAAGTATATAAAGTATACAATGTAAGGTTTGTATTTATATAGCTTATCGTGGAATGATAAATATCTGTATTGGGCTAATTCTGCAACTAATAAGGGATTGTGAAAAAGTTTATTTGTGACATGATAAGGAGCATTAAGGATTTAATGAAGTATTTTGGATAGGAGGTATTGGACACAAGAGGAAAAGAAGCAGCAAAGCTATACTATACTATGGTATATCGTATGGCTGGAGGTAAAAGTCATTTAGTAATAATATCAATTTTTTTCCGTTTCAATATGCAAACGGAAATGTGCTCATTGAAAATTTCTCAGATAGTTATAAAGTGAATTTTCTCATTCACTAATGTGCATATTTAGCGGTTATATTCACTTGGTGACTTTTTATACTTATTGAAGAAGAAGAAGAAGGAGAAAAGAAGAAAAAAAGAACTTTATTCTTGGACTACTTGCCCTCTAAGAATAACAAATGATTACAGTACATAGGACAATCGTCTGGCTTTGATAATTAATTATTATAGATAATAACAATAGATAATAATAAAAATTGATTAATAATTAAATTATGTGTTACAAAATAACTGAGACATCTTGTAAAAGGATACATCTTATGTATACTATTATGATGAATATTTCATAAATATTCATGTTTTACATTAGCTCGGAAGATTGAAAATTCAGGAGGTAAAGAAATAGATGATGTTTAAAGGAAGTATGAGTGGAGCTTTTTCGAATTGTGATGGGCAATGAATTCCATAAAGAGGAAGCACGGATCATAAAGGATTTCTCAAAGGATGCAGTTCGATGCGCCGGAGTGTATAGGTTGATGGGTTGGGTTCTAGTATTTAAGAGGTGGATGGAGGAGCGCAGAGTAAGGGGGTCATGGATGTAGGTGGGTTTTTTTTGGTTTTCAAGGTTTAAAATATGAGAGCACCCAAAAAATATTGACGTCGAAAACTGGGGTAAAGCCACCGAATTTCAGAATACCTGTGAAATATGTGAGAACGACTGGAGATCCCGAAAATAAATCTAATAAAACAGTTCATTACTCTTTTACATCTCATCTCGAGCTCATCAGACAGTCCTCCATATACTATGCATCCGTAGTCAAACTTAGGAACAATGAGTGATGACTAAAAGTTTTCGAGTGTTTATTGGTGATTTCCTCGTGATTTGAGAGATATGGTTATTCCAAGAAAGAATATTGGAAATGATAATATGAATACACAAAGACTTTTTTATACCAAGTGAATATAACTGCTGTTTATGCACATTAGAGAATGAGAAAATTCGCTATATAACTAAATGAGAAATTTTTAACGAGCATGTTCCCGTTTTCTTTGCTCTCCTGAAAAAATATGATTTTGTTACTTAATGACTTTTACCTCCAAGCAGACGATATATGATTATTGTGAAAATTTGAATGTATATATTTTTCCATTTCTATAATAGATTTTTTCTATATCGGTTAGGAAACAGGTTTTAAAAATAAAAGGAGGAAAACAGGGTGACTAAACCAGTTGGGAACGAATACATAACCATCCCTCCTGCATACGATTAAAGACATTTAATTTACATGGCTCAATATTAAATCATTAGGGAAACCTCTCCTTTGAATACTAGGAAGTTCGTGGAAATTCTCCCTGCGGGCTTTGGTGAATGAAAATCCTAGAACTGTAAAACACTTGCAGAGAAAATCGAACAAAAGTGACAACCTCAAAGCAAAAACAAACAAAAAAAAAAAAAAAAAAAAAAATCTATGTGAAAGTTCTCCGTCGTATGCTTAGCAAATATTCTCCGCCTAAACCCTCTAATGTTTTGAGGATCTGGACCTCATTTTAGAGGAAATAGTTATTTTCATTGTTGGGATGAAAAGTGGACTTTTGATTTTCGGTGCCAGAACGAGTGAGGCATAGCCGATATATATATATTTTATTGACCCAAGAAAGAAAATCACTTTCGTTAGCAACCAATTTTCATTTAGGGCATTAGTCATAAATTTGCTTATGTCATCGGACGTTAATATTTTAGACTTACTTGCTGTGAAGGAAACGTTTTTTAATGCGTTAATGCGTTACACTTTGTGAACTTATTTACATCAATGTTATCTTTAACAAACAACTTTTTATCATTAAAAATTTTGACCTTAAAGTAGGTGGCTTTAAGATTTTAGCTATTTCTGACAGATAAACGAGCAAGATATCATCACAAACAACAACATTTCTCCTTTTCAACCAGTGACAAAACTTATCTAGTCCAATCAATAAAAACATTGTAGAGTGCATGAAATATGCAATAATTTTTGACTTCACAGCTCCGTTAGGAGTAGCTAGAAGGTATACTAAAAGTCCTCTCTCCTGGGGGTAAGCTAAGGATTGGGGGAGAGGTTAAGGTCCCAATTTTAGGTTTTTCGATTATATCTCGAAAACAATGGACTCTAGAAAAATATGCTACGAATCAATATTAAAGCTAATTAAATTTCCTATAATATTGATTCTATAGACATTTGTCAAAGTTTCAATGGTTTTCGAGATAAACGTTATAACAAATCGATAATTTTAAAATATAAAAAATTTTAACCTAACTTTTTTGTTGAACATTTGCTTCAAATGCCAGAAACGTTTGTATAAAATTAAAGTGAACTTAATGCTCTACAATTTTGACTGAAATTTTTTCTGATAAACAATCGAGGAAGCAAACGTTTGATATAAAGTGAGGTCACATTAGTTTTTTTTTTCCTGAAAATCACCGATTTCATTGACATTATTATATATATATATATATATATATATATATATATATATATATATATATGCTAATATGTCTCGATAACCGTTAGAATTTCGAAAAATTTATATAAAATTAATTTCATAGGAAATTTTATTAGTTTTAATTTTGATTTGAAACATTTTTTTTTAGAGTCAACCTTTTCCGAGATATAATCGAAAAACCAAAATAATTGAACCGTTAGCTCACTCTTCCTCCCCCCCCCTTCCCGAGGGGTGTGGACTTTGAAAATGTTTACCTTCTAACAAATTCTAACGAAGCTATAAAGTCAAAAATTATCGCATATTTAATGCACTCTATACTAGAGTTAGGCGATATTCGATAGTTACTATCGATATATCGATAGGTCATGCCTATCGATGGTCACTATCGATAGCGTCGACTATCGATAGATATTTTTTACTCTCAAGTTTTGAAACTGAAACTTTCGGAATTTTGCTCATCTGTCTCTGTCTAGTGTCGAGTTCTTTTGAAATTGCATTCGAAATTCCTAGAGCTCAAGGGTTCTCTCAAAGATTAAGCCGAAGGAAAGCAGAAATTCTAGTTTTTTTCGGGGAATATGTGGCTCAAGAAGCACACTTGACTCTTGAAATTAACTTGAAATTTTTCTTTTCTGAAGATTTGATTTGATTATTGTTATTGTAACCGTGTAAATTGTAAATACTTTTTAAAAATTCAAATAAATTAGTTTTTTTTATCTCATCTTTATGATATAATCTTATAATTTATAACCCTGCAAATTTCAAATAGTAAGTAGATAATTGAATCGAATTAAATTAGTTGAAATTCTTTAATGAATAGCTTTGAAAAAAAAAAAGAAAGCAACTATCGAAAAACTATCGATAACAATCGATAGTATCGGCCTATCGATAGTGCTAACTTGACTATCGCCCAACGCTGCTCCACACCCCTCACTTCAGTACTCATTGACTGGAGTAATCGCATTCCACTTCATATTTATCACGGGATTTAGCCGTTAGTATTTCCTCCATTGCTTTCTCAGCTTCTCCTAAAATCAGTTCCGACATTTCAAGATAATAGTCGTTTTGAAACAGTAAACACACGTTAACTATGAACTGAAATCGCGAACCTATGTATACACGAGTGAGTTTTTCAAAACATCTGATTATTCAACTGTTTCACTTTGCGTATTAGTACGGAAAAAAAGTCACTTTGCGTTCTCAAACTGGGTATTGAAAACACATGTTTTCGGAAAAAATATAACAAACACTTTCGGGGTCTGAATGGACCAACGCCCTAAAACTCAACATCAATTATGCACCCCTGCGTGGAGTCCCAGGTGCCAGCGGACAGATAGGAGAGGTTGGGTCCCTTTGTCGCAAGTGCGGCAAAGAGTCCGAAACACCAGCCCATGTGCTGGGAAAATGTCCCAACAACTCACTCCTGATCACACGCCGTCACCACAGGGTCAAGAAAGAATTGATAAGGCTCCTCAAGAATAAGGCTTTACCTGCTTTGACGAGGTATACTGCATCGATACCAACGGATCCACGAGGTAAATAGAATATAGAGATTTCTCCGTGAAAGATTATAGTTTGGGTCTCGCGGAGTCATCCCGGAAAAAACAAGGAGCTTTTTGGAGGACCTTGGCGTGGAGGTGAGGGATACAGCGATAATGGCCGAAAATATAATATTGGACTCCCTGGGAATTATTCACCACCACATACATGGTGCATAGGATAGCCCATTGCAATTTATAGTTATTAAATCTGTAGCAATTTATCTGATTCCTGATTCTATGTGCATTTATGTATATGAATGTGTGGTAAATATGTGAATATTAGGGGGGGGAAATAACATAAAATGAAAAAAAAAATGAAGTGAAATAGGAAAAGAAGGGAGGGAGGAAAAAGAGAGCAAAAGATAATAGAAAAAAAAATGTTATTAGTTTGCCTAGTATTAGGTAGTATTAGGTATTATATTAGAGAACTATAACTAAATTTTAAATTATATTGTCGTCTTTAATTGGATAGATGAGTATGCTGTGTTTATAGCAACCCAATTAGTTAGGCAGCACTATGATTATTGCCTATTGCCTCAATAAAGCATAGATCTCTCGGATGAGTTAAAATTTAATTTGTTTGGCTCTTATGGAAGAGGTTTCGTCTGAAGAAAGCCAAATGAAGAGCTCCATGGAAAAAAATCTTCGCCCAACCATCAAACATGGAGGTGATCATGTTATGGTTTGGGGGTGTATGGCTGCCTCGGGGGTAGGAAATCTTAATTTTATTGAAACATTTATATTGTGACATCCTGAAAAAAAAATGTTAAAGCAAGTGGGACCAAGCTTGGAATAATAAATAATTTTGCTAACAATCCCAAGCATTCTTCTTATCTTTCAAGAGAACGGTGTTTATATAACTGCCCCAAAACTATAAAAACACACCCCAATCACCAGACCTCAACGATATAGAGAATTTATGGAGTAAATTAGAAACCGAAGTGAGGAAACATGAGATATCAAATCGAGATCTCAAGAAGAATGGGAGAAGATAAGTCCATCTTACACAGAAAAGCTTGTCCAAACCATGCCTAATCGTTTGAAAGAGGTAATAAAAATAAAGGATTACCTACAAAGTATTAAAATTTAAAATATTATTGTTTTTTTTTAGATGTATTTAATTTTGTATCATTTTCATTGTGACCAATTGAATCTCCGGTTGAGATTCAAAAAATACTAAACCGTAACACACGAGATGCTAGATTCATTGTCGCGGAGCGTCTCAGATGCATGAAAATGAATCCGAGATGCATCTCAGCGACAAAGAGTCCGAACAATGAATCCCAGTGTGTACTAGCCTTTAGAAATGAATATTGATTTATGATTTTTTTTTTTTAATTTTATGATTTGATCTAAAATAAATTTTAACTATTGTAAATTGTAGCCTAATGTTCGTATTGTATTTTTGTAGATAATAAATAAAGTAAAGATTGTAGACAATAAGTTTTGTCTTTGTATAAAATATTTTTTTTTTTTAGTAAATCACTTGCATCATTTTGAGTGTGAGCCACTGTACATTTTTTTTTTATAGTTGATTAACAGTTGTTGTAGGCCGTCCTGTCTTATTAGTTTTCATGACGCAATAAAAGACGTAAATCTAAATAGATCAAAGTGCAGCTACCGGAACTGCGTCTTAGAATTAGGGCGGAGCCCACACTCCTCATAACTGTAAAGTTCTGATTAAACGTAATTTAGTGAATTTTTAGAAGCATATCACATCCATCCTGCACGGGTTTGGCTCAGCCTAGGCCCTATTGTCTTCTTCTGGTGTCTTTATAAACCAAAAAAAAAAAAAAAAAAGAAAACAGAAAACGTGTTGTATTAACTGTGTCCGAAAAACTGTCCATTGTAGAACGTCTTAGGAAAGGCGAATCTGGGAAAAAATATGGCGGATTAGTTCTATGTCGGAACATCAACGATTTCCGACATGTTAAATAAACTTTGTTGTTACCTAAATATAATTTTATAAACAGGCACAGTTTTTATTACTCAATAAAATACATATTTAATACATCACACATCTCTGTAATTTTTTTATTTAAATACACTTATTCAATAGTAAATCTGATTATCAGGACTTTTGGGTATCTGGATCAATTTCGAACCTAATTAATCCGAATATTCGGGGTTTCACTGTATTTGTGTTGTTAGATGGCCTAGCTACAATTGTTAGTTAATATGTGATTCATAAGATGGGCTCGCCTCTCTTATTGTTTGCAGGAACTTGGTTTAATATTCAAACTAGTTTTATATTTTTTGAGGTAAAATTTTTTTTTAAACAGTTTTCCAGAAGTCCATCCCTTTTTTAAATAACCCTTAGCAAAATTGATTCTGCCATTTTTATTTTTGTCATTGATATCAGGTTTTTGCCTTGCAACTCTACCATTGTATTGGTTTTTTCTTAAGACCCTTCGAATAGTTTAAGCACATACAGTTTTATTTAAATGTTTCATTACTAATGTAGCCAACTTTGTAACACTTAATTTTGGATTCTTTTTTATTTGGCACACAATCCAACGTTCATCATTCCCAGTAAAACTTTTTTTTCCTCTCACCATAGGTTTTCTTATAATTCTGTTTACCTTTCTAAAACGTTCAATAATATGTTGAACGGTCGCAGAACTCCTATTGATAATAGAGGTGATTTCTCCTTGTGTTTTGCCTATTTTAAAATTGTTGATTACTATTTCTAAAAAAAAAGAAGTCGATTCCTTGCAACCGATCGATACCTCCGAAGATGGCAATAGTTTTGTGATGTCTAGCTTATGTTATTGTTATACATCAATTCTTCTTTTCTTTGTACAGGATCATACCTTATTGAAAAATAAAGATATAAAATTACCATCTCTAATCAACGAAATAATTCCGGTCAGGTTATAATATCATTTTATTATACTTTTTTGTTGTTCTTACGGGACACCATGTCCAAGAATACATGTTATTTTCCATTCAATTTCGTGTAAATACTAGTTTTCGAACCTTAATGCTCAATTAAAACAAATCAAGTTCATTTACAATGGAGAGTGACCGGGTTTAGTAACATTTTCAATTCCTTGACCTATAAATGAAACCTTGAAATGTTTTTCTTCGTGAATAAGAATACTTGAATTGAATCATATTATTCAGTTTTGTTTTTTTGCATGTCTGAATTAAAATTAATAACATATATTATTTCCTATGGATAATAAATGTTATAATACTAATTTATTATTTTTTTTATTTCAACATTTTTTAATATTAATGAATTAATTTTTTAATATTTAACCTGAGGTATCGTACCGAGAATCAAAATCGAAAAAATTATGGTACCGACACAGCACTCATTTCCGGGCAACTACTAATGATATATTACTCATTACCTATATTACTAATGATATAGGTATTTACATAATAATTTTAATGAACAAAAAGTTTTTCGTTCCACAGTGAATAAGTTGCTACACGTATATTCTTTTTTTTCTTTTTTTTTACGTTTTTCATAATAAAAATTATATAAACGAAATGAAAATATGAAATTCGGCATTAAATGCGATACGAAAAGAACAAACTTGAACCGCTGCCAAGCACAGAGAGGTATCAGATAACAGGAAAACAGACAATGTAGTCTTGAGAGTTCGTTGCACTGAAAAGGTCACTCTTTGTGCAAGGGCAGGAAGTGTGCAATCCTAGCCAATGTTGTAAGGATCGACAAAGACCACATCATTCTCGATAAATCGATTAGCACCAATAGGTTTCTTGTGATTGATGGCTGTATAGAAATCACCATCAGGTGTATCTGAAGTAATTAGCCGCTGTGTCCTATATTTTGAGGTCAGTTCTTCTAATGAAGTTACTTTATTAACTTTCTTCTCTTAGCTATATTCGAAGCATGTAAACCCTTATGTTTTTACACAGGCCAACAATAAAAAAAAAACTTTTTTTTACTTAAAACACCTTATTATTCTGTTTTTTAGGGTGCTAAATCCAATTATGACACTTATACAATAACAATAACAAAACAAAAAAAAAAAAACTTGTTTTTACTTAAAACACCTTATTATTCTGTTTTTTTAGGGTGCTAAATCCAATTATGACACTTATACAATAACAAAACAATAAAAAAAAAAAAACTTTTTTTTTACTTAAAACACCTTATTATTCTATTTTTAGGGAGCTAAATCCAAATATGACACTTATTAAGCCGTATCGCCCACTATTTTTTCACATTAGCACATCAATATATTATTTCTTTTTTTATTTATTACAGAGTTTAACAGCATTTATATACTACAAATAAAATTGTAAAATAATTTGTGCTGGATGTAGAAGAGTTGGCAGCACTGCTGAAACAGATATAGATATAGATGAGCAAGATGATGAAGAGTTCCAATGTGCTACAGCAAATATAGAGCCTAAACAGTTTGCTCAGATTGAGCTTAACGACTTAGTTAGGGATCTTGGGTTAACAAAAGAAAAAGCTGAATTCCTTGATTCTTGATTTAAAGAAAAGAACTTGTTGGCAGTTGGAACTAGCATGTATGTGTATAGGAAGTGAGAACAGCAATTTTCGAAATTTTTTGAACAAGAAGGTGATTTAGTGTACTCCTCAGACATTCCAGGTCTGATCAAAGAGTTTGGTGTTGAATTCAAAAAAGAAGACTGGAGGCTGTTTATTGATTCTTCCAAAACTAGTTTAAAAGCTGATTGATTACACAATAGTAACACTTATGCATCTATACTTGTTGGCCATTCTGTAAATATGAAAGAGAGCTGTAAAAACCTAGAAATAGTGTTGAATAAAATTGGCTATTCGGCTTATGGTTGGATGATATGTGGTAAACTTGAAAGTAACGCATGCTTCTTGGTCAGCAAGGCAGGTTTACCAAATTTCCATGTTTTTTGTGTGAATGGGACGGTAGAGCAAGGGATCAACCTTAGTGCAGAAAGTGAGGGAGTCTGTAAAACCCGACGAGAAGAACATTCTCCGCAAAAACCTTGTAGATCCTAGAAACATTCTCTTATCACCTCTAGATATAAAGTTAGGCCTTATGAAACATAAATATAATGCTTAATATTTATTTAAAACAGTTATATATGCTTTTTTAAATTATATAAAAAAAGAAAATTTCTCAAAAAACTATGGGTGATACAAAACAAAATAAGAACAGATTCGGATTCAGCACACAAAAATCTATAAAAATCAGCTATTAAAGTAAACAAAGTTTTCAAAAACATTTTTTTGTTGGCCTGTGTAATAGAAAAAAAAATACAAGCGATAGGCCAACTAGTCGGCAATTTTATTCATTTATGGGTGATTCTCAAACAATAGGCAATTTTCTTATGGAACTTTTGAAATTTTTCGATGTGGATTAAAAAAAAAAAAATATATTTATTAATACTTGGACTCGACCCAAAAAATCTAGCATTATAGCAGCTCATGATCATCGCTTTAAATTTTTGAAATTCTATCTAAAATTTCATTGCCACTATAATGACTTCTTATTTAATTATTTTATTAAAACAGCCTAAATTGTGTCAATTATTACTTTATTTATTTATGGCGCTATCGTCCTCAAGGACAAGAGCCTTGTCACAAATAGCTTGCAATGCCATGCAAATGCTTGGTCTATCGGCAGCAACGTTCTTCCATCTTCTGACTTCCAATTGTTTCAAGTCCTCCTCCATGTCATCCAACCATTTCATTTTTTAATTTCCCCTCCCCCATCAAATTTGGACCTTTTTTCATGACCCCATGAAGCTGATTTATATTATTAGCTGATGGGTTAATTCAATTCTGCAGCTTATACAAAAAATGAACGACGCCAAACAATTTATTTGTTATTTTCTACTTGGAATTTTGATGTTTTATCATGATCCAAAGAAGCTAATTATAGTTTCATTTGATTTTTTTTTTATTGATTTATTTTATTTCCAGATCGGCCTGGTAAGCCTTACATGGATGGTTTAACAATATTAGAAGGGAGGGTATAGTCTCCTGCAAGAGACAACCATAACAGATACATTTTCTAATCATTTTTGAATAATTGTAACTTTAGATGAAGTATATAATAACAAAAACAAAATTGCAAAGAAGTAACAGTAAAAAATAAAGAAAGAAAGAAAGAAAAAAAAAACATCAGTTACTTAACAAAAAATTAATATTAAAAAAATAAAAATAAAAAAATAACAGAAAAAAAATATTAGAGAATAATAATAAAGGCAAAATAAATAAATGAACTAAGAAATAACGAATAATGCAATCAAATTGTAGTAATAAGAACAGTAATTGGTTTTGTAACGAAGAAGTAACTATTGGATAAAATATTAATGTTTACATCAGGGCGTCTTATCATTCGATTCAGCAGCTTATACTAAAAAGACCGTTACTGAACAATTTTATTATATTTACAACCTCAGATTTTGACCTTTTCTGATGATCCGATGAAGCTGATAATGGTCTATAACATTCAGCACTTCATAAAAAAAAAAAAAAAAAAAAAAAAAAAAAAAAAAAAAAAAATAGTGGCCCAATTTTTTTATTTTATTATTTTTTTTTTTTTCGCCATCAAATTTGAACTTATTCTCGTGACACAATGAAGGTGATTAGGGGTTTATTCAATTCAGTAGCTTATACAAAAAATGAAAGTGCCAAACAAATTTTTTTTTTTTTTAATTTTGACCTCAAATTTTCCTAGGTCCCATCCTCTACACGGTGTATACAGCTGATATCCCGATCCATCCTAGCACCGTCCTCACCACGTATGCTGATGATGATGTGTGTTATCAGTAAATAATGATCCCTTCAATGCCTCACAAACGCTCCAATCTCATCTCATCAACCTTCAAGAACGGTGTCGAAATTAGAGAATTAAAGAAATCCAAGCAATTCCCATCAAATAACATTTACCCTTCGCCGTAAACCTACGACTTCCTGTCCGACCGTATCATTTCCTAATATCCCACTGATCGCTGTTGAACAGATCCGCTATCTTGGACTCCAACTGGACAAACGTTTAACTTGGAATCCACATACAAGACCAAAACGACAGGAAACCGCTCGTCGTTTTCGACTTCTACAACATTTATTAGACAAACGTTCAAACCTTCCGATTTAAAACAAAAGACTCATTTACATGACAGTTATCAGACCTATTTGGACATATGAAGTTGAGATTTGGAATTCCACTCAACCTTCAAATTCTTCCCGTACCCAATCCTTACAATCCAAAATCCTTCGAAAAATCCTTAATGCTCCCTACTTTGTAAACTTATCCATAAAGATATTAATATCCCATTTGTTGCTGATTTAGCCCAGACTAAAAGCCTATCCTTCCATAGTAAGCTCTATAACCAATCAAATCCACTAGTCTCCCAACTTGCTTCCCACTCCATTCCCGATAATCCTCCGAGGCGTCTGAAAAGAAGATGGCTTAGAGACCTTCTAGTGTATATTTATATTGAAGTGCTACTGATGAGTAGTTCTTTATAAGTATTGTCATGTTGTTGTAATCATAATCAACCTATTTACTAGATGTATATATTGTACAGTTGTAAATTTCAGTAAATTGAAAAAAAAATAAATAAATACCTCAAATTTGTATTTATTAATTTTTTTTTTTTTTTTTTTTTTTTTTTTTTTTTTTTTTTTTTTTTTTTTTTTTTTTTTTTTTTTTTTTTTTTTTTTTTTTTTTTTTTTTTTTTTTTTTTTTTTGATGATCCGATAAAAGGGCATTAAAAATTTGTAGGGTTTGTTTAAATATCCCTGGAAAATATAAATGCACGTAAATTAGATTAAATGAGGGGGGGGGGGGGGGACGTGCCACTCTTAAATTCGTCATCAGTGTGGAAATTATTTTTTGACATGAAAAAATGTTTGGCCATGGGAATGACGGAAAGTAATGTCTGGACATTACTCTGGAGTAATGACGAAACGACATTTACAAATTTCTCTTTTAAAAAATATTTGATGAGCGAAACAACATATGTCAACACGCTAAAGGGTCAAAGAAGGGCGAAAACATGAAACTGTTTTAAAGTTCTAAATTCAAACGGAAAAGCGTTAAAACTAAGACCATTGAAACGACGGTAATAAACATAAACTTATCTTTCCGATAAAAGAATAGGCGGTGTGACCACATGCATTCAATCTTAGATTGATTTTTGTTCATTTTATTTTGTTAGTCATTTTCATTTAGTTGGGTTTATTTTGATTGTTATCGATATTAATTTAATTTTAATATGAAAGATAATAAATAAAAATGATTTCAATACATCTTATCCACCAGATGCAGAAAATTCACCTCTACAGTTGTAAATCAAATCAAATCAAATAAATGAATATTTATAATGTCTTAACATCTTAATGCGTTATTCATTTACTATTGAACTTTCTATGCGATGAGTCAGTAAAACTCTTTCGACTCCAAACTGAATGAGTAACCGATTTTACTGGAAATACTCCGAAGAGCAAATCAATTCCAGAGAGCCTTGAGATGATTTCCATAGTTGTTATCAGCGTTTAATTACTATGGTGTGCTGTAAATGAGTTGTACGTTTATGGTATGACGACACATACCATATGTTCTGGGCTATTGTTTTTAACAACTGACGACAATAACTGAAATAAAACATTTTGAAAATAAAACTAATATTATTTTAAAATAGTATTTGAAACCCACATCCTATAATGCATAAATTAAGTACAATATCGGCAATGAACAATGAAATAATTCATCTAAAAAATTCTTATTTACGATTTTTTTATAACTAGTCTTTATTCCTGGGTAAAATAATGATCGGATGGCATCTGAAATATCATATTTCTTTATTATCCATAAGCAAAACCGTATTTTCGACAATCCGATTTTTAGTTTACACAACCATTATTCCAGCTAACGATTGTTAACTCGTTGCTTATTAGATTTTCTTTTCTTTTATATTTATAGCTTCTGTTTTCCTTCTTGTTGTAGTTAATATTACTTTGTTGTTAAATCGTTGCTAATTAGCTTTTCTTTTAATTTGATATTTACGGTTTCTGTTTTCCTTCTTGTTCGTAGTTAATGTTAATTTGTTGTTTAATCGTTGCTAATTAGGTATTCTCTTAGTCTATATGTATTAGTTATGTTTTTTGTTTTGTTTTTTTTATGGTTTGTAATGTAGGTTAGGTTATCTTTTGAGTGAATGAGCTCATTGATACAATCTCTTTTGGATCTAAAGGTAAGACATATGAACATTGTAAGGTGGAAGTGTTTAATATCCTATATAGAACTATTATTCACAGTGATAACCGTTAAGTAGTTAGTAAGATAAAAATTTTAAATTCTTAGTAGGTTAAGCTGTTTTATTTTTTGAAAAGTTTAGGGGTTAAGAGGATGAATTTCTCTAATATTAATCTCGATAGTGGAAACACAGAGGGAATGGATCAAGACAAAGGGCATAAGGGACAAAAACCGACGGCTAAAAGAGCCAGGAAAGGCTCCCCTGATGTAGAAACATCCGAAGAAAAAGAAAAACTGATTCATGATGCTAGGCGGATTCAGGAAAATCTCCGAAGTTACATGGTCAGAAACGATAAGAAAACTGTTATAAATGTTCGTGAACACATTAACAACAAAATACAGAGTCTTATAGAAATCGTTGAAGGATTAGCGGACAGAGAAAATGATAACAGTCCTAGTGAAATCAGTTCTATTGTTGAGAGGGCGGTAAATGAAACACTCTCGTCGCAGAAAGTATATGAATTGGTTACGAAAATCATAATTGAGACCGCAGTGCCAAAAGTCATACAAGCGCTTTCAGCATCGAGTGCGGCACCCCAATGCACACAGCCTGAAGCAGAAGGGGCAACGGAACCTCAAATCATGGACTCAAAAGGAACCTCCTCGCCTACCGAGACCTTCGAACTTGTTAAAAGTAAAAGAAGGAAAAAAAAAAGCAAAAAACTGCGAGAAACAAGGTACAAAGTAACCAAAATAGCGCAAATCAAGACATCTCCATGTTTCGAACCAGGCGAAACCGAGATCTATGGCTGAAATTGCTAAGTCCCTGCCAGCTAAGCCGGCCCAGATCCAAAAATCGACGTATGTCACAATCAGCGGCTTGGGTAAAAGTCCAGTAGATATAATTAACGGGTTGCCATCACCGGAGGAAATAGGAGTAAAAGCTGCTATAGTCCGAGCGACCAAAGCCGGCTCAGTGCTAGTTCGAATGGATGATATTAGCGACGCTACCAAAGTTATTGGATGTCAAGGACTGCGAGAAAAAGGCCTGCATGCCAAATTAGCCCTCAGGAAGAAACCCAGAATGGAAGTGCATGGTGTGCCTCACTCCTGGACTTCAGATGATTAGTGACGTTTTTATGGGGAAGAATGCCCGAGAAGCCGGGCTCCACTCCTTTTATCAAGAATGATCTCCGTCCACTTTTCTCCTCAGTAGCTAGAAATGGCTTCACCAAAAATTGGGTGTTGGAAGTGCATCCAATGGTCCGTTTCTTGCTTTTGGAAATGGGCAAGATGGATGGAGGATGGTGGACAATAACCTTTAAGGACTACCTCGACGCCCCTCGGTGCACTAAGTGTCAAGGTTACGGTCACACAAAAGCCACTTGTACAGCTGATGTACCAGTCTGCATCTGGTGTGCATGTAGCGGTCACATAATAAAGGATTGCTTGAAAAAGAAAGAGCTGAAAAGCCCTTCCTGCATAAATTGTGAGCGAGCAAATACTCCTGTTGGTCAAAGGAAGCACAAGGCAGGCAGTCGGGAATGCCCTGTGCATCTAAAGTGGTCTAATGAGGTAGCGAAAAGAACCTTCTATGAATAAAATCACCATCCTTCAGCTTAATATGGGTCGTCGGCGTCTTGTCGCGGATGAGTTGCGATCTCTCACCCTACACGATGACATTATGGCGATCCAGGAACCGAGCTGCCGTGGGAACAAGGTTGTTGGATTTGGCCTTACGTCGAGAATAATAGCCCTGAGCAGTGGAGAGAGGAGGCCTAGAGCTGCCATAGTCATTATCAACCCGAATCTTGATGTAATGGGTCTTGAGCAGTATACCAGAGCAGATAGTGTGGCTTGTTATATCAGGTGGGGTAACATTGCTTTCACCCTAGCATCAGTGTACCTTCCCGATGGAAATAATAATCTTGAAGATGGTATATCTGCTATGGAAGCGATCACAGAAAACTCAAGAAATGTAATTGTTTGCTCAGACACTAATTCCTGGAGCACCGTTTGGGGATCCAATCGAACAAATAGGAGAGGTGCTAGAGTCATAGAGTTTATTGCCAGGAACCAGTTAGTGGTTCTTAATGAACCATCTACCACCCCTACATCCTCTGGGCCAAGGGGTCAGAGCTGGATCGACGTAACTCTTGCCTCACCGACACTGATAAGAAATATTGTCGATTGGAAAATTAGATCTGAGACGAGCTCCGACCACAATGCAATTGCTTTTGACTTAGTGCAGTATGCAGGATGTTACCACGTCTTCCATAAAGGTTACGTTACTCGAAAAGGAGAATGGAGTACCTTTCGTGCTACGTTGGAGGGAAAATTGATTGATGAAGAATGGGATCCAGCAGAGACGGATGATACAGATCACCTGGACTATAGAGTGTCTAGGCTCACAAATGTCATCCTCGATGCTGCAGAGGATTCTCTCCAGCACCGGAAGGCGAGAGCTCGAACAGTCCCATGGTGCACACCGGGATTAACCACCTTAAAGAGAGAGGTGTATAAGGCTCGGCGGTTGTATCAGAGATGTAGTTGCGACGAGAGGCGTACTGTCTTCCGTGAAGAGTACAGTTCTAAGGCCCGAGTATACCGAAACCAGGTGCGCTCACAAAAGCGAAAGTCTTGGGACAATTTTATTGAGGAAGAGTCGGCAAAGAATCCCTGGGGTATTCCTTATAGGACTGCCTTTGGCAAGCTTACTCCACTACAGGTGATTGCATCATTGAAGCAAGGAGACGAACAGGCAGTAACACCAGAAGAATCGGCAAGGATATTCATCCAGGCCACATACCCCAGAGACAACCCATCCGAAGACAATGATGAAGAAGCATTTATGAGACGTACTACTACGTATCCATCTGGTACTGATATGTGCCCATCATGGGACATATGGGATCTTCGGAATAGCGTGGACAGTCAGAAAGTGGGAAGAGCACCAGGATTGGATTGTATAGACACGGCTATACTCAAGAACAGTATTCCCTACATAGAAGATAGGCTATTAGCGGTTTTCAATGATTGCTTAGATAAGGGATACTTCCCGAAACTATGGAAAACTGCTGATATTAGACTTCTCTATAAGGGAGTAGGCAAAGACAAGCGACTAGCGAAGTCATATAGACCTATTTGCCTCCTCCCTGTTATGAGTAAAGTGTTGGAAAACTTGCTGCTTAAGAGCTTGCAGCCAGTTCTGACAAGAGCAAGCCATCCACGGCAATACGGATCCACTAAAGGCAGGGGAACCGCTGATGCTTTGTTGAGGGTACGTCATGACGTAGCTGAGAGGGCAGATCGGTTCGTCATGTTACTCCTCTTTGACATATCCTCTGCCTTTGATAGTGTGTGGTGGCCAAGCGTACTTTACCAGCTCCAGAGATACGATACACCTAGCAATTTGTATGCGCTGGTAATGAGCTACCTCCAGGACCGACGTGTTAAAATACGCGGAAATTTTTATGAGTATGAAGATGTAGTCGAGAGGGGCTGTCCTCAGGGCTCTGTCCTTGGTCCGGCCCTGTGGAAGTTAGTCTTCAATGATATGTTGGCTATACTCGAAGAAGAACGGTTCCCCGCGATTGCCTATGTCGACGATCTGGCTGTCGTGGTGTCTGCTAACAGTATAGTCCAATTGAAGCAAGAAGCTGAAAGATGTGCTGGCCTAGTTAGTAGATGGTGCAGTAAACAGAAGATGAAAATGGCGGCTGCAAAAACACAGGCCATTCTTCTGAAAGGAAGTAAGTGTAGGCCTAACCCTATTATTAGAATTGAAGGAGAAAGAATACGTCCAACTGAGACTGTCACCTACCTGGGTGTGAAAATAAGAAGAAATTTTTGATGTAACGCCTCATTTGGTCCTATTGCCAATAGGACGGCCTTATCATTGAACTGTCTCAGTAGGTTAGGGGGCGCCTTGTGGGGCCTCAGATACCCAGCTACGATGGCGATATATAAAGGAGTGATACTTGGTATCCTACGGTATGCATCTCCCGCCTGGTTCCAAAATCTCTCACGCAGACAGATGAGTAGGCTGGCAACAATTCAGCGTAATTCTCTGCTGCGAGTCACCAGGGCGTACCGATCAGTGTCTCATGAGGGGGTCCAGGTCTTAGCAGGAGGGGTACCTCTTGATCTTGTACTGCAAGAAGATGGTTTTAAATTTAAAATGAAAAGGGAAGGCTCGGTGGGACTACCAAATAATCTCCGGTCTCTGATCGACGCAAATCCAAGGAAATGGTTGGAGATAATCCGAGAATACACGATAGAAGAATGGAACAGGCGGTGGGTAACAACCCCGAAAGGGGCTACTCTTAGAAAATATTTCCCCACTGTTAGGTCACGTCTTCAAGCAACTTGGGTACTCCCGGATTACTGGATCTCACAGTTTCTCACAGGGCACGGGGGCTTTCGAGCCAAGCTCCAGAAACATGGTAAAAATATTGACCCGCTTTGTCCCAGCTGTGGTGTACCGGAAACCGCTGAACATGTGGTAATTTCATGCACTGCCTTTGAGGCATTGAGAGCCAAGCTACAGAGAGAAACAGGGCTGTATGTTCTAACGGAGAGTGATTTCCCTCAACTAGTATCAGCTGACAACTACCCGTATTACAAAAGTTTTGTGTATGGTTGGAAAACTGAAGTGGGGGTAGAGCACTTCAACCTAGGAAGAAGGGGCCACGCCCCAGAAAGAATCCTGGACAGGAATAATGCTGACGACAACCCCATCACCGAATAATGCCTATATAAACGTAAAATTAAAAAAAAAAAAAAAAAAAAATTAAAAAAAAAAAAAAAAAAAAAAAAAAAAAAAAAAAAAAAAAAAAAAAAAAAAAAAAAAAAAAAAAAAAAAAAAAAAAAAAAAAAAAAAAAAAAAAAAAAAAAAAAAAAAAAAAAAAAAAAAAAAAAAAAAAAAAAAAAAAAAAAAAAAAAAAAAAAAAAAAAAAAAAAAAAAAAAAAAAAAAATTGATATAGGTATGTTGTTATTTTAAATTAGTATGTTATAGTTATTATGTAGTTATTATTATGTATTATAGTATGTTATAGTTAGTATGTAGTTAATTTTAATATAGTATGTTGTATTAGTAGTTAAGTTTAATATAGTATGTTGTATTAAATATAGGTTGTTGTATTAGATATAAGGTATATTGTATTAAACACAAGTATGTAGTTATGTAAAGCGTTTAATGTATTTTAAATATTAAATGTTACTTTAAACGTGTAGTGTAATCTTGAAATGTTAAATGTTAAATGTAATATTGAAATGTTCAGTTAAATGTTTAAGAAAATTTATTCTTGCAATGTTAAAAGTAATATTGAAATGTTATGTTAAACTGTTAAAACCAGCAGTGATGGCTACAAGCCATCCCTGCAAAACCCGTGTAGCCGAGAGGCAAGGAAGGGAAATAAATAAAAAAAACAAAAAAAAAAAAAACAACCATTATTCGGTTTTTGGAGTGAATTATTTAAAATAAGAAGTTGAGTACATTTAATTCATAAAAAATTTATCTATTATCAATAAAAGGCTTGTTATTTACAAAAAATATCTTATATAATAATTCGTTTATTATTAAGAAGAAGATTTTATTATAAAAATTTCATAGTTATGTATAAATAGCAGTACTGCCGATGCCAATATAACAGTTAACACCCGGGTAGCAGCAAAATTTCTCCCGTTTTGCCTTAGCATTTTCAAAACCTCCAAATGACAAATGTCGCTTTTCAAATTAAGATATAATTCAATGCAATTTATGTATTTGAATATTGTTACAAAATAAAAAAAATATATTTTTTAAAAAAATACTTATTCTAGCCAAACTCTAAGCAACTGGGTCGAATTGAAATTATTTAAATATAAAAATGTGGGGTGAGAAATTGAAAAATATATTTTATTATAAACTTTTATTTTCCAATTGATGATTATAACAAAAATTAATGCATTGTCATAAGAGTACACAAAAAAATTATTGGTCATTAAAAAACTTGTCACCTGCATGAGTAAAGGTATTCAATAGATTTGCCACCGCATGTTATAAAAACGGAAATTACAAAATATTGTTATAAACCAAAATGTCCTCTCAATAAAAATAATGATCAATAATTGCGATTAAAACGTGAGCGGCAGTGTCTATTTCATAGTTCCTATTTTGTTATCACATCTTGCTGACAACGTGTAACCTCCACAAAAACCAATAATTCCTCGAATTCTCCCCCCCCCCCAGAAAAAAAAAAAAAAAAAAATAAAAATTTCGCCATTAAGGTGCAAAGGCTTCTAGCATTTCCCCCCAGTAGGCAGACATCACAAACCATATATTTTGGGCAATTGTTTCGAACAACTTAGGACAATAACTGAAGTAAATATTTTGAAAATTAAAATTTCCTTTTTTTTATATATAATAATACTTATTATGTTTATTTAGTGGAACTAAATTATTAGGGATTAGATTAGGAGTCCCTCCCTCATCCACTTCCTTTTTAGGAACTTCGTTGAGTTATGTGAGGTATCCGTACAGTCATCATATTATGTATATGTTTGTTTGTGTGTCCACGAAGTTTTTTATGATATTTTCAATAAAGGTTATGAATATGGGGCGTTTGACACATAAGTAGGGGAGTCTGTAATCAGTCTTAGGAATTTGGATTGAAATGTTCGTATTTTCTGAATATGCGTTCTTTTGGCCAGTCCATAAATTTGCGATGCATACGTCCAGATGGGTTTTAGCAAGTAATTGTAAATGTTAAGTTTCTGTTTTAAAGGTAGTGAAAATTAAACTTAATATTATTTTAAAACATAAAATTACAAACCATGTTTTTTAAATGTCGAAAAAAAGGAAAAATCACTTGGTGAGGATGAAAGAAAAACAAGATTACGTAGGAAATTCTTAAACCTGGAACAAAAAAAGGGTGTAAGTGGGTGGAGAGACGTTGCTTGGGAGAGAGATGAGTGGGAGCGAGTGGTTGATAAGGTCCTTTGAGGATTGAAGTGTCACTAAAGAAAGAAGGAATGAAAAAAGTAAAATAATTAAAACCTCTTTTCTGATTAATCTTAAATTAATTTTAGCGACGTGTCGGTACCAAAATTTTTCGATTCTCGATACCAATACCGGTACCAAAAACTCAATTCTCGATTCTCGATAACTCGGTCTAATAATAAATTGCTTTTACAGAAATAAAACCAATGTTAGAGCTGAAAAAACGAACTAAATAAATTAAAAACATTGGTTCGAGTAATAGATTATTATAAAGTTAACAGTATGCATCATGTAATAAATAAGTTGAGAATAATTTTGGAAATGTACAAAGAAGAAATTTATGTAAAAAAAATCTTATTTACGTTTTTAAAACTAGTCTTCATTCCTGGATAAAGTAAAATGTTCCTACTGTCGGAATGCCCCTGAAATATTAATAATATTTCTTTATTTTTATAAAGCAAAAACGTGTCTTCCAGAATTTGATTTTTAATTTACAAAACCAATGCTTGATTTTTGGAGATAAATGTTTTAAATTATCAGAGTTGATTTAGAGCATAAAAAATTGATCTGTTATTAATGACAGGGCTTTAAGTGCCGATATATTATAATAATAAAAAGTTGTGAATTACTTTTATTAGGGTGAAAAACTTTTATTTACAAAAATAATAACTTCATAATTTGTTTATTATATGAAAATTTTATAATAATAACTTCATAAAATAGTTTCTTTATACGTCGCCATCAGGAGTCCCTAAGAATCGATTTTGGATCATCGATTCACGATACTTACTTCTTTTTCTTTCTTCTTTCCCTGGTGAATTTACGAATTATTATTTAATATTAAAACAAATTTGATATTCTTTTGTTATTAACAACCTATCTTAAAAATTAGAAAAGAAACATATTTAGCCAAAAAAAAAAAACAACTTAAAATTCCTTTTAAATCCTAAACTCCAACTGTGCTAAAATACTTTAAATTCAGTTCGTATTTTAAAAAGATATCCTTAAGGTGTCAATAACTGATTTTATCATTATTTATTGTCACTATCTTGTAAAATACATTCAAGGAACAATGCTTGGTGTGAACTTTCTTGCATAGTTTAATGTATAGTCATTAAGGAAAAGACACTGAAAATTTCAAATTTATTGAACTATTATTTTTATCATTTTAGTATGAATATTGCCGATTATTTCCCTAAGAGTGTCAATTAATGTCTGGTTTGCCCTATTATAAAATTAATCAGATTTAAACACTTAATACTCAGACAATAAACCGATTCTACAAACTAAAACAGTAAAGTACTCAGGACAAACATTTCACAGAAGTATAACATGGATGCAGCTTCTCCACTCAAGTCCTGAGTATCTGTGGCCATAACGCTCCCACTCAGCCTCCACTGGATATTACCAGTGATACAGCTGAGAGAGCAGCGCTGGGATCACTTCGGGTCTGGCCTTGACTCCCAATAAGTGGGGAATAGGTTCGATTCGGGGTTCCCCTTGCTGAGTTTGTTTGTATTGTATATAAAGTATGAATGAATAATAATTTGTGTATTTTAATTTTAATTTAATCTTGCTGAGTGTGTTTGTATTGTATATAAAGTATAAATGAATAATAATTTGTGTATTTCAATTTTAATTTAATCTTGCTGAGTGTGATTGTATTGTATATAAAGTATGAATGAATAATAATTTGTGTATTTTAATTTTAATTTAATTTTGTTTTATTTTTGATTATTGTAAATAATTATTAGTTTTATTTTTTATTTTTTTATTCACGGAACGGCCCTTGGGACCACGCGAATATCATGAGAGCAGCACTTGTTCTTTGCTCTTCGCCTGCTTCTTCCTGTTCCACATGTTTTTCATGAACTCTGAATGTTTGAGCTTTCTCTCCTCAGTCCATGCGTGACCCCTCCCGGGATGTTTCCTCTCCACAAGAACCCTCGGCCCTGCCAATGTCTTCCTGTACTCGTCCCTATCGAGGCAGTCCTGGTCTCCCAGACCTATCTGGTTCAGATCACGTCTCAGTTGCTTAAGATACCCAGTCGAGACTTTATAACCACGGATCTTTTCGAAGATGCTTGTTCAACCATTCGGGGCTCATTCTCACCACGTGCCCATAAAACCTTGACCTCCTTATTTTGATGTCCGACTCCAGATCTGTTGTATCCTTGTAAATTTCTTTGTTTGATTTTAACCTCTAACCCTCTGGTGTTCTTCTGGGCCCATGTATTCTTCTCAGGATTCTCCTCTCAATTTTCAGGAGCTTTTCTAGACTGGGGAGGCACGAGGTCTCCGTCCCGTAGAGAATCACCGGTTTGACGAGTGTGTTGTAGTGTCTTACTTTGGCCTTGGTCGATAGGTTTTTCTTATTGTAAAGGTTGCTGGTGGCGAAACTCAGTCTTTCCAGTTTTGTGACTCTTTTCCTGAAGCTTTCCTTTTCGGATGCACTGCTGTTTATGATTTCCCCCAGGTATTTAAAAAAACTTTTGGTTACTTTTATAGATCCATACTTCGTCTCGACCCTATTCTTGGTGAAGCCCGAGTCTGTGGTCCTCAGTTCCGTCTTTTCGAAGGATATCTGCAGACCAGTTTTCCTCGCTATTTCTGAGAGAGCGTTCACTTGTGCGATCGCCTCTTCCTCCGATTCCGACAAGGTGAGGTCGTCTGCGTACGTGAGGCATCTTACCTTGACATGTCTGTTCTTAGTCCCCAGGACTGCGCCCGCGCCATTGACTCTCCATAGCTCCTTCATGACCTTGTCCAGCACCACATTGAAGAGCACTGTCCCGGTCAAAGTCAGCCCAATTAGTTTACTGGTTTTCTGATCCACCCCGTACTCCCTCAGTACTTCCAGTAACGTGTCTCTATCCACCGAGTCATACGCCTTCCTGAAGTCTACGAAAGATATAAAGAGGTTCTTTCTGCTTTTGGTTCTGTAATGTATTATCAGAAGTTTCAAACTCAGGATTTGTTCTTGACTGGATGTGCTTTTCCTGAAACCTCCTTGGTACTCCCTGATCTTGGGGTCCAACTGTGGGTACAGCATATTCAGTAGAGCTTTGGAGAAAATTTTGTAGGTAACCGGTAACAGGGAAATCCCCCTGTAGTTGTTCACATCGGTCTTGTCCCCCTTTTTGTGCAGTGGATGGATCAACGCCGATTTTCAGTCTTGAGGGATCTTTTCCTCACTCCAGACTTCCATCAACAGTTCCATTACTACCTTCCTGAAATCGCCCCCAGTCAGTTTCCACATTTCGGCCAGTACTCCGTCCTTCCCTGCTGCCTTGTTGTTCTTTAGAGACGCGATGATGTCATCGCGAAGAAGAAAGATAAAGATCTTCGAAGTACTCCGCAAAGATGGTGCAAATTTCCTCGTCCGTTTGAGCCAGGGTTCCGTCCTTCCTTTTCAACATTAGACCGTTTGGGGTGAAGCCCCTGATTCGCTGCTTGCAACCTTTGTAGAATAGGATGCTGTTGTTCTTCTTGAAATTCTCCTCCACCTCCGCCAGTTCGTCGATGAGAAAACTCCTCCTCCTGTTTCTCAGGACTCTGTGAGCAGCCTTTCTTTTCGCAATGTATTCTTTGTGCTTTTCCTCAGTTTTATTCTGGTTCCAGTTTTTCCACGCCTCGAACCTGTCCCGAATCGCCCCATCGCACTCGACGTCCCACCACTCTCTTTTTGGGTGCTTTCTTACCGGCGCCAGCTTTTCAGCCAGGACCGTCATGTTTTGGTCGACTTCTTCCTAGTTCTGCGGTAGTTCCAACTTTTTCCTGAAAATCTCCTTGTTATTCTTTATAAAATCTTCCCTGTCTACTTTCCTGGTTCTGAGGGTGTTGCCGAACCGGGGTTTCTTCGCAGGAACAAAACTCATTTTGACGTGGGACGGGTAGTGGTCCGAGGTAACGTTCACCGCTTTCCTCACTTTCACATTCTGGATTTCCTCCGCAAACCTAGTAGAGATGGCCACGTGGTCAATCTGGAATTCCCCAAGAAGACTGTTCGGGGAAACCCATGTCTTTTTCTTGATGACCTTGGCTTTGAAGTGCGTCGACATGATTCTCATGCCGGCTCTCTGGTAACTGATAACGGTTGCAATAACATAAAAAAACTTAAAAAGAACTACTGATCAGTAGCACTTCGATAAAAATTCTACACTAAAAGATCTCTAGGCCATCTTCTTTTCAGGCGCCAAGTAGAATTATCGGAAATGGAGTGGGAAGCAAGTTGAGAAACTAAGGAATTTAATTGGTTATGGAGCTTAATATGAAAGGATAAGTATCTGGTTAAGGCTAAATCAGCAACATATGGAACATTAATGTCTTTATGGAAAAGTATATTGGTGACAAAGTAAGGAGCTTTGAGGAGGATTTTGTATTGTAAGGATTGGATTCGAGATGGATGGTTTAGTATAGCTCCTAAGTTCAACTTCGTACGTCCAAACAGGTCTAATCGCAGTCATGTAAATAAGTCTTTTGTAATGAATTGGGAGCTTTGATCGTTTGTCTAGTAAATGTTGAAGTAGTCTGTGACGACGAGCAGTTTCTTGTCGTTTTAGTCTAGTCAAAATAAAACTAAAAAAGGTAAAAAATACAGTTAATGTGATGATAATGCTAAAAATTACGTCGATTGCTTGTAAAGCAACTACCTCACTAACTAAGTTATTAGAAGGTCCTGAGGCCATCTTCTTTTCAGATTTCTTGAATAATTATTGATTTTAATATATCTGGTTTGCACTTGTTACTGGATTGTGCTTTGCAATAGTAGTTTATTTTTAAACCTAAACACCATCATCGTGAATTGAAAATTTTAAGTACCGACACAACACTAGTTAAGTTAATACGGAAAAGATAGTGTATGTAATATAATATGTGTATTTTTAAAATTTATTGTGTTTCGAATTTATACTTCGCTAAGGAATCTAAATCAAGAAGGCACTGACAGCTAGAAGCTATTAGCGCTATAGACAGAAGGCAGATCACCTGAACCCCACGGCAATGCGGTCAGGGTTACTACAGATCACGTGAATAAATATTCTAAAATTGTACAGGAGATCCAAGTGTCGACTACCGCGCTGGCTCTGACAGCGGCTGCCAAGGGAACAACATATCTGGCCCCTATCGCCCTGTCCTAGATATCTGTTGTTTCAGTTCGGGCTGATAAACAACACTTGTCAGCTCAACACCGTCCATCATCTGGTCATTTCTAGCTGTTTCATGGGATTTTATTCCAATTTTCAGAAATTCCAATCCAGAATAGATCAAGTAAATGTGAAGTATTTTTTTTTATATAATGACGATTATATGAACTTTATTTCTAAAAAATCAAATAACGGGACGGTGGGAGAGAGATGAATCGAAAAGAGAGTTAAGTGAAAAACAATTAGATTTGTAATTTATTTATTGTAAAGAATAGGTACCTAGCTAGTATCAATTAAGCTGTACACCCACTTATAGAAACAAAAAAATTTTAATTCCCTACAGCGATTTCCATCAATGCTATTATAAATAAATCAAGAGACTACAACAAGACTGAAAATATACACCCAAAAACGTATCAAACATACTTAAATTGACAAAATGTAAACGCATTTTGTCTCCCTAAAGGTAAATTCATTTTCAAATAAAAAAAAAGTCTTATTATAATTGTGTGTTGATGTTATCAATTCCCATTAGCGTAAAAAATTACCCACTTAGTATAACTGTTATATAAAAAAAAAATGAAAAAAAAAATAAACGTTATTCTGGGACTTACATCCCCCTAAGAATAAAAATAACGCACAGTTAAAAGTACAATTGTCTGGCCTATTATTTACAAATTAGATGCTTCAGTAATTACAGCATACATTTTTTACAGGAAAAAAAATTAAATTAAATTTTAAAAAAATAAATAAATAAATACATATATGAAATAAGTAATACAGAAATAAATTATTTTTAAAGGAAAAGCTGCTTTACGAACAGAAGTGGGTAGGGAATTCCAGAAGGAGGTAGCACGAATGATGAAGGATTTGTCAAAGGAAGCGGTTTTATGTGAGAGGATACACAGGTTAAAAGGTTGGGATCTAGTGTTTAGGAGGTTGATAGAAGAACGCAGAGTTAAAAGATCAAGAAATAGTAAGGTTTTTCGGTTTTTAGACATTGGTATAGGAAAGTATCCAGAAAGTATTGCCGTTGGAATTTAGGAAAGAGCCACCCAAGCTCAGAATATCGTCAAGTAACGTGTGACCGCCTGGGGATCCCGAAGATAAATCTAATGAAACAGTTCATCAGTCTCCCCAGCTTCATCTCGAGATCCGCAAACAGCCCCCTATAAACCAAGCAACGGTAATCAAAGCAAGGGAAAACAAGGGAGGACTCTAGAAGTTGACGGGTATTCTTGGAAAAGGAATCTCGGGATCTATACAATTGTTTAAGGATTATGATAGATTTTTGGAAATTTAGGCGATATTGGAATAACCATATGATAGGTAATGATCAAAGATAACTCCATAATTTTGAATAGAGTTTTGGAACTGAATAGGATGGTTATTGAGGTAAAGAAATGGATAGTAAGGAAGGGTGTTGAGAATGGGTTTTGAACCGATGAGGATAGCCTTAGTTTTCTTTGGATTCAGATAAAACTTCCTGGAGTTGCAGTACTATGGAGAGGCCCCTCCCGTATATTGTTCCGTGAGGGGTGAGACCAAAACACTAACCAGCCACGCCCACAATGCCCAACTGGCAACTTGCATTCCATATGGGCTAGGACAATTGAAAGGGTTCGTAATAAATAAAATAAGTAAATCACTATAGTCATTCAATCACTAAAAAATAACAGCACTATAAAGCCTAGGAAACCAAAATTTGAACTGATAAGAGGTTAATATACTGATAATTCGGTGCACTCCACAATGGCTGCATGCCCTGGTTATTGAGAGGTAAGCCCCCTCCACTTGTCGAAACCTCCATGTATAACTTATTCTTCACTGCCAACGGTTGATGTTATCAATGTCTTCTTGAAGTTTATGAGATGCCTCGAGCATATCTGAAGGATAGAAAGATAGGTAGATTTGGAGGTCGTCTGCATACAAGTGATCATTGGAATAGTGGATAAAGCTGGATAAAGTAGTCGATACTTACATATAAGTATCGATTACTACCGTATACTTAATACACATTACAGAATGCAAAAATTCACTATATAACTATATCTATCTTTTTTTTTTTTTTTTTTTTTTTTTTTTTTTTGCTCTGCTGAAAAAAGTGACTTTTATCTCCAAGCAGACGACATCTCTAATTTTATAGAAATTTGCTCTGAATATAGTTTATCTTTAACTAAAAGTTAACTGCATTGTATATTTCAATTTATGTATTTTTATTTCTATGTACGTTTTTGATATGTCATTTTTATTTACTTTCTTCTCTTATTAATCGCGTTTTAAAAATTTCCCCGCTACAAATTATTACAAATAGTTAACCAAATTAGTACAAAAAAATATTTTAACCTACATGTTACTTCAACATTTACTAGACAAATGATCAAAGCTCCCAATTAATTACAAAAGACTCATTTACATGACTGTGATTAGACCTATTTGGACGTACGGAGTTGAGCTTTGGGGCTCCACTAAACCATCCAATTCATCTCGTATCCAATCCTTGCAATCCAAAATCCTTCGAAAAATCCTAAATGCCCCTTACTTTGCCACCAACAAACTTATCCATAAAGACCTAAATGTTCCTTATGTTACTGATTTAGCCCAGACCAGATACCTATCCTTCCATAGTAAGCTCCATAACCACTAGTCACCCAATTTGCTTCCCACTCCATTCCCGATAATCCTCCGAGGCGTCTGAAAAGAAGATGGCCTAGAGACCTTTTAGTGTAGATTTTATTGAAGTGCTACTAGTTAGTAGTTCTTCACAAGTTATTTACATGCCATTGTATTCACTATCAACACATTTACTTATATTATATGTTTTTGTACATTTGTACATTTGTATCAATAAATGAAAAAAAAAAAAATCTATATGTAATTTTTTTTTGTAACTTTATTTATTTGTTCTTACCAGTATTCAGACTGAAGACAATCAGCGAATGTGCTTTACAATAAATAAGAAGTAAAACATGAGGGAGACCAGTAGCCATCTGTACCTCCTCCTCTAATTGCTTTAGGTTGATCAAACTTAGAGGTCAGGGGTTATAGTCGGGATAATTTATTGTAGCTATATTTTGTACGAGTCTGTAGGGATGGTCATAAAGTTTATTGTGAAATATTCTATTTTATTTTTGAAGTGGTCTAGTACAGAGAGTAAGTGTTGATTAGTATGTATTCAGTGTTCTATTACTTCGAGATCGTGTAATTAATCACAATTTTTGCGATTGAAATGTGATATATGTAATTTTTAAAAAAACTATCTTTACCATAAAAAAACTCATCTATATGACGATTATCAGACCTATTTGGATTTACCGTATAGAGTTATGGGGATCCACCAAACCATCGAATTTTTCCCGCATCCAATCAGTCCAATCCAAAATCCTAAATGCTCCTTACTTTGTCACAAATGAATTGATCCAGAATGACCTTAATATCCCATATCACTGCTCATCCAAATCCACTTGTTGCACAACTTGCTTCCCATTCCATTCCTGGCAATTCTCCGAGGCGTCTGAAAAGAAGATGGCCTCGTGATCTTCTTTTGTAAATATTCATTAGAGTACTACCAATGGGTAGTTCCTCTACAATTTTTATTCATGTCATTATATCTCATATATACCGGGTATTTACTAGATGTGTTTTCATATACAGTTGTGAATTTATATTAATAAAAGAATAAAAATAAAAATAAAAAAAATTCTTTAACATAATTAAAACTCCTTTGACATGAATATATCCTTTAGGCGATATTTTTAAATTATTATTAAATCATTTTTTTATATATTATATGTCGAAGTAACGTTGATGATCCAACAAAAGCATTATCGTTTGTAACAGTCATGTTGCCATGACTAGCAATAGTATTGAATTTTCCGCCTGATACTACAAGGATTTTTTAAAGTATTTTCCCCTTAGGTGAATAGGCAGGTCAGCAAGCCCATGAGGGAAATGGGATAAGCCTGAGAAGGAAAGTCGGTCTCTCTCGTTCTCCAAGATCGTCTCCTCAAGGGAAAGTTTAAGTTATAATAGTTATACGGCCATTGGCTGGCTAACTGCGATCTAGGAAAGTTTGCTTCGTACATAATGAAATTAACTCTGATGGTCCGACTGAGATTGGAGATAGTGAGGTTAGTGTTATGTTGCATATATTGCAAAGTTAATAACCTCAAGTAAATACAATCAAAAACCCTTTTATAGAATATCACTTTTTGCGGTGAATTTATGTTGTGGTAGGATATTTTGTAACAAATCTTAGTAATTTCATCATTCAATTTGTTGGGAAAACTATTTTTCAACACTATTCGACAGTAATACAAATATGAATAAACAAACGATATTCCACATGTAACGGTGGAAATGCCTTCCCCTGTAAAAACAGATTCATCTAGCCATCAATTCACCACAAAAGTAGTATTTTTTTAATATCATCTGCACTCAGAAGCTATTTTGTTTCATTATCATTGAGTTTTAAACCCTACATTAAATCTAATAAAATAAATCATAAATAATAGTAATAAATAAATAAATGTAATAACATAAGATCCTCTGATCTGGTGTCGCTTTATTGACAGTTTTCCTTTATTTTCTATTAAACAATAATTTTTTTCTTTGCGTTTTATTCCAATAAAGAGTTAAGTATGTTTAAAATGCACATTTCCATTAACGAATTGTCATATGTGTTTTATTTACACAAGTAACTGATTTGTATGCTAAATGAGAACACCATTTGTTTTCGGTTTCAAAAGTAAATTTCACTATGAAATTGAAATGAAATCATTACGTTTTAACATATCATTTAAAAGCTGATTTAATTTTCAAATTTTTGTGAGATTTTACGATTTGTGGATAGCTTTTTCGAAAAACGGTGAGCGTTGAAGTAAATACAATATTGTGACTTCCCCAAATAAGGTGAAGATCAAGCTGTTCTTTAGATACCAAGTTTGTAAAATTCAAGGTTACAGGTACTCAGCTATTACAGAAAATTGAATGCTAAATCCGAAAATGTGGTCAAAATTTGGAAAATATTTAAACGAAATGGAGATATTACAGCTTTTAAGGAAAAAAAACGTTTCCTCAAAAAATTCTTTGATTTATTGTATATCTGCAACAGATTGAAATAGAAAGGTGAGGTCTGCGGCATTTTGCTACATTTTTGATCTAATTTCACCCAATTTTTTTTTTTACACTAAAGCCGGCTCCACACATTCGTGTTATGCGATAACACGCAACACGAAACAGACATACTCGTCAAAGATTGGCGAATGTGTGGATGGGCACTCGGCTCGTGTTATGTGTTATAATATTGTTTTAGATCCTGTCTTATAACCGTATAGCCAGCTCCACACATTCGTGTTATGTCATAACACGCAACACGAAACAGACATGCTCGTTGAAGATGCCGAATGTGTGGATGGGCACTCGGCTCGTGTTATGTGTTATCAAGTTGTTCTGCTCGTGTTATGGGTGTATCGCTATTGGAGGCGGTTTTAACACACATCAAAGGAAATTTGTTTTGCCATAACACAAGCCGAAACAGAGACAATCGATTATTTACAAATTTGCTTAGCAACAGTGAATAATCGTGAAGACCAGTAAATCATTGTTTTCAATAATAACTGTTTAAAAAAATGAAAAACTACTAAATTTGATGATAAATAACGTTAAGTAAGCACTTAGCGATTTAAATTTTTTTAAGTTTAAAAATCGGTAACTAATTTCATACATTTTGAATTGAACTGGACTATGTTAGGTATATTTTTTACGGTAGCATTTGTAATGGGAAACTAAGTTGTTGACAGAGTTTTTTTCGTCTATTCAATTAGTCAAGAAGAGATTTTCGTAGCTTATCTTCATTTTCGCTATTAGTTCAGTCTGAAAGTAAAATAGATCATGGCGTAAATAAAGCTTATGCAAACTTTATAACTTTATTAGAGCTGATTCTCAGGAGACGTAATAGACATAAGTAGCCTCGCATTAAAAAAAAAAAAGGGTATTTGAGAGACTAAAGAGTCCTGAAACAATGGCAAAATAAAATATAAGATTTAAGAAAGGGGGAGACCGAAAGATAAAACTCAATTTCTCTTAAACAGGGAAAAAACAATAGATCATAGCCCAGACGATTTATACATCGAAGGATACCAGCCTAAAATACATAGCATTTTTTTTAAATACAGCAATAGATACTTGTACATGTTTTTAAATTGAAAAAAGAAACAGGTAGATTCCTGCCAATTCTCTCACTCACTTTTAAAACCAGCAATGCAATTGTTTTCCTCTAATCCGATTTTGTAATCTTTTCCCGTTTCTAAAAAAAGTTTGTCTACAGGTACAGTTTAGATATGAAATTAAAGCTAATTAAATTTCCTTTAAATTCTTTCTTGAAGAAATTATTTTGAAACCAGTACTTTTGTTAAAATGCGGCTGAGAACTTGACTCAACGGAAAATTTATGAATATTGTGTAAAATCACTATTTTTTTGGAGAACTGTATTTCCGCAACCAATTAATCTACATAGCTGCTGTTAGAATTAAATTGTCACACATTTAGTACTCTTTAATAAAGTAAATGCTGTGTCAAGCAAATTTTTATATTTTAGAGATATAAATGAAAAACGAAAATAGTGCTACAATTCCGAGGATTATTGAGTACTACGAACAACCCACCTAATTTTGAGGTTTGAAAACTTGGATGTTTTTAACTATCCTCATGGGTCCTAACAACATATTCAAAAAAAATAGTAGATACATGCATTTTGACGAACTTGGCTTATTTTAGTAGGTGTTGATATATTGTCATGACAACAGAGAACTGTTTCGTTTTATGTGTTATGCCATAACAGAGAACAGTTTGGGCTTGTTTCGTGTTATGTGTTATGTGTTAAGCCATAACAGAGAACTATTTCTTCATTGTTATGCGTTATCACATAACACGAAACAGATTCGGCGAAGCTGTTTCGTTGTTGCGTGTGTTATGAACATAACACGAATGTGTGGAGCCGGCTTAAGAGATACTCACCCTGTATATGCTTGTATCACATAATATAGATGATGTATCTGTATCTGTTAAGGCTAGGGTTAAAACAAACGATATTGTAATTTTATTGAATTAAACCATCAACCTTTATTTTATTTGTACTGTATCAGTTATAAAAAGACACAAACAATATTTGTTATTTTGAGTTTCAAAAATTGTATATTTGTTATTTTTTAAATTGATTTAGTCTCAGTTATTGTATCGTCGTAATTTGTTAATAACAATCGCCAAGAAAACACTTACGCCGCTTCTACTCAAGCTTTTGACTTCACAGCTTCGTTAGGAGTAGTTAGAAGGTAAACATATTAAAAGCCTCCGACCCTGGGGGGCCTACCCAAACTATCTACATCTCCTATACATCACAGTCAACTATACCTTTTGAATATCTATAAAATTAAAATTAGTTTCAAATAAAAATTAAATTTCCTATAAAATGGTTTAAATACATATTTGTCGAAGTTCCAACTGTTTTTGAAATATACGTTATTAAAAATAAATATTTATTGAAAAAAAAAAAAATTTTACCTCACTTTTTGTGAAACATTTACTTTAAGTGCCAAAAACGTATATACGAAATTAAAGTAACTTTAATGCTCTACAACTATGATTCTGACATTTTTTTTTTCCGAAAACCGACCGCAGAATGCACTAAAAGCAAATGTTTGACAAAAAGTGAGGTAAATTTTTTTTTTTTTTCAAAAAATATTTATTTTTAATAACGTATATTTCAAAAACAGTTGGAAGTTCGACAAATATGTATATAAATAATTTTGTAGGGAATTTAAGCTTTATTTATTTTTTTTTTTTACCAACCTATTTTTCTGGAGTTCACCGTTTGGAGATATAATCAAAAAACCCAAAATTCGGACCTTCTCCCCTCCCCCATCTCTAGCTCACCCCTCACGGGCGGGGTCTTTTAGTTTGTTTATCTTGTAACTACTACTAACGAAGCCCTGAGTTCAAAAATAATCGCATATATCAAGCACTCTATATAAGAGTATACACTCTTAGTTCGATCCCTGAAATCGATAGTTGATTTTTTGGTTGTGAGTCATTCCTTACTTGGTATTTGAGGAAACCACTCATCTGGAGTATGATGCATGTTTCGCTGAAAATAAAAGAGTATATGACGGGACGTGGCCTGAGAGAGGAATAAGCCTTAGGCAGAAATATATACCAAAACTTCAGTTTAGGAAGAATTGTAGAAAGTCTAATAATAATTAAAAAAAACTCAAAAAGAAGATTGATGTTTTTTGGTCACTTATATCGAATGCCTGATAGTAGATTGACAGGTAAGATTTTCAGATATCTGTGGGGTAAGAAATCGACAAGCTGGGTCAATGAAATAAAAAGGGAATAGAAAAATAGAGGAAATAAATAATAGAGAAGACTTTCGGCAAAAAGTATTGAAAATGGAGGGATGCCAGGGAAGGAAAGTGAAAAGGACTGGTGCAAAATAGTCTGAGGACAGAAAGAGGAAACATGGTGAACAGATGAAAACATACTGGAAGAACAAAAAAAAAAAAAAGAACAAAGGAGAAAGAATTGAAATTGGAACGTGGTCCTCTGTTGGTCTATTCGAAAAGAAAAAAAAACAACTCAATTTCTCCGTATATTAAAATAAATAAATAAATTTTTTTTTCCACTAAATTTCTGATAAGGAAACTATCGGCAAATTTTCGATCTCAGCAACACCGACAGAGCTTGACAAAAAAGCTCCAATATTTATAAAATGCTTCCAAATAGAAGTCCCTAGCGACAAATGTTAGACAACAAAAGTATTTTCCATTCAATTTCTCAAAAGGAAACTGTCAACTTTATTTTATGATCCTAGCAAAACCAAGAGAGCAAGAGTGTTTCATTATGTTAATTTTTGAGGTTGAAAAAATCTGACACCAAAAATGTGTTGACCTCAGCTAAAAGACCAATTTTGTTTTTTTTTTTTTTTTTTTTTTTTTGTTTTTTTTTTTTTTTTTTTTTTTTTTTTTTTTTTATTTTTTTTTTATAACCAAATCTAACTTTAAGTTAAATCAGCAACAACTAGGGTTGCCATCTCCTAAAATACAAAAGCCGGACTTGGCGCTGTATTAAGCCGGACATTTGCCACAAAAGCCGGACATTATCTTTAAAAGACAAACATACCTTTTATGAAGCCTAATGTACGTTTTTAAAGTTGGAATCAACTTAAATAATAAAAAAGCCTGTCAAGATAAGTTACATATAATTTTTAATTAATCGAAGCTATATTACATAATTTATATTACTGTTTTAGGTTTTCAGTTATAATATTCACCACTTATTTATAGTCCTATCCTTAATCTTTTGATGTTTATGTATGACATTATAATTTATAACTATCTGAAACATTTTCAGTCTTCTATAGAATTCACTTACATATATAAAACAAAAATACATAAATTACTACTCCACTTTGGGAGTAAACTAACTTGGATTATACAAATACAAAAATATACGCACTATTCTAAGGAGAAAAACAAAAAGATTAAATTTAAAAGCCAATTATAAAGAAATCTCAAATGTTTCTAAAACTAATAAAAATCCATAAATTTTTAGTTGTATTTTGCTTTTTCACCTGCTTTATGCAAAACGTTGTTTTCCTTAATTAATGTCCACTGGGCATTAATCAAAAGAGAAAACTCTTTCAACGTTAGCATTATGGCCTGGAATCCCCAAATAATATTCTGCCAATTTTACTAGTTCGGAATTAAATTCTTCATTATAAAATGACCTAAATTCAGCAGTCTACTTTTTATGTGCCGAAAGTTTTTTAAAATCTGAAATATCCTTATGTTTTTGTAAAACTTTTATGAAATTCTGCCATTGGTCGAAAAGTTTACTAAATTAGTCAAAAAGGTAAGATGAGTGGGATTTCCGCCACGCCATAAGATTACTACTTTCAACGAGAAGACGAAAAAGCCTAACAAATGCCGGACAGGCCAGACACACAAATATTTGGCCGGACAGATGGCAACCCTAGCTACAACACAAATGGCGCAATAAATGATCAAAAAAAATTTCTGAAGAGATCTGAATTGTGTTTAAAACAAATTAAAATTTCTTCATTTACCTTAAAGCACACCCCAGGCTATGAAAGATACCATCTTTATTCAAGAAAGATTAGCCAAAGCACTTGAGGTAACGACAAAATCTTTTTCCTTCATTTCTATTTGTCTTGAGTGGTGCTAATTAATTAAAAACAAGACAAAAAAAACAAAACAATTAAGTTAAAAACAGTAGACATTCGTTGTTAATAATACCTACTTACCAGAATGTCCTAAAAAAAAAAAAACCTTTAGTATTAATTGACCCATCATTTTGGCGATTATTATTTGTTAATTTTAAAAGTACTTTTCCTCCTGATCAACAATTTAATTTCGTTTATAGCCTTGTACCAGTTTGAGAAATCGAGATTAAATTGGTAATTTAGTATCCCGTTAACAATAAATATATAAAAAATTTATTTTTCTCTATCTTCAACTAACCAAAATGGGATTTTCGAGAAAATGTAAATTGACGTTACAGAATTTTTTCATTCACTAGACATGTGTTCAAAGCTACAAATAAATTACAAAAGACTTATTTACATGGCAGTAATTAGACTCTTATGGACATATGGAGTTGATCTTTGGGGCTCCACTAAACCTTCCAATTCTTCTCGTATCCAATCCTCAAAATTCAATATCCTTCGCATAATCCTCATTACTGCTCATTATACCACAAACAAACTTATCAATGACGACAGAAATATTCAAGATTTCTCATCATTTTCATGGAATTCTGAAAGGCACATATCACCTTACACACACACTTCAACCTTAAAACTGAATGTGCGAATATAACATTGTTGAATATAACATGAAATAAAGAAAACAATAAAATATAATTATTTGAATTAATTTTAAGATGGAACCTCAAAGAAAATGTTCTAATTTGCATACATCTCAGAACTCGATAACTTTATTCTGGAGATGAGTCAATACCGAAATTTATCAAATCTCGTTACCGGTACAGAAACCCAGAAATCGATCCTCGATTCTCGATATCGACAGCTTCGTTTAAAATTAATCGTTAGTTCCATTAATATACCATGCAGATAAAGTTGCAACAAATAAATATATAGTCAAAATAATAATAATTCTAGATATAAATCAGTAAGTAGGAAGCAGCATATTGTCTACAACATATACATAATATCTATATTTATTATATAATAAATAATAAATGTAAATAAATTTATTATAAAATAATTAATCATTATACAGTGGAACCTCGATATAACGAACTCAAGGGGAACGAGAAAACTTCGAATTATTGAGGATTTCGATGTAATCGAGGTTCGATTTATTGAAATGATTTCGGACTGACTTTGATATATAGAGATTAGGGGTTTATAATAAAATACTCAATGTATCTATAGAAAATATGTACATATTTTATTAAAATAATAATAACTGAAAAGAATAATTATTAAACTCATGAAAAATTTAATACAATATGTAAATAACATGTACGGAACTACTCACTAGTAGCACATCAAAAAAAAGTTCTAAACTAGAAGGTCTCTTGGCCATCTTATCAGACACCTCGGTGGGTTATCAGGTATCGAATGAGAAGCAGTTGGGAGACTAATGGATTCGTGTGGGAGTGCAGTTTACGATGAAAGGGTTG